>JAVIAB010000059.1:63872285-64354785 GCA_032433765.1 Megaustenia siamemsis
TTTATGTATATGTTACTACATGTAAATATATATCCTTTGTGATGTCATTGCCATATTCGGCTTACAAATGTGATATTTTATGCAAATACATTTTATTTCACTGTTCAGGTATTAATTAATATCTTTTATAATGTTGTATATGTTTTATATGGAGAATAATGAGTCGGTGACCACCTTTTATAATGACCATGTAACCCACAACCTCCATTTATAACAGCCAAATAATCTGCACTCCCCTTTTATAATCAAGTAACCAACTGCAACATACACTCCCCTTTTATAATCAAGTAACCAACTGCAACATACACTCCCCTTTTATAATCAAGTAACCAACTGCAACATACACTCCCCTTTTATAATCAAGTAACCAACTGCAACATACACTCCCCTTTTATAATCAAGTAACCAACTGCAAACATACACTCCCCTTATCCTTTATAATAACAAAGTAAACTTGACTCCCTCCGATTGTTTAATAATAGCCAATGTTTTTTTTTATTTTTTTTTTATAATTGTAATATACAAACAAGGAAATTAGAGAAATCGCCAATCAACCACTAATATCTTCAGTAATCAAGAAAAGACGATGGTCATATGTTGGACATGTGATGAGAAGAGATAATAACCGAGTAGCAAAGCAAGCCCTTGTGTCGGAAACAACACGTAAGAGGAAAAGAGGAAAACCCAGAGAGACACTGAGAAGAACATTGATGAGAGAAGCAAGAGCAGCAGGAATCGGCTCCCTCAATGAGATAGAGTTGCTTGCACAGAACAGAGACAAATGGCATTTAGATAAGAAAAGGAGTATCTGAATGTATGCCCTATGGGCCAGCTATGGCTTGAAAGGTCAATAGTTGATTAGAATATACAAAAGGTGAATGTGGTTGGCCACCGTGGAAGAGATGGGAGCCTCACCGTGTATCATTCCAAAGAAAGCCAAGAAGAGTTATTCTACATGTCTAAAAACAATTAATGAATTTTTGGGACTCATGAAGAGATAGAATGCCTTACTGGGGGTCATCTTTGAGGGGAAAGTGCAAGGTAGATAAGAAGAGATAGAATGCCTTACTGGGGGTCATCTTTGAGAGGAAAGTGCAAGGTAGATATGAAGAGATAGAATGCCTTACTTGGGGGAGTCATCTTTGAGAGGAAAGTGCAAGGTAGATAAGAAGAGATAGAATGCCTTACTGAGGGTCATCTTTGAGAGGAAAGTGCAAGGTAGATAAGAAGAGATAGAATGCCTTACTGAGGGTCATCTTTGAGAGGAAAGTGCAAGGTAGATAAGAGATAGAATGCCTTACTGGGGGTCATCTTTGAGAGGAAAGTGCAAGGTAGATAAGAAGAGATAGAATGCCTTACTGGGGGTCATCTTTGAGAGGAAAGTGCAAGGTAGATAAGAAGAGATAGAATCCTTACTGGGGGTCATCTTTGAGAGGAAAGTGCAAGGTAGATAAGAAGAGATAGAATGCCTTACTGAGGGTCATCTTTGAGAGGAAAGTGCAAGGTAGATAAGAGATAGAATGCCTTACTGGGGGTCATCTTTGAGAGAAAGTGCAAGGTAGATAAGACGAGGCAGACCAAGACTAAAATGAACTAACACCAAAAGATGGGCAGGTGAACCTATGACAATGTGCATTATCAAAGCAAGAGACCGGGTAAAATGACACTCAATGGTAGTCAACCTTTGATGTGGAGATGGCTCCCAATAAAACAAATGACATTTCTTGTATATTAGTATATTTCTTGTATAACAATAATTGTCAATTAAAGTATTCTCTGTTCCCCCCTCCCCTGTAAAAACATGTGGGGTTACCTCCCACAAGTTGGGAATCATTGATCACTATAATCTTGTAACTGTATTCAATTATTAGTTTGCAATGTTGATGTTTATATTGCTCTGTGATTGGCCTTATTAGTAAATATAACTGCTTAGATTATAATTTAATTAAACTGCTTGTTTTTTTGTGTGTTTATTTGTTTGTCTATTTATTGAATTGCTTGATTGAGTTTAGAAGTGCTTGTGATTATACTTGAATACAAAGAAATGCAGAAAATAAAATAGTTAGCTCATCCTCTGTGAGTCCAGGCCAGCTATCATTGCTCACTAACAACAGTCAGCAGTTTGAGGCTCGAGGACAAACCAAGAGCCAAAAGGATCAGCTTCTTCAACTCCTACTTCATCTTCCTTTAATCTTCATCTTAGTCTTAATCTTCCCTTTCATCTTCCTTTTAGTCTTCATCTTAGTGTTAATTTTCCCCTTCGTCTTCATTTCAGTCTTCATCTTAGTGTTAGTTTTCCCTTTCATCTTCCTTTTAGTCTTCATCTTAGTGTTAATTTTCCCCTTCATTTTCCTTTCAGTCTTCATCTTAGTGTTAGTTTTCCCTTTCTTCTTCCTTTTAGTCTTCATCTTAGTGTTAATCTTCCCTTTCTTCTTCCTTTTAGACTTCTCCTTCTTCTTCCTTTTAGTTTTCATCTTAGTGTTAGTCTTCCCCTTCATCTTCCTTTTAGTCTTCATCTTAGTGTTCATTTTCCCCTTCATCTTCCTTTTAGTCTTCATCTTAGTGTTAGTTTTCCCCTTCATCTTCATTTCAGTCTTCATCTTAGTGTTAGTTTTCCCCTTCATCTTCCTTTTAGTCTCCCTCTTCATCTTCCTTTTAGTCTTCATCTTAGTGTTAGTTTTCCCCTTCATCTTCCTTTTAGTCTTCATCTTAGTGTTAGTTTTCCCCTTCATCTTCCTTTTAGTCTTCATCTTAGTGTTAGTTTTCCCCTTCATCTTCCTTTTAGTCTCCCTCTTCATCTTCCTTTTAGTCTTCATCTTAGTGTTAATCTTCCCCTTCATCTTCCTTTTAGTCTTCATCTTAGTGTTAGTTTTCCCCTTCATCTTCCTTTTAGTCTTCATCTTAGTGTTAGTTTTCCCCTTCATCTTCCTTTTAGTCTCCTCTTCATCTTCCTTTTAGTCTTCATCTTAGTGTTAGTTTTCCCTTCATCTTCCTTTTAGTCTCCCTCTTCATCTTCCTTTTAGTCTTCATCTTAGTGTTAATCTTCCCCTTCATCTTCATTTTAGTCTTCATCTTAGTGTTAATCTTCCCCTTCATCTTCCTTTTAGTCTTCATCTTAGTGTTAGTCTTCCCCTTCTTCTTCCTTTTAGTCTTCATCTTAGTGTTAGTTTCCCCTTCTTCCTCCTTTTAGTCTTCATCTTAGTGTTAGTTTTCCCCTTCTTCCTCCTTTTAGTCTTCATCTTAGTGTTAGTTTTCCCCTTCTTCCTCCTTTTAGTCTTCATCTTAGTGTTAGTTTTCCCCTTCTTCCTCCTTTTAGTCTTCATCTTAGTGTTAGTTTTCCCCTTCTTCCTCCTTTTAGTCTTCATCTTAGTGTTAGTTTTCCCTTCTTCCTCCTTTTAGTCTTCATCTTAGTGTTAGTCTTCCCCTTCTTCTTCCTTTTAGTCTTCATCTTAGTGTTAGTTTTCCCCTTCTTCCTCCTTTTAGCCATCGTCTCCTATTTTTAATTTCCACCCAATTCATCTTTTTTTTAGTCTTCATCACCTTTTTTTATTTTAATCGCCTTCTTCGTCTTCATTTTAGTCTTCAGTCTTCTTCTTAGTCTTCATGTCCTTCTTCATCTCTCTATCTTCTGTGTTCATCCAATTACTACTCCTTTCCATCGTCTGCCCTTAAAATGACGTGGGCGTAGGTGTATTGTGTCTCCAGTTTATAACTTGTCGTGATATCTACACCTTCTATTGTATCTAAACAAGTTTTTGCCACAACCCCACATGACTTTCATGTTTATTCCCATTACCAAGAAATGTCATAAGAGCATCCAAAAATTAAATGTAATCAAAGTCAGAAGATAAAAGAAGGGAAAACAAATGTCTTTGGTTATTCTGCAGGTGAAACTTCTTCTTCTACCTTTCAGCTCCCTGTGGAGCATTGGTCTTCAGCAAACACTTTCCAAATTGTTCTGTTTCTTGACATTCTCTTAAGATCATTCAATGTCTTCCCCATCATCTTCATCTCTGCTTCTGTCTTCTCCAAGAATTCTTTGGTCTTCCTCTTTGTCTTTTCCCCTAGGGATTCCAAAAAAGGGCCTGTTGTGTAATACTCTCAGTTGGCTTCCGAATTGTGTGTGTCCTATCCAGCGCCATCATCTTTGCTGTATCTCTTTATCCACTGGTATTTGACTGGTTCATTTCCATAATTCTTATATTAGTGATTTTGTCCTGCCATTTCCATTCTTTTATTCTGCGTAAGCATTCATTAATGAAAGTCTGTATTTCATGATTGTCAATTTTTTTGTTCTCCGTGTTTCTATCTATCTATTGACCTTTCGAGCCATAGCCGGCCCACAGGGCGTAGACCAAGATATTCCGTCTCTTATCTGAATTTTTGTTCTAGCAGTTTTCAATTCTTTAAAAATATTTTATCAAATCTTGCCATTTGTCTCTGTTCTGTGCAAGTAGCTCTATCTCATTGAGGGAGCCGATTCCTGCTGCTCTTGCCTCTCTCATCAATGTTCTTCTCAGTGTCTCTCTGGGTCTTCCTCTTTTCCTCTTACCTGTTGTTTCCCACATGAGGGCTTGCTTTGTTATTATCTCTTCTCATCACATGTCCAACATATGACCATCGTCTTTTCTTTACTACTGAAGATATTAGTGGTTGATTGGCGATTTCTCTAATTTCCTCGTTTGTTTTGAATTCGTTCCACGCTATACCTAGTATTTTCCTTAGACATTTATTTTCGAATGTGTTCAACTTTGTTTCTATATCTCTTGTTGTTTTCCAGCTTTCACACGCATACATAAGGGTTGATAGTACATTTGATTTGAATAGTCTAAGAGTTGTGTTTGTGCTGATGAGTTTTGATTTCCACAACTTTTCAAGGCTTCTGAAAGACATTGCTGCTTTAGCTATTCTGATTCTAATTTCTTTGCTTGTATCCCCTTCTCGATCAATGTGACTTCCAAGATAGATAAAGTGATCGATCTCTTCCACTGGTTTGTTTTCCATGTATATTTTGTCGTCTGTTGGAATTAAGCTTTTCATGACTTTAGTCTTTTCATGATTGATCTCAAGCCCAATTTTGCTGGCTATTGATGATAGTTCATTTGCGTTTTCCTGTATCGTTTTTATCTGACTGCTGATGAGAACTATGTCATCAGCAAAGTCGAGGTCCTCCAAATGGTCTCCTTGTATCTATTCGATGCCTTTATTACCAGTGCAGTATTTCTTCATTATGAAGTCCATCATCATCAAGTACCGGGCCTAGTGGCGTAGGTGATCATGTCTCTCCACAACATTCGATCTCGGCAGCTATTTATCATTTCTGTTGTTGACCTTCTGCCAAGCCATTCTCTTAAGCTGTCTGGTATTTTTTCTCTTTGCTTCCCTCTATCTCTTCGTCCCTCAATTTTTCCAGTTGTTACAATATATTCCAGCTTTTCACTTTTTATTTCATGGCAAAAAAAATTATGAGTGTTTCTTCCTAATATTGGAAATTAGCTCTCTCTTTGTTTTGAACTCTTTCAGAACGTTTTCATTACTCTTCTTAGCTGTCCATGGCATTCTCAACATTCTTCTGTAAAACCACATTTCTACAGACTCCAGTGATTTTCTTGTCTGTTGTCCTATTGTCCATGATTCGCATTTGTATGTTAAGACTGGCTCTACGTAACATTTAAGAACTCTTTTATCTTGTTTTTATTGTCAAAAATGGATTGCATAGTATTTTCCTCATTTTTTGGAAAGCTGCTTTTGCCTGAGCCATTCTACATCACATGAAGTCCATAACAATTCCAAATAACAAAGGCAATAAAATACATCCTTGTTTAACCCGTTTCTATTGGGAAACATTTGCTCAGTCCTTCCTCTGTTCGAACTGCACATGTGTAACCATCATACATGTCTTTAATAATATTTATGATTTTTTATGGTAAACCATATTGCTTCAGGATTTTCCACAAAGAATCTCTATGAATACTGTCAAATGCTTTTTTGAAGTCGATGAAGTTAAGTACAAAAGGTTTTTGCTTTTCAATGTGTTCCTCCAATATAAGTCGTAGAGTAAAAATGTGGTCAAGGCAGCTTCTCCCTTTTCTAAACCCAGCCTGTTCTTCATGCATTACTGTATCTATTGATACAGCCTTTATTCTATTTAGGATGATTTTGTAGAATAACTTTGAGGCAACCGACAAAAGTGTCACGCCTCTCCAGTTGTTACAATCTCTAAGATTGCCCTTTTTTTGGAATCTTAACAATGATTCCTTTTTTCCATTTATGAGGCATCTTCTCTGTTTTCCAACATGTTCAACATATTTTGGAGATGTATTAGATAATGGCTATCAATTGCCTTGAGGATCTCAGCTGTTAACTTATCCTCTCCAGCAGCCTTGTTATTGGTCATAAGCTTTAAGGTGGTTTCTATTTCGCTCAAGGTGAAGTCATCTAAATTTACACCTAATTCTGCTGCTGGTGTTTCAGCTTCAAAATCTATTAAACTGTGGGGTAGTGGATGGTTAAGAATTTCTTTGAAGTGTTCTGCCCAACGGGCTTTTATGTCTGCTCTTGTTGTTAGCATTAATCCAGATTTGTCTAGAATTGGTGTTCCACTGGATGATGTTTGTCAGCATCTTTTGTACAGTATAGAGAGTTCTGCTGTCTCCTGTAATTGCAGCTGTCTCTGCTTTCTCTGCCAAATTGTCTATATAAGCTCTTGTATCTCTTCTTGCTGAACTTTTCACTTCTCCATGTTTCACAACCTTATAATAGGACTGACTTAACACCGGATTTGAAAATTTTTATTTTTGTATTTAACCTAATTTCTTTGGACTTCCATATGTTTCCCAGTGCAACAAAGCTCCTCTTGCTTTTGATTTCCTTATTTTGGTATCATTTTCTGTTCCTCCCTCTTTATCTATATTATTACCCAGATATATGTAAGATTGTATGTCTAGTTGAGGTATTTCTCCTAATTTTATTTGGTTATTGCCTACTGCATTAATACTGCAGGTGAACCTACCGTTCTGATATTACCAGAATCAGCCATGAGAGAACTTGCTAAAGAAACCAGTGAAGGGCATAATCTAAATAAGATAAATTAATGTCTGTGCTCAGTTCACAGCAGTTTGTATTCACATCAAAATAGCATTTTAGTTCTAATCTTGGAATTTTTTGCAACATTTATGATTGAAGATATACTGAACCAAGTACATTTCCATTATTTTTGAGTTATCTATGGGTTATCGTCATTGCTCCGAACATGCCCATAGGTGCTCAGATCCCCTTCTCAGCAAGTCCCACGTGTCCATTGACTCCAGTTCTGTAAACAATGTCTTGTTCAGACTTGTACACACTTAACTATGACGACTGCTTGTCCACGTATGAACTGTATACGTAGCCGATCTAAATTTCACCTGGATATATTTTAAAACGTTCTACTGTTCTCTTCTCGTGATCTATTGCTATGATGTACTTCGCGTTGATGTTTGACTTTTCCTGGACTGCAGAGTCTGATAACAATGACTTTTCGCCGCAACACTCCCACTTCATTCTTCACTACAACGTCAGACCACGACAAAGTGATAGTTGTAATTCACTGCACACAGAGTTCTCTCATGAACATAACAGTAAGTTTATTTACACGTAACATATCCAATGAAACAATATATGTACAAGCCAGCGGGCTACAATTCGCTCGGCTGTTCACACATGAGTGTACTGCAGGCACCTCTTTACTGCAGTCGTGCCTCAATTAGACTCTCACACTCAATCGGTCCAAACACTGAATCTCTCTAGTCTAGATCCTAACATACTCCCTATATTAAACACACTGAACTGTATCTTCAATAAACTCGAGATCTACTTCTTCACTAGTCTAACTCTCTGTTACTACTTGGGCTCCAAGAGCCATTGCAAAAAAGTAAAGAGCCCCCATCACGCCAAGTGGCGTATAGGGAATATGGTGTTAGTGACCATAAATTTTACAGACCTTCAGGACATGATTTTTGGGGTAATGTGGTCGGTATTACTCCCGTGCCGCTTTACTTTCCCAGAAAAAAATCCTGTGCCCATTAAAGAAGCGCCATTGGCTTACATCTAATCTACTGGGGTCTACAACACTAGTTCTCAACCGCCCCGTGTGAATCCCATCTTTATCTGTCTGAATCTGTATGTGAGGAGCCACGTCTAACATGATTAATACTAACTGTGGCGGTTGGTGAGCCACTACGGGCTACCGCCTCCCAGTGGCACCGCTCTCATGCTGTCCCCATGTGTGAATCTTACTGTCTAACCTTATACATGGACTTTATCCCTTGTCTCTCACCAATCAAATTACTCTACGTCATCTCATGCTTTGTCTCTTATCCAATCACAACTCTCCTACGTCACCTCCCCATCTCCAAGTTTACATTCACATCATCAAGTACCGGGCCTGCCGGCGTAAGTGATCATATCTCTCCACAACTTTCGATCTCGACAGTTATTTATCATTTCAGTTGTTGACCTTCTGCCAAGCCATTCTCTTAACCTGTCTGGTATTTTTTCTCTTTGCTTTCCTCAATCTCTTCGTTCCTCAATTTTCCCAGTTGTTACAATATATTCCAGTTGTTCTTTTCTCATTACATGGTCAAAATATGATGATTGTTTCTTCCTAATATTGGAAATTAGCTCTCTCTTTGCTTTGACCTCATTCAGAACATCTTCATTACTCTTCTAAGCTGTCCATGGTATTCTCAATATTTTTCTGTAAAACCACATTTCTACAGACTCCAGTGATTTTCTTGTTTGTTGTCCTATTGTCCATGATTCACATCCATATGTCAAGACTGGCTCTACATAGCATTTAAGAAATCTTTTTCTTGTTTCTATTGCCAAAAATGGATTGCATAGTATCTTCCTCATTTTTGGAAAGCTGCTTCTGCCTGAGCTATTCTGCATCTCAACTCTTTTGTACTCACATTCTCAACAGTCACGGGAATCCCGCTGTCCTGTCTGAACCAATCTCTTCATATTTTCCCCCGTGATTTCCCCTCCTGCTATATTCACCCACTCACCACAACCATCCCCTACCCTACTTCACATTCTCACATCCACTGTTACAGTTCTGTGTTTTTGATAAGTCCTCTTATGCGCCTACAAAGTCTCTCATTACTGGATGTATCCATCATCCAGGAAAGGAACGGATGCCTATTGTTGCCTCTTGCCGCAGTCTTCTGACTGGCTCACAAAGTATGCTACAGATGATTAACAGACAGTGTCTGCGCCAGGAGTGGATGCAAATCTTAGATGAGTCTAAAGTGAACGCTTTAACCTGGGTGTACTCTCCAGGACAAGCTGGTGAACATGGCAATGAAATAGCCGATACGCTCTCTGGCACGATGGCAATGAAATAGCCGATACGCTCTCTGGCACGATGGCAATGAAATAGCCGATACGCTCTCTGGCACGATGGCAATGAAATAGCCGATACGCTCTCTGGCACGATGGCAATGAAATAGCCGATACGCTCTCTAGCACGATGGCAATGAAATAGCCGATACGCTCTCTGGCACGATGGCAATGAAATAGCCGATACGCTCTCTGGCACGATGGCAATGAAATAGCCGATACGCTCTCTGGCACGATGGCAATGAATAGCCGATAAGCTATCCCTTAAAAGGAGAGGAGGAGAATTAGTGGGACAATCAGGCATATATTGAGAAAATGAGGGTTTCAAAGGTGGAAAAGGGATCTGGGCAATCTGGATAACTTAGTTTTAAAAGCTGATGTATTTATAATCAACACCTTATGGGTACAATCAGTCTACATACGCTTTGAGAAATGCTGGGTCAGATGGTGGGGCGGATATGGTGATGCCTCGACTGCAGTGACGAAACGATATTATTTGTATATTTACTTACGTTCGCCCGATGACTAAAGTATTCTAGAGTATTCGTAGACTGTAGAATTCCTCTTCGTCATCCGCCCTTAAAAGGACGTTAAGTGGACGTGCCTACGTTGTGTTGTGGCTTGCAGTATAACTGTTATATTTGCGCCTTTCGGCCCAAGACATCCGACTTCAGCACGACATTTGTGAGTACCGGTTTGTCTTCCGTCTTCGATCCCTGCTCGCTTGGCCAGACTAGACAGGTTAGTCTGTTACTGTAGGCACCACAGAGAGGTGGAGCAGGATCTGGATGGTTTTGGGTCACCGATCCTGGTGCAAGCCATCAGCTGTGGGTCGCTGACAACTTCCAGCTCTGGTGCTGGGAGGCGCGCCTTCGCCTCCATTTGTATAAAACATAGATAAACAACAGCCAATTATAGGTTTATTTCGACCTACGGGCTGAGGGGATTTCCCCTGAAAACCTGCGACTAGCGTGACGTTTTCATCTTTGAGGGGTTGTTGTGGGTACAGTGGCGTTAGCTGTCTATAGCTTATATAGCGAAAACGTCACGTTAGTAGGGAGTTTTTTGCTTTAATTTCCTGCTCGCGGGCTTTCTTTGCAAAAATATAATAGTGAGGCTGACTTACAGAATATAATAGTGAGGCTGACTTACAGAATATAATAGTGAGGCTGACTTACAGAATATAATAGTGAGGCTAGCTTACAGAATATAATAGTGAGGCTAGCTTACAGAATATAATAGTGAGGCTGACTTATAGAATTTAATTGTGAGGCTGGCTTACAGAATATAATAGTGAGGCTGACTTACAGAATATAATAGTGAGGCTGACTTATAGAATATAATTGTGAGGCCGGCTTACAGAATATAATAGTGAGGCTAACTTACAGAATGTCATTGTGAGGCTAGCTTACAGAATGTCATTGTGAGGCTAGCTTACAGAATATAATAATGAGGCTAGCTTACAGAATATAATAGTGAGGCTGACTTACAGAATATAATAGTGAGGCTGACTTGCAGAATGTCATTGTGAGGCTAGCTTACAGAATATAATAATGAGGCTGGCTTACAGAAATATAATAATGAGGCTAGCTTACAGAATATAATAGTGAGGCTGGCTTACAGAAATATAATAATGAGGCTGGCTTACAGAATATAATAGTGAGGCTGGCTTACAGAATATAATAGTGAGACTGACATACAGAATATAATAGTGAGGCTGACTTACAGAATATAATAGTGAGGCTGGCTTACAAAATGTCATTGTGAGGCTAGCTTACAGAATATAATAGTGAGGCTGACTTACAGAAATATAATGAGGCTGGCTTACAGAAATATAATAATGAGGCTGGCTTACAGAATATAATAGTGAGGCTGGCTTACAGAATGTAATTATGAGGCTGGCTTACAGAATATAATAGGGTGCCTAGCCTACAGAATGTAATTGTGAGGCTGGCTTACAGAATATAATAGTGAGGCTGGTTTACATAATGTAATATTGTGGCTCGCTTACAGAATGTAATTGTGAGGCTGGCTTACAGAATGTAATTGTGAGGCTGGCTTACAGAATATAATAGTGTGGCCCTCTTACATAATATAATAGTGAGGCTGGCTTACAGAATGTAATTGTGAAGCTGGCTTACAGAATATAATAGTGTGGCTCGCTTACAGAATATAATAGTGAGGCTGGCTTACAGAATGTAATAGTGAGGCTGGTTTACAGAATGTAATAGTGAGGCTGGCTTACATAATATAATAGTGAGGCTGGCTTACAGAATGTAATTGTGAGGCTGGCTTACAGAATATAATAGTGTGGCTCGCTTACATAATATAATAGTGAGGCTGGCTTACAGAATGTAATTGTGAGGCTGGCTTGCAGAATGTAATTATGAAACGGGCTTACATAGTGTAATAATTATGAGGTTGTCTTACAGAATGTAATTGTGAGGCTGTCTTACATAATGTAATTGCGATGATGGATTATACAGAATGTGACTGACGCTGGCTTACCAAAATGTAATTGTGAGGCTGTCTTACATAATATAATTGTGAAACTAACTTACAGAATGTGATTATGAGGCTGTCTTACGTAATGTAATTGTGAAACCGACTTACAGGGTGTAATTGTGAGGCTGTCTTACAGATAGTGAATGTGAGGCTGGATTACAAAGATGTCTTTCACAATATTGTTTATCTGCCTGCCTGCCTGTCTACCTATATGTCTATCTATCTGTCTGAGACAGATGCTGGCTTACCAAAATGCAATTGTGAGGCGGGTTTACATAAAATAAACACTGAAACTATGACAAGCAACATAGATAAAGTGCTGAGTATGAATCGCAATAAAACACAGACCCATGTAAAATTAACAACATCAACATATCCCCCATGTAAACGAAATTTAACTACATTAAAATTGTGCAACAAATGTAGCCAGGAATATTCACATTATGAACGTTAATGTGATAAAGTTGCTAAATCAAATGTGAATATATGTAATTAACAAAAACTGATTTCCATTTTCTTTCCATTATGAATATACATTATTAAGGATAATCGCCTTCAGTTGCGTGTGCTACCGTAATATCACCGTTGGAATGATGAAGTCAGTGGCGAAGGCATGTTTTAATTTTGGAAAGGATTTCATTCGCATTATTATTAACAAAAAGGACAGAGTGTAGAAAATGAAGAGTTACCTACCCTTGTCTTGACGCGTATGGGGTCTATAGAGTTAGTGCCCATATATTTTGTTTGTAATATGGTGGATAGGCGGCAGGAACCATTTAATTAAGGATTTGTATGAAAAGTGTTCCTTGTTTCAGTTTCCTCATATTCCAAGTCGAGATTGGTGCAGGAGCTACTGAGTTGAGTGCTCTGTGCACACCGTGAGATGTGTGTCTCATCCGTTTTTATCATGTTTCGATATTCCATTGCTTACGAAGAATGATATCGTATGACAAGGAACAGTTGACTGTGTTCACTTTCTGTGCGGTTTGGCCTTACGTCTTTTGGCGTGTGCTGAGATCGCTATGATGGGGACTACAGCTAACTTTCTTTGTGTGGGAGATGAGATAGTAATTCTGATGATTCAACTGGCATGGTCGGTTGAGCAATTATGGATTTTAATTCGTTTGCAGTGATACCGGGGCCTTCCATAATCATAACCATATTAGTAACTTACAATAATTAGTCATACAGCAATAGTTATAGTTAGTCGAAGGCTCCGGTATAACTGCAAACGGATTAAAATCCATAATTTCTCAACCGCCCGTGCCAGTGGAATCATCCTAATTAATAACTCATCTTATTAAAGGATCTAAACACAGAAAGCCAGCTGCAGTCCCCATCATAGCAGCCACAGCAAAAGACATAGGGCGGAGCGGCACTGATAGTGAAAGCAATCGAACTGTTCATCATACGATATCATCATTCATCGTAAACAATCGGGATATCGAAACACGATCCGGATGAAAAACACAGCTCACGGTGTGCACAGGGCACTAAACTCAGTAGCTCCGGCAACAAACCAGGTTTGGAATATGGCGAAACTGCAACAAGGAACACTTTTTTTTCAGAGTCTCAACGGTTCCTGCCGCATATCCGCCACATTGACCGGAAGTCCAGTGACAAGTCAAACAGTAATCGTTTGAAGTTTCAGTCATAATAGTAAGTAAAATGATCATAATGTTTTGACTAAATAAAGTCAGCAATCTATAACTGTTCATGATGTTCAAAATGGAAGCTGCGCAAAATGATAACAAACGGACGATCGCAATGGGTATGCAACTAATCTGCGAATCGTTCACAAGGATATTTTTTTAAATAAAAAAATTAAGGATTTCGCAAGATATCAAACGCTAAACTAATTTAATTCATACAACATAGTTATTTAAATAAAATATAAACAATATTACATCAAATAGGAACCGGAGAGTAAAAGAAGAAAGGGTCGACCTAAAGAAACTCTCAAAAGAACATTAAAGCGAGAGGCAACAACAGCAGGCATCAACTCCCACGGCGAGATTAAGCAATTCACCCAGAACAGAGCCGTGTGGCGAGATAAGATGCAGGTCCGGCGCAAGGTTTTACAGTTGAAAGAACGTCAGACACAAGAGTGTAGAATTTTTGCCTCAAGTGCCGTCTTCGGTTAGAAAGGACATCACATGCCAAAAGACATAAGGCGTAACTGCACCGAAATTGAACGCAGCTGAATTATCCGTCGTACGATATCATCATTCACTGTAAGCAATCGGTATATCGAAACACAATCTGGATGAAAAACACAGCTCACGGTGTGCACAGAGCACTAAACTCAGTAGCTCCTGCAACAAGCCGGACTTGCAATACGAGGAAACAAGGAACACTTTTTAGACAGAGCCTCAACGGTTCCTACCGCCTATCCGCCATATTAATCAGAAGTCATAAACGTATCTGTTATTTCCTATTTGATTCCTAAACTTGATCCAGCAGACCTTGTCACTGGGAATCGCTAACAGATAGCAGTGGCAGCGTGACCTCCCGGAAATGTACGTTCACTTTCGATTTCAAATTTTCGAGCGAGCACTTTGTACGTTTGTTTCTATAAATGGAATATTTTTTATTAATTAAGAAAAGCCTGTTGGAATGTGTTATGGTTATGGAAGGCCTCGGTATCACTGCAAACGAATTACAAATCCATAATTGCTCAACTGCCCGTGCCAGTGGAATCATCAGAATTACTATCTCATCTCCCAAACAAAGAAAGGTAACTGTATTCCCCATCATTGCAGTCTCAGCACACACCAAAAGACATAGGGCGAAACCGCACAGAAAGTGAACACAACCGTCTGTTCCATGTCATACGATATGAGCACTTAACTCAGTAGCTCCTGCAACAAGCCGGACTTGGAATATGAGGAAACTGCAACAAGGATCACTTTTCATACATAGCCTTTAACGGTTCCTGTCGCCTATCCACCTTATTGACCGGAAGTTCACGTCGTCCGGAACATGATGATCATAATATTTTTTTTTTCTATGTATAGCGCTTGATGATGTTAGGACATCGTTTTTGACTCCAAATCGGAACATATGAAACACAATTAGTCATCGGATTATCCCCGTCGCACATCAATGTTAGTTGAATTGTGTCTCAGTTCTTCATCTTCTTTCTTCTTCTATCTTTCCTCCGTTGGCGTCGATGGGAGATACAATCTGCAATTCTCTGCTCTTCTGTTGGCCTCTTCTGGTGTTATCCCTCCTAGTGACTCTATTATTCCCTTTATTCTACTCTTTCTCTGTCTTCCTCTAAATCTGGCGTTCTCGTAGCGTTTGTTTATGGCTCTTTGAGTCATTGTTAGTTCTTTTTGTCTTGTTATGTGGCCGAACCAATTTATCTGTTGTTTCTTTATTTGTCTCAGTACATAAAAAAAATATAGGTTTATAGACTTTACCAGAAGATACATATTGTATTGTTGTCAGGGGTTACTACACTGATATCGAATCACGTAAATTATTTTAAAATCACGATAAAACAGTCAAGGTTGGAATTTGGTTGGTGTTTACTAGAAATGACTAAGTTTAATCACATTGATAGGACAAGCAACAACAACAGACCTCTTGCCTAGATTGAGAAGTTCGCCCTGGCAGAGATACATCTCGAGCAGTAGCGTATTCGCTATGATACCGCAGCTACCGCCGGTAGCCTGACCATATTAACGAAATACAAAAGGAAATGATAATTTATTATATTTTTTAAAAAAAATTATTATATTACAAATTTTTCGAATATTCTATTACACACTTCGTAGGCCAGTATGATTTATTTGCTTTGATTTGCATTTATTAAAGCAAGGTTTTCCTCTGGCCACTATAACGTTTGTGAATGTTATAACTATTCTACATTGAAACCTCTAGGAGCCAGCGGTACATTTTTCCTCTATCTGAATCTAGTTTAACGACCATGACATTCAAAAATTCCCGTCAAAATAATGCACCGGTTGTTACTGGCACCGCAAGATCAACGCGGTTTCATTTGTTATTTTTAGCTCTAGCCAATCAGAATCTTCAAAAAGTGAAAGTGAAACTGTCTGATTACTGGAACTTCCTTAGCTATTTTAACTACGTTATGCGCATCAGCATCTGTAGAAAGAACTTTTTCTGCTCTCAAAAGAATCAAATCTTATTGTCGCTCAACTCAGACACAAGAACGCTTTTCTGGTTTGGCATTAACGTCCATTGAGCAATCATTCCCTCATAAACTCAGAAACTAACCCAACAGTACTTTCAATGACAAAGTCATTAAGACATTTTCATCCCAAACAAGACAGATAGAGTTTACATATAAATAAGTAAGTAATTTAAAATGTAGTGTAGTCATTAGAAAATATTACTTTATGCTAGCCTACTGAATATAATGTATGTTTTTATTTATTATGTCAGCGGTAGCCCAGACCCCAAAACCAGTATACGCCACTGATCTCGAGACAGACAAAGAGGCACATAGACAAACAGAGAAGCACGCAGACAGACAGAGAAGCATGCAAACAGACAGAGAGGCAAGTAGACTGACAGAGAGGCACACAGACAGACAGAGAAGCACACAGACAGACAGAGAAGCACACAGACAGGGAGGCACACAATCTGGCAGAGAAGCACACAGACAGGGAGGCACACAGTCTGGCAGAGAGGCACACAGACAGACAGAGAGGCACACAGTCAGACAGAGAAGCACACAGACAGAGAGGCACACAGTCAGACAGAGAAGCACACAGGCAGGGAAGCACACAGTCTGGCAGAGAAGCACACAGACAGACAGAGAGGTACACAATCAGACAGAGAAGCACACAGTCTGGCAGAGAAGTACACAGACACAGAGGCACACAGACAGGGAGGCACACAGTCTGGCAGAGAAGCACACAGACAGACAGAGAGGCACACAGTCAGACAGAGAAGCACACAGACAGGGAGGCACACAGTCTGGCAGAGAAGCACACAGACAGACAGAGAGGTACACAATCAGACAGAGAAGCACACAGTCTGGCAGAGAAGCACACAGACACAGAGGCACACAGAAAGGGAGGCACACAGTCTGGCAGAGAAGCACACAGACAGACAGAGAGGCACAGTCTAGCAGAGAAGCACACAGACAGGGAGGCACACAGTCTGACAGAGAAGCACACAGACAGACAGAGAGGCACACAGTCTGGCAGAAAAGCACACAGACAGACAGAGAGGCACACAGTCTGGCAGAGAAACACACAGACAGACAGAGAAGCACACAGGCAGACAGAGAAGCACACAGTCAGACAGAGAAGCACAGAGTCAGGGAGGCATACAGTCTGTCAGAGAAGCACACAGAGAGACACACAGTCTGGCAGAGAAGCACGCAGACAGATAGAGAGGCACACAGTCAGGGTGGCACGCAGTCTGGCAGAGATGTACACATACAGACAGAGCGGCACACAGTCATACTGAGAAGCACGCAGACAGAAAGAGAATCACACATGCAGGGAGGCACACAGTCTGGCAGAGAAGCACACAGACAGACAGAGAGGCACGCAGACAGACAGAGCGACACACAGTCAGACAGAGCAGCACACAGTCAGGGAGGCACACAGTCTGGCAGAGAAGCACACAGACAGACAGAGAGGCACACAGTCTGGCAGAGAAGCACACAGTCAGGGAGGCACACAGTCTGGCAGAGAAGTACACAGACAGGGAGGCACACAGTCTGGTAGAGAAGCACACAGACAGACAGAGAGGCACGCAGACAGACAGAGCGACACACAGTCAGACAGAGCAGCACACAGTCAGGGAGGCACACAGTCTGGCAGAGAAGCACACAGACAGACAGAGAGGCACACAGTCTGGCAGAGAAGCACACAGTCAGGGAGGCACACAGTCTGGCAGAGAAGCACACAGACAGAGAAGCACACAGACAGAGAAGCACACAGACAGACAGAGAGCCACACAGTCAGGGAGGCACACAGTCTGGCAGAGAAGCACACAGACAGGGAAGCACACAGTCTGGTAGAGAAGCACACAGACAGGGAGGCACACAGTCTGGTAGAGAAGCACACAGACAGAGAAGCACACAGACAGACAGAGAGCCACACAGTCAGGGAGGCACACAGTCTGGCAGGGAAGCATACAGACAGAGAAGCACACAGACAGGGGGCACCCTGTCTGGCAGAGAAGCACACAGGCAGACTGGGAGGCACACAGTCTAGCAGAGAAGCACACAGACAGACAGAGAGGCACAAAGTCTGGCAGAGAAGCACACAGACAGGGAGGCACACAGTCTGACAGAGAAGCACGCAGGCAGACAGAAAGGCACGCAGACAGACAAAGAAGCACACAGACAGGGAGGCACACAGTCTGGCGGAGAAGCACACAGACAGATTGGGAGGCACACAGTCTGGCAGAGAAGCACACAGACAGAGAGGCACACAGTCTGGCAGAGAAGCACACAGTCTGACAGAGAAGCGCGCAGACAGACATGGAGGCACACAGTCTGACAGAGAAGCATACAGACAGACAGGGGGCACATAGACAGACAGAGAGGCACACAGACAGACATCATCATCATCGAGTGTCATCTCCGCAACGAAGGTTCTTTGCCACACAGACAGACAGAGAGGCACAGACTCTAAACACAGGCACAGAAGATGCTCTAAACTTCCGCTTGGTGTACAAACCATTCCAAGCCGTTCTGTTTCTTGCCATTCTTTTAAGATTATTCCATGTCTTATCATCATCTTCATCTCTGTTTCCATCTGTTTCTCCAATAATATTTTGATCTTCCTCATTGACTTTTTCCTTGGGAATTTAAAAAGGGCATATTGTGTAATACTCTCTGTTGGCTTCCGCAGTGTGTGTCCTAACCAGCGCCATCGTCTTCGCTGTATTTCTTTATCCACAGGTATTTGACTGGTACATTTCCATAATTCTGTATTAGTGATTTTGTCCTGCCATTTCCATCCTTTTATTCTGCGTAAGCATCCGTTAATGAAGTCTCTGGATTGTGTCATATATCTCTTAGACAGAGACCCTTTATCTTTTCTGGATGGCAGATTTACCTTTATTCTTCTCTTTGACTTATCCATATACTAACAACAGAACAAATATCAACAGGGCTGTAACTAAGAATGGCAAAATGATACATCTTCTCAATATTCCTGTATGGTGCAGAAACGTGGACATTAGACAAGAAAACAGAACAGAAAATTGAAGCCTTTGAAATGTGGATTTATAGAAGAATAGGTAGAATTGGATGGAAACAAAAGATAACAAACGATACAGTTTTAAAACAACTAAAAATAACAAGAGAACTACTAAATACAATTAAGACAAGAAAAATGAAATTTTTGGGGCATGTTAAAAGACACAACAGCCTACTAAAAGTAATATTGGAAGGAAGAATACAAGGTAAAAGAGGCAGACCAAGACTAACATGGACGAGTAACATCAAAAGATGGACAAGTCAATCTATGACAGCCTGCACCATCAAAGCAGGAAACAGAGTAGAATGGCGATCCATGGTAGCCAACCTTCGTTGCGGAGAAGGCACTCGATGATGATGATGATGACTTGTCCATATTTGTGCAGTTTTTATTATTTTTTGTTAGGAACATAGACACTTAATATTAAAACATAAAAGGCAATTGAAACCTTTGAAATGTGGATCTATAGATCAAAATAAAGAATATCATGGACATTGACGAGAACAAATAATGCAATTTTGGAACATGTTTAATTTATGAAACAGTTCAAACAAGACATGAGATATTTGAGGCACAATAGCCAACTGAATGTTATCTTTGAGGGGAAATACATGGTAAACAAGGCACAGAAAAACAAAGAATAAAGCGGACTGGACAATCTCATGAAATAAATAAACCAATCTATGGCATCATGTAATACAAGCAAATTTATGAATGTGTACCATTCTTCTATAGGCAAGCGAACCTATGAATATGTGCATTACAAGCGAACCTATGAATACGTGCAATACAAGAGTACCTATGAATATGTGCAATACAAGCGAACCTATGAATATGTGCAATACAAGTGAACCTATGAATACGTGCAATACAAGCGAACCTATGAATACGTGCAATACAAGCGAACCTATGAATGCGTGCTATACAAGCGAACCTATGAATGCGTGCAATACAAGCGAACCTATGAATGCGTGCAATACAAGCAAACCTATTAATACGTGCAATACAAGCGAACCTATGACAGCCTGTAATACAAGCAAACCTATGACAGCCTGTAATACAAGCAAACCTATGACAGCCTGTAATACAAGCAAACCTATGACAGCCTGTAATACAAGCAAACCTATGACAGCATGTAATACAAGCAAACCTATATGACAACATGCGATATCAATGCAAAGAGACTGATGAAATAGCGCTCTGTGGTTTCCAACCTTATGATCGTAAAATTATTCTGATTTTGATGGAGACAGACATTAAACCCACAGTTGATGTTAATGTTCATAACCCGTATCTGAACACGAAATAATGACACGTTATCTTGCAGATCGCGCCCGCTGTATGTCCTTTGTGACTCTATGATCAAGTGTATATATAATATGGAAGCACCTGTTAAAGAACATTCCATAATTTGAGTGGAAATCTTTGACTGCGTGGCCACTTTCACTTCACAAGTTAGTCGCTGACTAAAGATATCACCGCCTTTAGAAGAATGGTATGTAGATATTGAGAAAGCGTTCAGTGAAAGATATATATATATATTTATATAGGAATATGTATGGGGTTTTTTTATTTCCAGTTACAACAGTCCTGGTTCCTTTTTTATTATGGCCACGATACAGGGAAGTCATTTTCTTTTCTTTTTTTCTCGTAATAGTTCTATAATTATTTTGTTTTGGATGCTTTATTATTAGTTAGCTATGTAGGACTAGTTTTATTCACTTACATATATGTATGTGTGTTGTTTGTTTGTTCCTGCTGAAGGCATATTGCGCTGAAACGTCGTTCGAATTTGTGTCGTCCATCAATTACGTAAAGCTTTAACAATACAATTTTTTTCTTTCTTTCTTTTTTTTTTTTCAATTCCCCTTCACATTTTAGCTTTACTGCAGCTTCGCAACTTTATGCTTATAGTTCCATTTCTTTGCCTGGGCCCCCAACAGTCCTGAAAGTGTTGCTATAAACTTTTAGGATATGAGCAGTCCCGATATAAATTTTATGTAATTCGTTGAAAACTAGTGGTCTTGCAGGTTTTGTCTACTTTTTGACGAGGCACGATCGGTTCAACTTCAAACTATGTCTTCAATGTTATATTCCACCGCATTTGCCATCTAAAAAAAAAAAAAACAGAACGTGAAAATAACTTGTAATCTTAAACTAAAACATTAGTTTCTTTCGAAAACAAATGTTCTAGTTACCTGTTGTTTTTTTGTTTTTTTGTGTGCGTTTTTTTGTTTTTTGTTTTTGGGAGGCGGTCATGGCATGATAATGTTCCGGTAATTTTTTCAACACGAAATGTCGCCAATAGTCAAACAACGGAAATGAAATAGTTCAGTTGGCTATTTTAAACCTATGCCTTGTGGGTGAAATTTTAGTCGAAGACTAACGGAGGAGGTTTTTTTTTTAAAAAGTCGGCGGGAGGTAAAGGAAAACCACTCTCGTAAATTACTTGTATAATCCCACATTTCTTTGAATTTCTTTTATAAGAAAAATAGTAGGAACAAAACCCTGCCAAGAATATATAGAACAACAACAACTTAAATGGTTTGACCACCTGGTCAGAATGAATCCTTATCAATCACCATCAAGGGCGTTCTTCTCGAGAATGCATGGAAAAAGACCAAGAGGAAGACCCAGAAGAAGATGGATAGATGCAGTGACAGAGACATGTAACAACAAAGGAAAATCACTAATTCAGACAATTCGAGCAGCTCAAGAACGACAAATGATATAAACCACAACACCTTTTAGGTATCAGTGAAAAGAGAAAAGAAGATGGATAGATGCAGTGACAGAGACATGTAACAACAAAGGAAAATCACTAATTCAGACAATTCGAGCAGCTCAAGAACGACAAATGATATAAACCACAACACCTTTTAGGTATCAGTGAAAAGAGAAAAGAAGATGGATAGATGCAGTGACAGAGACATGTAACAACAAAGGAAAATCACTAATTCAGACAATTCGAGCAGCTCAAGAACGACAAATGATATAAACCACAACACCTTTTAGGTATCAGTGAAAAGAGAACAGAGGGAAGAAGAATCCCACATTTTTGATGAAGGATCATGGACAATGAGACAAAATACATGAAAATAATTGTGGTTGTCATTTTCCAAGGGATTTTTAACTCACGGGAACTCCTGTTTTTTTTTTTTTTTGCAGTTATCCGAGACGGTTAAACATAGGATCTCACTACCCATAGAGGGTTAAACATAGGATCTCACTACCCAGAGAGGGTTAAACATAGGATCTCACTACCCAGAGTGGGTTAGACATCGGATCTCACTACCCAGAGAGGGCTATACATCGGATCTCACTACCCAGAGAGGGCTATACATCGGATCTCACTACCCATAGAGGGTTAAACATCTGATCTCACTAACCAGAGAGGGTTAGACATCGGATCTCACTAACCAGAGAGGGTTAGACATCGGATCTCACTAACCAGAGAGTGTTAAACATCGGATCTCACTACCCAGAGAGGGTTAGACATCGGATCTCACTAACCAGAGAGGGTTAAACATCTGATCTCACTAACCAGAGAGGGTTAGACATCGGATCTCACTAACCAGAGAGAGTTAGACATCGGATCTCACTACCCAGATAGGGTTAGACATCGGATCTCACTAACCAGGTAGGGTTAGACATCGGATCTCACTAACCAGATAGGATTAGACATCGGATCCCATTGACCAGAGACCAGGTTCTGTTACTAGAAGCACCGCAAAAATGTAGAATAGAATCTTTGTGGTTCTGGTTCACCGATCCTAGCTCAAGCTATCAGTCGCTGGCAGTATCCAGCTCTATTGCATGAAGTCTACTTGCCTCCACTTTCCATCTGTTTCTACTTCCCTTTACCGTGTTTTTTCCCTTTTTCCCCCCGTTTCTTTTATTCTCTTTTGAGGATTCCCGAAACAACGTGATGTCAAAAACGGTCAGTTGAAATATATGTGTGCATGCAGGGTCGAGATTCATGTCAGTACCAGGGCTGAAAGAAATCAACGACACACAACTCCAGGATAAATAAAACAGGGTAGTATATTATACGTAACTATTCAGATCCTGCTCCATCTCTACGTGGTGCCCCTATGACCAGATTAACCAGTCTGGTTAAACGAGCAGGGGTCAAAAAGGAAGACAGTCAGACACTTTCACTGTAAAAAGCCACGTTGAAGTCGGAAGCTCGGGCCCAATTCGATAAATATAATAACTTGACTAGATGTAAACACAACACAACGCGTCTAATGTCTCTTTTTAAGGCGGACAATGCAGGGGAATAATATTTTCTCTAGTCGTCTGGTGAACGCAGAATACATGAATATTGTGTGTGTATGTGTGTGTGTGTGTATATATATATATATATATATATATATATATATATATAAAGTAGTATCCTCCGTCAGTCATAGTTGACTATGGATTTTTCAGCGCCCCTAGAAATGTTATTTTTTCCTTTCTTTTCTTTCGCCGCGTATTCTCTTTCTCTATGAATCTGTCTGCTTCTTCTTTGAGGTTAACCTTTAGAGTGTGTTTCCAGAGATTTCGGTCTGCAGCTATGTCTTCCCATGCTGCAGGGTTTATGTTCAAATTCTTCATGTCACGTTTACACACATCTACAAATCGAAGATTTGGGCGCCCCCTAGTTCTTTTACCATCTTCCAGTTATCCGTAGAGTATATCTTTTGGTACGCGGCCATCTTTCATACGGTGTACTTGGCCAAGCCAGCGTAACCTACGTTGTTTGAGCAGCGTGTAGATATTCGGTAGGCCTGTGCGAGTCAGGACCTCCACGATGAAATATCATCATAATTTCATCATATATATATATATATATATATATATATATATATATATATATATATATATATATATATATATATATATAGGGTTTTTTTCTGGCAAGACATATATATATATACATGTATATATATATATATATATATATATATATATATATATATATATATATATATTATCAGGTCGCATGTCCTTTATATGACGTTGCATTCATCTCAGCTCATCTGAAAGAATCCCTGTCTCTAGCCAGTTCTCCCACCTCTTCAGCTGTCATGATCAAGGTCTCTTTGACGTCTTGAACCCACGTTTTTCCTGCTCTGCCTCTGAAACGTCGCCCATGAACCGTACCTTCCATTATTGTTCTTTCCAGCCCTCTTTGTCTTTTGACGTGACCATAGTTAAACAACTAAATGACTTAGACTTTGCTGATGACATAGCTCTCCTATTGTGTTTATGGGCCAGTTCTTTTTAATGTTTAATTCTTTTAATTCGTCTTCATTGCTCTTTTTCATTATTCAAGTAATCTTAATGATTCTTCTGTATTATTTTGTTTTGAATGAATCGATCTTCTTCCTTGCTGGTTGTGAGATAGTCCAAGACTTGCAACTGTATGTTGCTGTTGGGAAGATACATGCCCTTAGTAACTTTAATACTACTATAATGTTACTTATAAGCCACTTCCTTTCAATATTTAAGATTCTTAATGGCTCTCATGATTTCGCAGCAGTCAGTAATCAGTAATATATATATATATATATATATATATATATATATATATATATATATATATATATATATATATGTATGTATCTATACACGCAAACACACACTCGTATATATGTAATAAAGTAATTGCATTTGTTAAAATTCCTTCCTGTAATTGCTTTTGTCCATCTCAACACAGATCCGGTTTCTGCTGCTGTTTGCAGCGACAGCACTCTGCGGTATGTATTTAGTGTGTGTTTGTTGTGTTGTTCTCATTTTATTACTAAAACTGGTTATAATTGATGATGGAATATTAAAAATGCTAGGAAACATTATAGTAGCAGGGGCCAACAGAAGAGCAAAAGACCGCAAATTGTATCTTACCTGGACGCAGTAAGGCAAATGAGGAAGTAAAGAAGAGAGCCGATTTTAAACATCAATCAGTTTATTTATTTCGTTCTACTTTTTCAGGAAATGTTTGATTTCAGTTTTTAAATTGCTCTTACTTATACTTTCATCAGTTCTCACGCACACATCAAAGTAATGGCCACTGAGTCTGTGTATGTCTTCCAAGTCATCATTAGGTCGTATGTCTGTGGCAGAACGTTGCATTCAGCAGAACCAGTCTGAAAGATTCTTTGTCTCTAGACAAATCTCCCACAGAACGTTGCCGTCACCACAGCCCGCCTGAAATAATCTTTGTCTCTAGACAGATCTCCCACAGAACGTTGCATTCACCAGAGCCAGTCTGAAAGAATCTCTGTTTCTAGAGAGATTTCACACAGAACGTTGCATTCAGCAGAGCCAGCCTGAAATAATCTTTCTCTCTAGCCAGATCTCCCACAGAACGTTGCATTCATCAGAGCCAGCCTGAAAGAATCTTTCTCACTAGCCAGATCTCCCACAGAACGTTGCATTCAGCAGAGCCAGCCTGAAAGAATCTGTCTCTAGACAGATCTCCCACAGAACGTTGCATTCAGCAGAGCCAGCCTGAAAGAATCTTTCTCACTAGCCAGATCTCCCACAGAACGTTGCATTCACCAGAGCCAATCTGAAAGAATCTTTCTCTCTAGCCAGATCTCCCACAGAACGTTGCATTCAGCAGAGCCAGTCTGAAAGAGTCTTTCTCCCTAGCAAGATCTCCCACAGAACGTTGCATTCAGCAGAGCCAGCCTGAAAGAATCTCTGTCTCTAGACAGATCTCCAACAGAACGTTGCATTCACCACAGCCCGTCTGAAAAAAAAGGTGTCTCTAGCCAGATCTCCCACTTCTTCTGTTGCCTTGTTCAAGGTCTCCTTGATGTCTTGAAACCACCTACTTCTTGGTCTGCCCAAGTTGTCCAAGTACACAATTCCAATATCTCAGTTTACATAGTAATACATTTTTTATTTACATTATTACATAGTTTACACTCATAACACAGTACAATATCTTCCAAGTACGCATTGAAGGAAAAAAAACATTTTTTTTTTTTTGCTAGAAGTGTATGCTGTTTATAAGAAGGAAAAGCAGTTCTTCAAATGGTGCTTAACAAAGAAACTAATAGAAACATTGTTTATAACTAACTAGTTAATGTTACCACTGTCGCAATGGACAGTTCTTGAAAGATAGGTTTTGGATATCAATATGCAAGATGCTTCTTCGGATGATGGAAATGGGAGTTAAGATGGGCACAGCCAGAAATGAGAAACTTGGTGGCCGTGTAAGAAGACTTATCAACCAACATAGAACTGGAGTCGTCAGTCGCTGGACACTGAGGGAATTGCTGAGGAGGGGATCTGAGCACCTATGGACATGTTCGGAGTGCAATGATGATGACCCGCAAATAACTCAATGCAAGATGAAGTGTATATGAAATTCTGTGAACAAAACTAATTGAAATAGGATTAGAAATGAGGCCTCGAAAAAATTATGAGCGTAAGATCAACTATTTACAGCATTGAACAACAAAGAATAAAATAGCTTGGACATCAGACTGGAATGGAGCCCAATAAACCTGCAGCTCGAGCGTATAACACAAAAACATCCGGGTCATTTAGTAAAAGGAAAACTCACAACGAGATGAACAGATGGAATCAAAGGAAAATTAAGTAAATTTCATACGAAAGCTCAAACTGTCATCTTCATCATCAAGTACCAAGCCTGCTGGCGTAGGTGACCATGTCTCTCCACAGCTTTCGATCTTGACAGTTATTTATCATTTCTGTTGTTGACCTTCAGATAAGCCATTCTCTAAAGCTGTCTGGTATCTTTTCTCTGTGCTTCCCACTGTCTCTTTATCCCTCAATTTTCGAAGTCACAATATATTCCAGCTGCTCCCTTCTCATGATTTGGCAAAAAAAAAATGATTGTTTCTTCCTAATATTGGATATTATCTCTCCTTTTGCTTTGACCTCTTTCATGACGTTTTCATTACTCTTCTTAGCTGTCCATGAGCTCACACTATACAACTATGGAAAACCAGAAAATTGCACATTCCTCCTTTCTTCGACCTACACGGCACAAGAAGTGGGATAATATAAAAATAAGAAGGTACATAAATTCTGCCAGTAATTAGAAAATGAGTAACAGACAATTCAAATTAATGAAGATTGTTGAATGCAAGAAAAAGGTCTTTTATTTTTTTTTTTTTATTAATGATCCTGTTTACCTTTATGTTGCATGGTGGTGATGACTATTTCAGATGTGTCCCGTTTATCATTATGTTGCATGGTGGTAATGACTATTTCAGATTTGTCCCGTTTATCATTATGTTGCATGGTGGTGATGACTATTTCAGATTTGTCCTGTTTACCTTTATGTTGCATGGTGGTGATGACTATTTCAGATTTGTCCCGTTTATCATTATGTTGCATGGTGGGGATAATTATTCCAGATGTGTCCCGTTTATTTTTATGTTGCATGGTGATGATTGTTTCAGAATTGTCCCGTTTATCTTTATGTTGCATGATGATGAAGATTGTTTCAGATTTGCCCCGTTTATATTTATGTTGCATGATGGCAATAATTGTTTCTTCTATATCATGTTTTCATGAGAAGACAAATTGAAAATATAGCAACAAGAGGGATTTGGGGGGGGGGGGGGGGGGGAATAAACATACCTTGCGGTGTTGAGCAAAAAGAAATCGTTCTGGATTAAGTTTTTAAATTTAAATTGTTCTTATTTATAATAATGCTGTAAAGATATAGTTCTTATATTCATAATGTTTCACTAAATTAGTGAATCTTTTACGATATATTACATTTTGTAATGTTTCAGTCTCCAGCGATAATTGCCCGCTTGGCTGGCGAGAATTTAATGGATCTTGTTTCGCATTTCACTTTGAACAAGTTTCATGGCTTAGTGCTGCGGTATGTATTCGTTCTCAACTTTTTTTTTCGTAATTTGAAACTGTGTTCTAGTTTAGTTTAGTCGGCAGATCATCCTCATGGCACGTCGGACATGTTCATAAGTGCTCAGATCTTCATCTTCTTCTTTCTCTTCTACCTTTCAGCTCCATGTGGAGCATAGGTCTTCAACAAACACTTTACAAGTCGTTCTGATTTTTGCCATTCTTTTAAGATCATTCCATGTCTTCCCCATCACCTTCATTTCTGCTTCTATCTGTCTTCTCCAAGAATTCCTTGGTCTTCCTGTATGTCTTTTCCCCTGGGGATTCCAAAACAGGGCCTGTTGTGTAATACTCTCGGTTGGCTTCCGCAGTGTGTGTCCTATCCATCGCCATCGTCTTCGCTGTATCTCTTTATCCACTGTATTTGATTGGTACATTTCCATAATTCTATGTTAGTGATTTTGTCCTGCCATTTCCATCCTTTTATTCTGCGTAAGCATCCATTAATGAAAGTCTGTATCTTCATGATTGTCAATTTTGTTGTTCTTCATGTTTCACAGCCATATAATAGGACCGACTTAACATTGGAGTTGAAATCACCTCAGATCACATCTACAGTATGTCCCTCAGTGTGTGGAGACTCTAAACCGGTTGTTCTCAACGCAGTGCCCGCGGGCGACATTGCGCCCGCCGAGTGTTTTCTTGATGCCCGTGTAGTTCCAGCTTTTTTCCAAGTGGCGTGTTTATTGTCCATCATTCAGTTGAACGAAATATTGACAAAGTAAAAAAAAATGAAATGATGAGGCAGACGCTGACGTTTTTTTTTTTTTTTTCATTACCTGATGAACATGAGCATATTTAGGACACGAAAGACGAATACGGCAGACCACCGTAAAAGAGATTGGAGCCTCATTACATAACATTCCAAGGAAAGCCATGGAGAAATTTAATTATTATTAATTATTTAAGTACCCCCGTCAGGCCAAGTGGCGTATAGGGAAATATGGTGTTAGTGACCCTATATTTTACAGACCTTCAGCACATGATTTTTGGGGTAATGTGGTCGGTATTACGCCCGTGCTGCTTTACTTTCCCAGAAAAAAATCCGGTACCCATTTAAGGTTGGGTGAACCCGGAAGCCGTCGGTTGGGATTGAACCCTACCCCTTGTCCTTTGTAGTCCAGTTCACTAACCACTGAGCTATCGCGGCTCCCCATGGAGTAATTGCAGCCTTTGGAATGTGGATTTATAGAAGAATATGTAGAATTGGATGGAAAGAAAAGAAAACAAACGATGAAGTTTTAAAACAACTAAAAATGAAAAGAGAACTACTAAACACAATTAGAGCATGACAAAAGAAATTTTTGGAGCATGTTAAAAGACACAACAGCCTAATAACAGTAATATTGGAAGGGAAAATACAAGGTAAAAGAGGCAGAGGCAGACAAAGACTAACATGGACGAGTAACATCAAAAGATGAACCAAGTCAACCTATGACCATCTTCACCATCAAAGCAAGAACAGAGTCGAATGGCGCTTCATGGTAGCCAACCTTCGATGCGGAGACGGCACTCAATGATGATGAATGAACAGAAGCGGTAACCATCGGCATCAAATGGTAATTGATTCCAATCCAGTCACCAGATAATTTGTGAGGACAAAAACTCCTGTTCTGAGAATGACGAGTAATATCGCCATGGCCATGGAGTTCATGTAGTGGTGAAGTCGACGCTTGTCGGAAGTTTCTGGTCAGTTACCAACTTAGCGGTTAAGTATGATATGATGTCTGCCTCTTCAATGGAACCTCGGTGGCGGAGTGGTAAGTATACTCGCTTCATGATTAGAATGTCCGGGTTGGATCCCCAGAAGTTTTTTATTTTTATTTTGCGGACCAACAAAACTCCGGGGTTCACTCAGCCTCTTAAAATGGGTACCAGACATTTGTCTGGGAAGCAAAAGCTGTCCGGCGTGATACGAGCCTTATCATTAAAAAAATGTGTCGTGGTTGTGAAATATTGGCACTAACACCACGTTCTCCATACTTTTAGCTAGTCGTGGAAGAACCCTTTAGTTTTTTATTTTTATTTTACTTACCAATGACGCTAATTCACATCTCACGTCTTAACTGTTCCGGTCAATATGGCGGATGGGCGGCAGGAAAAGCTGAGGCTCTGTTTGAAAAGTGTTCCTTGTTGCAATTTCCTCATATTCCAAGTCCAGCTTGCTGCCAGAGCTATTGAGTTTAGTGCTCTGTGCACACTATGAGCTGTGTTTTTCATCTGGATTGTGTTTCGATATTCCGATTGAATACGCTGAATGATGATATTGTACGACGAAGGATAGATAGTTACGTTCACTTTCGTCTTATGTCTTTTGGCGTGTGCTGTAACTGCTATGACGGGGACTGCAGCTGCCTTTTTTTGTTTGGATCCTTCCCTGAGATGAGATGTTAATTCGGATGATTTCACTGGCACGGGCGGTTGAGCAATTATGGATTTTATTTATTTATTTTTTTTTTTTTTGCAGTGATACCGGGGCTTTCGACTAACTACAACTACTACGTCTGTGAACTGTGTGAACTGTGAACGCACGCCTTAAAAATATTGTGCAATTTGACCACAACTTATAGGTTGCCCGAAGAAACAAGAAATAATGTCAATTGAATATTAGAAAATGAGAAAGTAGTAGGATACTGTCAGTCTAGAAGATCATAGATTTCTTGCGCGTAAAAATCTCAAATGCAAAGACAGCAGGTATCGGCTTCCTCAGTGAGATCAAGGTGCTTGCATAGAACAGAAACAAATGGCGAGATTTGATAAAAGATCTTTACAAGGATTGAAACTGCTAGGAAGAAAATTTCGAAACAGGGAAAGAGTATCTGAGTATATGCCCAATGGACTGGCTACGGCTCGAAAGATCGATAGAAAAAGTCTCTCCAGAAGTAGCTCATCTTCCTTTGTGCCCGTTTAGAATCGGTAGTTTTCCCTCAAAATGAGCACGCCCGTTTTCCGGTCCACGTTTTAAGCTGTTGGCATCCAATTTGATCTGTCTTTAGCGAAATGAGAAAGGAAGACATAGATGTGCATTCATGTTAGAACAACGCCCTGTATCAAATATATAAAAACACAGAAAACCAAGTGTTTCGGTCACCTTATTTGCATGTGTGCAACCACAGTCAACTACAGATTGTGTAATGCATGCGGACAGAAAACACACCAACTAGCGTGACATTTGAGCTTTAGACAGCTACCATCACTCTCCTCACAACCCAACCCCCACACACACACACACACAACTCCCCCCCCCCCTCTCCTCGCTAAGCTGAAAACGTCACGCTAGTTGGTGGTTATTTTTCAATGTTATTGTTCTGCTCGCAGACCTTAGTAAATCTATAGTATGCTGTGGCGTAACCAGCTACCGAGATACGATTACAAGAGCCTTCGATTTGGCTTTTGGACGTGAGGAAGTCCATGCGTCAATGTATAGACACTATTATAGAAACCCTGCGGCGCCATGGAATTAAACGCAACGGCCTTGACCCAGAATGGAACGCTGCATCTTTCAACACAAAGAATCATCGCACATGTTGATAGAGCATGCAAGTAAATCATTTGATCAATAGAGTCTCTATTTGCACAAAAGGGTCAATGATAATTGATAATGTTTGAATTTCCACGAAGATAAAGCTCAAGTGTGTGGTGTTTCCTGTTCGCTACCAAAACAAACTTGCTTGCTGATCGGAAGGGTCATGGTTCAATCCCCAGAAGTGGGAGAACCTTTTTCGGGCCAACAAGGCCGCGGGAAACACCCTGCCTATGAAAACGGGTACCGGTGATTTTTATGGGAAGTATAGACTGCCTGACGTGATGGGTCAGTTGTGAGGAGTGTAGAACACTCCAAGGTATGAAGACAGCTTCACACAAGGGAGGAACACAACACAATACTGACGTTTCGGCCTGAGGCCTTTTTCAGAGTACAAGGACAACGAAAACAAACGGTGAAACACAATTATCTATAAATACATGATCAGAAGAAGAGGATAGAAAAGAAAAAAAGTAGGGTGATGAAAAAATGAAAAAAGAAGAGAGCTAAGATAAGCTCAGGCCGGAACGTCAGTATTGTGTTGTGTTCCTCCCTTGTGAAGCTGTCTTCATACCTTGGAGTGTTCTACACTCCTCACCACTGGCCACTTGCTACCAGCTTCACCGCAGCATCGCAATTATTTGCCTGTTCCCTTTGCATGACGTGATACCGACCATATTACTCAAAAATGTGCGTGGTCATATAGTCACTAACACCATGTTCCTCGTACGCCTAGCAAGGCGTGGATCCAAGGAATCTTAACATAAATAAATATTGCTCTTACCGTTGGACGCTTCTTTCGGTGACCCATTTCAGCAGTGACCAGGGCATTCATCTGGGTTTAGAGCCACGAGACTATACCAACGCCTGCATACAAAGTAGTTCGATGAGCATGATAAGAAAAGTGGAGGCGGGTTCTGTACGCAGGCAATGGATAGAGTCATTGCAGAAGTCAAATATACGTAAGGTCACCTTTGTTTCCGTCCCAGGACATGCGGGAGTACGGGGAAATGAAAGAGCGGACAGGTTGACTAACTAGTTTTATTGTTGAGGACGGTCAACCTATGGATCGGGCAGACATCATCAATGTCCTCCGAGATATTGGAAGGGCACAGGACAGCCATCATGAGTCCACGTCACTCCTTCGGATGGGAGTTAAGATGGGCACAGCCAGAAACGATAAACTTAGTGGGCGTATATGAAGACTTATCAACCAACACAGAACTGGAGTCGTCAGTCGCTGGACGGGACTTGCTGAGGAGGAGATCCGGGCACCTACGGACATGTTCGGAGTGCAATGATAATGACCCGCAAATAACTCAATTTCATGAAACTAAGTTTAAATCACAAATAGAACATTCCCTCGCAGATAAACAGAAGACACCCATTCTCTATTACTCAAGCTTTGTTCGTTTCTAATAAAACAGATAAAAAATGTTACCTTGTATCTGTTCTCCTGATTATCTTAGAGTTCATGCACGGCCTACAGAGGTAGATTAGCACAGATTGATAGCCAAGTTGTGAATGACTGGATCGTCTCACAAGTGAAAAGCGAGAAAGGTAAATTATACATTAATTTTGTTCCCACAATATTACGTGGATCTCACTTTTTCATTTTTCTTGCACTGTCAGTAGTTTAATAGAGGTTTTATTTTCTTCTTCTATTCTTACCATCATTTATTGAGGATTGTCAGGGACTAACATCTTTTTCCCCCTCTATTCTTACCATCATTTAATGAGGTTTGTCAGTGACTACATTTTTCCCCCTCTATTCTTACCATCATTTGTTGAGGTTTATCAGTGACTTACATTTGTTCCCCTTCTATTCTTACCATCATTTATTAAGGTTTGTCAGTGACTAATGTTCTTTGCCCTCTCTTCCTACCATCAGTTGAAGAGGTTTGTCGTTGGCTTACATTATTTTCCGTTTCTACCATCATTAAGCACCATTCCTACTGGCGTAGGTGAACATGTCTCTCCACAACTTTCAATCTCGACAGTTATTTATCATTTCTATTGTTGACCTTCTGCCAGAGCCATTCTCTTAACCTGATATCTTTCTCTGTGCTTCCCTCTATCTCTTCATCCCTCAATCTTCCCAGTTGTCACAATATATTCCAGCTGTTCCCTTCTTATTGTTTGGTCAAGCAAGGATGATTGTGTCTTCCTAATATTGGAAATTAGCTCTCTTTTTGCTTTGGCCTCTTTCATAATGTTTTCATTTCTCTTCTTGACTGTCTATGGTATTCTCAACATTCTTCTGTGAAACCACATTTCTACAGCCTCCAGTATTTGCTTGTCCTGTGTCCTATAGTCCATGATTCACATCCATATGTTAAGACGAGCTTTAAATAATATTTAAGAACTCTTTTCCTTGTTTCTATTGTCAAAAATGGATTGCACAGTACCTTCCTCATTTTTTGGAAAGTTGCATTTACCTGTTCCGTTCTTCATCTCACCTCTGTTGTACATCTGCCATCTCACCTCTGTTGTGCATCTACCATCTCACCTCTTTTGTACATCTACCATCTCACTTCTTTTGTACATCGACCATTTCACCTCTGTTGTACATCTACCATATCACCTCTGTTGTACATCTACAATTTCACCTATGTTGTATATCTGCCATCTCACCTCTGTTGTACATCTACCATCTCACCTCTGTTGTACATCTACCATCTCATCTCTGTTGTACATCTACCATCTGAAGTTAACGATGTTCCGAGATATTTAAATTAATTTGCATGTTTCAGTAGTGTTCCACTTCAATCTAACAATCTAACTAGCATATTTATTTATTGTCTCTGTTAATTTAGTCGTTGAATTTAGAGGTTGGAATATACGTTAGCACATTCAATTGAATAGGCACAACTCAATACCTTGGTGACAAGATTACAACAGTGATTATTCTTTCTCCATTTACACAGCTCAACAACATTCTCCATACACATAACTCGACAACATTCTCCATATACATAACTCGACAACAGTCTCCATATACATAACTTAACAACATTCTCCATATACATAACTTAACTAACATTCTCCATATACATAACTTAACTAACATTCTCCATATACATAACTCGACAACAGTCTCCATATACATAACTCGGCAACATTCTCCATATACATAACTTAACAACATTCTCCATATACATAACTTAACTAACATTCTCCATATACATAACTTAACAACATTCTCCATATACATAACTTAACAATATTCTCCATATACATAACTTAACAACATTCTCCATATACATAACTTAACAACATTCTCCGTATACATAACTTAACAACATTCTCCATATACATAACTCGACAACATTCTCCATATACATAACTTAACAACATTCTCCATATACATAACTTAACAACATTCTCCATATACATAACTTAACTAACATTCTCCATATACATAACTCGACAACATTCTCCATATACATAACTTAAATAACATTCTCCATATACATAACTTAACTAACATTCTCCATATACATAACTTAACTAACATTCTCCATATACATAACTCGACAACAGTCTCCATATACATAACTTAACAACATTCTCCATATACATAACTTAACAACATTCTCCATATACATAACTCGACAACATTCTCCATATACATAACTTAACTAACATTATCCATATACATAACTTAACTAACATTCTCCATATACATAACTTAAATAACATTCTCCATATACATAACTTAACTAACATTCTCCATATACATAACTTAACTAACATTCTCCACATACATAGCTTAACAACATTCTCCATATACATAACTTAGCTAACATTCTCCATATACATAACTCGACAACAGTCTCCATATACATAACTTAACTAATATTCTCCATATACATAACTTAACTAACATTCTCCACATACATAACCTAACTAACATTCTCCATATACATAGCTTAACAACATTCTCCATATACATAACTTAACTAACATTCTCCATATACATAACTTAACTAACATTCTCCATATACATAACTCGACAACAGTCTCCATATACATAACTTAACAACATTCTCCATATACATAACTTAACAACATTCTCCATATACATAACTCGACAACATTCTCCATATACATAACTTAACTAACATTCTCCATATACATAACTTAACTAACATTCTCCATATACATAACTTAACTAACATTCTCCATATACATAACTTAACTAACATTCTCCATATACATAACTTAACTAACATTCTCCACATACATAGCTTAACAACATTCTCCATATACATAACTTAGCTAACATTCTCCATATACATAACTCGACAACAGTCTCCATATACATAACTTAACTAACATTCTCCATATACATAACTTAACTAACATTCTCCACATACATAACCTAACTAACATTCTCCATATACATAGCTTAACAACATTCTCCATATACATAGCTTAACAACATTCTCCATATACATAACTTAACAACATTCTCCATATACATAACTTAACAACATTCTCCATATACATAACTTAACAACATTCTCCATATACATAACTCGACAACATTCTCCATATACATAACTCGACAACATTCTCCATATACATAACTCGACAACAGTCTCCATATACATAACTTAACTAACATTCTCCATATACATAACTTAACTAACATTATCCATATACATAACTTAACTAACATTCTCCATATACATAACTTAACAACATTCTCCATATACATAACTTAACAACATTCTCCATATACATAACTTTAACAACATTCTCCACATACATAACTCGACAACAGTCTTCATATACATAACTCGGCAACATTCTCCATATACATAACTCGGCAACATTCTCCATATACATAACTTAACAACATTCTCCATATACATAACTTAACAACATTCTCCATATACATAACTTAACTAACATTATCCATATACATAACTCGACAACAGTCTCCATATACATAACTCGGCAACATTCTCCATATACATAACTCGACAACATTCTCCATATACATAACTTAACAACATTCTCCATATACATAACTTAACAACATTCTCCATATACATAACTCGACAACATTCTCCATATACATAACTTAACAACATTCTCCATATACATAACTCGACAACATTCTCCATATACATAACTTAACAACATTCTCCATATACATAACTCGACAACATTCACCATATACATAACTCGACAACATTCTCCATATACATAACTCGACAACATTCTCCATATACATAACTTAACAACATTCTCCATATACATAACTCGACAACATTCTCCATATACATAACTTAACAACATTCTCCATATACATAACTCGACAACATTCTCCATATACATAACTTAACAACATTCTCCATATACATAACTTAACAACATTCTCCATATACATAACTTAACAACATTCTCCATATACATAACTTAACAACATTCTCCATATACATAACTCGACAACATTCTCCATATACATAACTTAACAACATTCTCCATATACATAACTCGACAACATTCTCCATATACATAACTTAACAACATTCTCCATATACATAACTTAACAACATTCTCCATATACATAACTCGACAACATTCACCATATACATAACTTAACAACATTCTCCATATACATAACTTAACAACATTCTCCATATACATAACTTAACAACATTCTCCATATACATAACTTAGCAACATTTCGGACGTTTCGGCTCAATAGGCCTTCTGCAGGAACAAACAAACAACACGCACACACAGATATGTAAGTAAATAAAACTAATACTACATAGCTAACATAATCGAAACTGGTATAAGAAAAGACAAATAATGGCAGTCTAGTAAACGGTTTGAACTAAAATATATACATACTAGAGCAAACACTAAGGACGAAATACAAACGTTAAGTGGCAGCGGTATTGTACTAGTAAGGGATTAAGACAAAGAAATGCAAATGAATACATAAAAATGCGAAGCTGCAGTAAAGCTAAATGTGAGGGCAGAGAGAATTCCGCTTCTGCCATCACTAGACATCTAGACTTGGTTTTCCATGTTCGTTCTTTCGGTCATTTACATCAAACGAGCCAGTTTCCCCGAGACTTGCACTATTCGTTGTTATTTATGTAACATCTCCGGGTTCTGGGGACCATCTCTCTGTCAAGTGTGCCCCCATTCATGGAATCGCCGTCCTCTCCCACTGACCATTCTGCTCAACCTCCGCTGGAGTATTGCAGTTCATCATCATCATGTGCCATACCGGTTGGCGTAGGTGATCATGTCCTTCCACAATCTTTTATCTACAGTGCACCGTATTAGTACTGTTGTTGACTGTTTTTCATGTCATGACACCGAGCTATCTAGTATTTTCTCTCATTGTCATCTCTCTTTTCTTGTATTTTGCCTGTTGTAACCAAGTATTCCAACTTTCATCTTCTCACGATGTGCCCGAAAAATGTTAATTGTTTCTTTCTGATGTTTTTTTTTTTTATGAGATCCCTTTTTGTGTTGGCCTCTTTGAGAATTTCATCATTGGTCCTTTTAGCTGTTCAGGAAACTTTCAAAATTTTTCTGAGAAATCCCATCTCTGTTGCCTCTAACTGTCTTTTCATTTGTTTGTCTACTTTCCATGATTCGCTTCCATAGGTCAGAATTGGTTCTATATAGCACCGATTACAGTTAGTTACGTCTAAACTTTCACGTGACCGGTTAACGAATCGTGAAATTCTGGCTTCTTTTATCCTTTCGGATTGCTCACATTATCACATTACTGAAGGTAACATTATAATCACATTACTGAATGTAACATTATATTCACATTACTGAATGTAACATTGTAAATACATTACCGAAGGTAATATCGTAAACACATTACTGAAGATAACATTATAAAAACATTGATGTGTGTAACATTATAAATACATCACTGTAGGTAACATTATAAACACATTTCTGAATGTAACATTATAAACAACAAGTAGAGAAAGCAATGACAGTAGCGCACTCTCAGAGAAATTAACGCTGTGTAAAAAAAAATGAATAGTTTGAAAAGAAAAGCATTGTGTCAAAATGAGAAAAAAAAGTTGTCAAAAAGAAGAACACCATAAAAGAGAAGAAAACCATCACAGTGAAGAACACCTTCAAAGAGAAGAAAACCATCACAGAGAAGAACACCATCAAAGAGAGGAACACTTTTAAAGAGAAGAACGCCATCAAAGAGAAGTAGACCTTCAAAGAGAAAACACCATCAAAGAGAGAACACCATCAAATAGAATAACACCAATAAAGAGAGAACACCATCAAAGAAAAGAACACCATCAAAGAGAAGAATACCTTCAAAGAGAAGAACACATTCAACGAGAAAAATACCATCAAAGGAAGTGCACCATCAAAGATTTAAAAAATACCATCAAAGAGAAGAACGCCATCAAAGAGAAGAACGCCATCAAAGATAAAATACCACTAAAGAGAAGAGCACAATCAAAGAGAAGAGCACCATTAAAGATAAAAAATACCATCAAAGAGGTGAACATAATCAAAGAGAAGAGCACTATCAAAGATAAAAATACCATCAAAGAGAAGAGCACTATCAAAGATAAAAATACCATCAAAGAGAAAAACGCAATCAAAGAGAAGAATACCATCAAAGAGAAGAGCACCATCAAAGAGAAGAACACCATTAAAGAGAATAACACCATCAAAGAGAAGAACACCATCATGAAAGAGAAGAACGCCATCAGAGATAAAAAATATCAAAAAGAGAGAAGAACACCATCAAAGATAAAAAAATAATATCATAGAGAAGAACACCATCAAAGATAAAAATACTATCATAGAGAAGAACATAATCAAAGAGAAGAACACCATCAAAGATAAAAATTCCATCAAAGAGAAGAACATAATCAAAGAGAAAAACGCCATCAAAGAGAAGAACGCCATCAAAGAGAAGAACACAATTAAAGAGAACAACGCGATCAAAGGGAGAAATATTATAACAAGAATAAGAATAATTTTGAAATATATAAACACTTTTGAATAGAAGATCACTGTCACGTTGATAAACTTTGTAGAACAATATTGACAACAAGAAGAGCACTGTCAGGGAGAAGATCATTGTCAAAGAGCACATCATTGTCGAAAGAGAACATCGTTGTCACAGAGAACATCGTTGTCAAAGTGAATATAATTGTTAAAGAGAACATCGTTGTCAAAGGGAACACCGTTGTCGAGGAGAACATCGTTGTCAAAGTGAATATAATTGTTAAAGAGAACATCGTTGTCAAAGAGAACACCGTTGTCGAGGAGAACATCATTGTCAAAGAGAATATCATTGTCAAGGAGAAGATCGTTGTTAAAGAAAGGCTCATTGTCAAAGAGAATATCATTGTCAAAGAGAGGCTCATTATCAAAGATAACATCATTATAAAGAGAACACCGTTATCAAGTAAAAGAACATTGTTAAACAGGGTAAGAAAGTGTTATAAGTTCAAAATTTATAACAGCAATAATTTATCGATTACTTTATCGTATTTTCTTTACAGTTCATTTCTGGATTGGTGCTACGGCCAAGCTGCACAGAAAAATTTTTCAGTGGGTCCCATCATTTGACCCTTTGAGTTACTAGGGCTGGGCTTCTGGCGAACCCAATGACAGTAAGTAGAAATATATGTTCTTGGAATCTGTTTGATTGCAGTTGGGACATCCCTGTATACGCCCCGCCATTTCTTCCCAGAACTTCGTCCCATCATTTCTCGAAACGTATGCAGATATATTGTTCTTGCAAGATGTTGATTATGGATACATCTGCTTTTCCCACAATGCACTCCGGATCGACCAGATCCCTTTTTCTACTTTCTTCTGCTACCTATCAGCTCCCTGTGGAGCATAGGTCTTCAACAAACACTTTCCAGGCCGTTATGTTTCTTGCCATTCTTTTAAGATCATTCCATGTCTTCCTCATCATCTTCTTCTCTGCTTCCATCTGTCTTCTCCAAGAGTATTTTGGTCTTCCTTTTTGTTTTTTTCTTTGGGGATTCCAAAACAGGGCATGTTGTGTAATACTCTCAGTTGGATTCCGCGGTGTGTGTCCTATCCAGAGCCATCGCCACCGCCATAGTCATTCGCTGTATCTCTTTATCCACAGGTATTTGGCTGGTACTTTTCCATAATTCTATGTTAGTGATTTTGTCCTGCCATTTCCATCCTTTTGTTCTGCGCAAGCATCTATTAATGAAATCTGTATCTTCACGATTGCCATTTTTGTTGTTCTCCGTGTTTCACAGCCATATAATAGGACTAACTTAAAGTTTGAGCTGAAAATGTTTATTTTTTATTTAACCTATTTTCTTTGGATTTCCTCGTTTCCCAAGGCAACAAATGCTCCTCTTGCTTTTGATATCCTTATTTTAGTATCATTCTCTGTTTGTCTATCTTTGTCTATATTTCTGCCTAAATATATGTAAGTTTGTGCGTCACTTTCTCCTCCATTAAACTCCTCAATATCTCAATATATATATATATATATATATATATATATATATATACACCCATTCTCCTTCTTTTATCTCGAGAATGAGGAACAAATCTGGCGATGTCCTCTTTGTCCAGAGTCAGGCCAAACTCAGTGCTAGAGCTGCCAGCGACCTTATCGATTATTCTATTGCCATGTACACCAGCGTACATTGGACAATACACCTGGTTGGACGCGATGACTTTAGAGTCATCCAAGTGTTAAACAGAAGTGGTTAATTTGCTGGATTTCTGATGAGAAAGTTCCGGTTTGATCCCCAGAAGTGGAGGAACTTTTTTCATCCCGATATAGCTTCATGGTTCACTCAGCCTCTAAAAATAGATAACAGAGATTTTTCTGGGAAGTAAAGGTGGTCAGGCATGATACCGACCACATCACCCAAAAATCTGCCATGGTTATGGAAAATATAGTAACTAATACCATATTCCCTAAACGTCACGTGGCGTGATGGGACTCTTTACTTTACATCATCATCATCATCATCAAGTACTACCTCACCATATGGCCAGACAATGGACCTTCTCACTACATGGCCTGACAATGGACCTTCTCACTACATGGCCTGACAATGGACCTCACTACACGGCCTGACAATGGGCCACGTCACTACATGGCCAGACAATGGACCTTCTCACTACATGGCCAGACAATGGACCTTCTCACTACATGGCCAGATAATGGACCTTCTCACTACATGGCCAGACAATGGGCCACGTCACTACATGGCCTGACAATGGACCTTCTCACTACATGTCCAGACAATGGACATTTTCACTATGTGTCCAGACAATAGACCTTCTCACTACTCGTGGTTTGGAAATAAAATACTCCCGTGGTCGACCCAGCCGCTAGCAGAAATGGGTACCAAGGTAGCACTCTGGGAAGGTGAGGAATGCCGCCTCGCTCGTGAGTTTCGATGCTTGAAGCGACACTATACAGAAGTCTCCTAACACTTTTGGATAGGCGGCCGAGCACATATGGGTGGAAACTCGAGTGCTAAGACGTCGATCCAAGTCTCGTACTTTACCTTTACTATACCTGTACCTTTACTTTACCTTTACCTATCCAATAACGAAACAATATCACATGAATTTATCTCTCATTGTTTGTCATAGGTTGACCTTTAACCTGATGGTTTCATTAAAAGATCACGGCAATTTACGCTCTTTTGACTATAGCTTCCTTTGGCCATATATGGCTGGCGTAAAATAAAAGGGAGAGAGGAATGAATAAGATGTAGTTATATCAAAAGCGTAGTAATTAGCCTGTTTTCTCTGCTATACAATTCTCCAGGACTCAACCACGACCTGTCACTCTAAATGATACCTGGTTGATAAATGTCAATCTGGTATCAACCCTGAGGAAGGGAACTATAACCTCTTAGACTTCCAGGGCTGTGGCCGTATGCGATGACGTTCGATACTTCTAGTCCAATAGCTGCTGGTACAATCTCAAACAGAAACTGAAGTCATCGAAGATGCTGCAAAACTGGCTATTCAATGCAAAAATAACGCGCACAAAAAAATTGGTGATACTGACTGATGCTCGGTCTGTCCTAACAAATCGAGAAAAAAAAACCAGGAACAGTGAGCTAGATGACACGATACCAACCCTAAACCAACTGTGCAATAACTTCCATGGTAACCCAGTGGGGACCACCACACTGTAATATACAAGGGAATGAATAAGCAGATAAACTATCTAAGGAGGGAAGGAGATTACCACAAGAGCAACATCTGGTCAGTTACGATGAAGCCAAGTCCATTATTAAAGACAAGTATCATGAAAAATAGAAACAAGAACACCCAAAGTATACATGGAATGATCTTAAAAGAATGACAAGAAGCAGAAAGGCTTGGAAAGTGATTGTTGAAGACCTATGCTCCACAGGGAGCTGAAAGGTAGAAGAAGAAGAAGAACACACAAAGTATAATGAGAGAAACGGACAGCTCCAACTGTCAATGAAATGATCAAGTCATCATACTTCGCCTACGCACTGACCGCAACAGAATGAGAGACCACATGTTCACCAAACTCAAAATAGGAATACAAGGATAACATGACAACTAGACACGTTCTACATGCTTGCCCCAATACACAGACCTGAGGAGGACAATGTGGCCCGCATCCAAACACTGTAAGAGAAACTCTGTGGATCAACCATTCACTGAAACAGATAGCTGCCTTCATAAAAGAGACCTAGTCTGAATGAGCCATGATCGCAGAAGAAGAAGGATATTATGTCACTTAATATCTTTTAACATGTTTAGTTCCAAATGAAGTAACAATTTATCATCTAATTTTCTCTTTTCACTCATACCTAAAAGGTGTCGTGGTTTATATCATTTGTCGTTCTTGAGCTGCTCGAACTGTCTGAATTAGTGATTTTCCTTTGTTATTACATGTTTCTGTCACTGCATCTATCCATCTTCTTCTAGGTCTTCCTCTTGGTCTTTTTCCATGCATTCTCGAGAAGAACGCCCTTGATTGTTATTGGTGAGGATTCATTCTGACCAGGTGGCCAAACCATTTAAGTTGTTGTTGTTCTATATATTAGTAACAATTTATGACAGACAATAATGTTGTATGTTTATACATATTTATGTATTTCTGCCTTTTGTATTCATTTATATTTATATTTGTCGGGTATTTATATTTTCAGGTGGTGGTGTCGAAGATTGCGTGGAACTTACAGTAAACGAGAACTTAGAATGGAACGATATAAATTGTGAAAACAAAAACGGCTTTATCTGTGAAATAAGGTAAGTCCCGTAACTCAAATGAACAATGTATCCAGAGTTGCATAACTTGTTTCTTTTTTTGTTAACGAAATTGATGATTCTCCATCATCAATTTACTACAAATAGCTAGTTCTTATACTTAATTCGGATTTACAAAATAAAGAACGCTTTACACATTCTTCTTTTCTGAAGTGAGTAGCAGCATTTTTTTTTTCGTTCGCCATCTTTTTATTTCTGACGAAGTCCCTAGAGACTAGGAACTGAATGTTGCGTGTTAATCCTTTTTTTCCTTGGCAGCCATATGCACAGGGGTCCCTCGCCGCACATGCAGATAACCCCGATTTCGGAGGTACTCATATTTTTTTTCCGTCGATGAGTGATTGACGTTCCAAGCCGAGCCTCGCTGCTGAGACCAGGGGTGGTTGCCACAGAGAGAAATCATAAATAAAAATCCCAACTGGGGGAGGTAGGATTCGAACCCACAACTTCTCTGTCTCGAAACCAAGCAGTCTCCCGCTAGGCAAAATAAAAGAACTAAAATATCGGCAGTAACGATGGGACGTACCAAGCCACAGAAAGTGCCCATGGTAAAACACGAATTACTGACGTTAGCCTAAAAACATAACAGATGCTGCCAGGCCTAAACATTAATGGAAAGATAATCAATAACCTAAGATATGCTGATGATACTGTACTCATCATCATCATGTGCAATACCGGTTGGCGTAGGCGATCATGTCCTTCCACAATCTTCTATCTACAGTGCATCGTATCAGTTCTGTTGTTGAGTGTTTTCCATACCATGACACCAAGCTATCTAGTATTTTCTCTCTTTGTCGTCCGCGATCTCTTTTTCCTTTCATTTTGCCAGTTGTAACCAAGTATTCCAACTTTCCTCTTCTCATGATGTGCCCAAAAAGTATTGATTGTTTCTTTCTTATGTTTTTCATAAGTTCCCTTTTTGTGTTGGCCTCTTTGAGAACTTCCTCATTGGTTTATTTAGCTGTCCAGGGAACTTTCAACATTCTTCTGAGAAATCCCATCTCTGTGGCCTCTAATCGTCTTTTCATTTGTTTGTCTATTGTCCATGATTCGCTTCCATAGGTCAGAATTGGTTCTATATAGCACCGATGAACTCTCTTTCTCATTTCTATTGACATAGATTTGTTGCATAAGATTTTTTTTTTCATTTTATGAAATGCTATTTTGGCCTGAGCTATTCTGCTTTTTATTTCCGTGTTGCATCTTCCATCCGATGTTATTATTGTGCCCAAGTATTTGATACTGTACTACTAGCAGAAATCCTAAAGATCTACAACAATTACTTAATGTAATAAACATGACGAGCAAAACATATGGACTAGACATGAATATCAAAAGGACTAAAAGATCATAAAAAAAAAGGAATTCGCAGGACCTACAAATAAATATCAAAGTTGAAGGAATACAACTAGAGACAGTTCAGAGCTAAAACTACATGGGACATACTATAACCTGTGATGGAAAATGTATAACTGAAATAAATAAAAGAGTAGGTATGGCAAAAGGTAATTTTAATGTCATGAAAAATATACTAACATCAAAACAAATAACACCAAGGCTAAAACTAAGAATAGCAAAATGTTACATCTTCTCAATATTCCTGTATGGTGCAGAACATGGACATTAGACAAGAAAACGGAAAAGAAAATTGAAGCCTTTGAAATGTGGATTTATAGAAGAATAGGAAGAATTGGATGGAAAGAAAAGAAAAGAAACGATGAAGTTTTAAAACAATTAAAAATGAAAAGAGAACTACTAAATACAATTAAGACAAGACAAATGAAATTTTTGGGGCATGTTAAAAGACACAACAGCCTAATAAAAGTAATATTGGAAGGGAAAATACAAGGTACAAGAGGCAGACCAAGACTAATATAGACGAGTAACATCAAGAGATGGACAAGTCGACCTATGACAATCTGCACCATCAAAGCAAGAGACAGAACGGAATAGCGCTCCATGGTAGACAACCTTCGATGCGGAGACGGCACTCGATGATGATGATGATGATGATGATGATGATGATGATGATGAGGATGATGATGATGATGATGATAATGATGATGATGATGATGATGATGATGGTGATGATAATGTTAGCCTGCGACCCCTAAAGACAAAAAGCAGAACAGGACAACAGAGTAAACAAAGAAAGTAAAGATGGCAATTACCAAAACTCATTTTTGAAAAATAAATTCATGTTTTTGTAAATTTGTTCTTCTGAGAATCGAACCAATGCCCCTTTATCCAAGTAGCGAGCACACTAACCACCTAACCACCGAGGCTCCTTTCCAAATAGTACCCGCTAGAGGGCGCTCGTTCTCTGAACGGTTTCATTTAAACTGCAGCAACGTGTCTTTCAAAAAATGTAAACTTTAAACTAATAAAATGAAAATAAAAGAAGCTGATCTGCCATTTTGAAAGTCACGTTATTTATCACGTGATAAAACCATCTCGGAAATGTTTTTAAGAATTCAAATACTATACTTCATTTGCACCTTCATATTCTCATGCTTTGTTAGGTCGCTAATTCAGACATTTGTCTAGCATCAGATTTGTATTAATTGTTGTGTTTAGTTCTTGTTTGTTTTGTTTAATGTGCTCAGGGTTGGATTTTAGGCCTAGGCTAAATATGCTGGGGGGTCACAAAAGAAACAAATGCGAGGCTGCAGTAAAGTTGACAATAAGGTTGAAACGGGGTAAAACAATGATAGCAATGATATGGGAAAAGCTTTCCCGGTCACTGACTCACCTTTTGGCTACCAGGAAATCAAAATATTTAACTCCAATGTTAAGTCAGTTGTATTATATGGCTGTGAAACATGGAAAACAACAAAATGACAATTATGAAGATACAGACTTTCATTAATGGATCCTTGCGCAGAATTAAAAGAATGGAAATGGCAGAACAAAATCATTAACATAGAATTGTGGGAAATTAGTACCAGTCAAATACCAGTGGATAAAGAGATACAGCGAAGACGATGGCGCTGGATTGGGCACATACTGCGAAAGCCAAATGAGAATATTACACAACATGCCCTGTTTTGTTTTAAATCCCCAAGGAAAAAGACAAAGAGGTAGACCAAAATATTCTTGGAGAAGACAGATGGACGCAGAGATGAAGATGATGGGGAAAGCATGGAATGATCTTAAAAGAATGGCAAGAAACAGAACGGCTTGGAAAGTGTTTGTTGAAGACCTATGCTCAACAGGGAGCTAAAAGTGTTTGTTGAAGACCTATACTCCACAGGGGGCTAAAAGTGTTTGTTGAAGACCTATGTTCCACAGGGGGTTAGAACTGTATGTTGAAGACCTATGCTCCACAGGGGGCTAAAAGTGTTTGTTGAAGACCCATGCTCCACAGGGGTTTAGAACTGTATGTTGAAGACCTATACTCCACATGGGGCTAAAGGTGTTTGTTGAAGACCTATACTCCACAGGGGGCTAAAGGTGTTTGTTGAAGACCTATACTCCACAGGGGGCTAAAGGTGTTTGTTGAAGACCTATACTCCACATGGAGTTGAAAGGAAGAAGAAGAATAAGAGAAGAAGAAGAAGAGAAGAAGAAGAAGAAGAAGAGAAGAAGAAGAGAATAAGAGAAGAATAAGAGAAGAAGAAGAGAAGCAGAGAAGAAGAGAAGAAGAAAAAAAGAAGAAGAAGAAGAAGAGGAAGAGAAGAAGAAGAAGAGAAGAAGAGGAAGAAGAAGAAGAAGAGAAGAAGAAGAAGAAGAGAAGAGGAAGAGGAAGAAGAAGAGGAGAAGAAGAAGCAGAAGAGAAGAAGAAGAAGAAGAGAAGAAGAAGAAGAAGAAGAGGAAGAAGAAGAGAAGAAGAAGAAGAAGAGAAGAAGAAGAAGAAGAGAAGAAGAAGAAGAAGAAGAAGAAGAAGAGAAGAAAAGAAGAAGAAGAAGAAGAGAAGAAGAAGAGAAGAAGAAGAGAAGAAGAAGAGAAGAAGAAGAAGAAGAGGAGGAGAAGAAGAAGAGAAGAAGAAGAAGAAGAAGAGAAGAAGAAGAAGAAGAAGAAGAAGAAGAAGAAGAAGAAGAAGAGAAGAAGAAGAAGAAGAAGAGAAGAAGAAGAGAAAAAGAAGAAGAAGAAGAAGAAGAAGAAGAAGAAGAAGAAGAAGAAGAAGAAGAAGAAGAAGAAGAAGAAGAAGAGAAGAAGAAGAGAAGAAGAAGAGGAAGAAGAAGAAGAAGAAGAAGAAGAAGAGAAGAAGAAGAAGAAGAAGAGAGGAAGAAGAAGAAGAGAAGAAGAAGAAGAGAAGAAGAAGAAGAAGAGAAGAAGAAGAAGAAGAGAAGAAGAAGAAGAAGAAGAAGAAGAAGAGAAGAAGAAGAAGAAGAGAAGAAGAGAAGAAGAAGAGAAGAAGAAGAGAAGAAGAAGAAGAAGAGGAGGAGAAGAAGAAGAGAAGAAGAAGAAGAAGAAGAAGAGGAAGAAGAAGAAGAAGAAAGCATTACGTGCGTGAGAGACAACACAAAATCAAAATACATTACGGCTGACAGCTTCAGCTGGAATAGTGAACTATAAAAAAAATATAAACAAAGATAAGTACAAGTACATAGCAACAAAATAACATAACATCAAAACAGACAAATATTATAGGTGATTTCCCTGTGGGTTATCTGGAGAGAGACAAACCAAACCAAAAATGGCAAAGCCCATGATTTAACAAATAAGGGAATAGGCAAATAATTGCAGTGCTGCGGTAAAGCTGGTAGCAAGGAGCCAGTAGTGGGATGTGGTATACACATCAAGGTATGGTGACAGCTTTACAAAAAAGGAACACAACAAAATACTGACGTTTCGGCCTGCGGCCTTCTTCAGAAGACGGGGACAACGACAACAAACGGTTGGGCACAAATATCTATAGCTACATGTCGGATGATGGAGTTAGGGAGAGATGGACAGAGAGAGGAGAGATAGGATGGTGAGATGAAGAAGAGATGTGTCAATTGTCTAATCGTTTTTTCATTTGTTTGTCTACTTTCCATGATTCGCTTCCATAGGTAAAAATTGGTTCTATATAGCACCGATGAACTCTCTTTCTCACTTCTTGACATAGATTTGTTGCATAAAATTAAGTTTTCATTTTTCAGGATACTATAAAGAGACATTTACCAAGTTCTGACTGGACCTGTCTACTTGAAAGCTTAAGAACGTCACCAACGGAGAAAAGAAAACAGAATTCTCCCAATCATTTTAATGTGACAGTTTTTGTTGTTTTAGTAATATTATTTTGATTAGTTTTATAGTTATGATGATACAACTGAAACTTACTTTTCTAGCAGTCTTTTTATGTTAACGTTAACACTTCCGTCTATTTAGTAATCAAATTATAATTATTTGGAAATAGAAAACCATGCAAAGAAAATGCAATTTTATAGGGATATTTTAAAAAAATGCATATATTCATGTATCAAGAAAGTTGAAAACAAGAATGATGTGGTAATAAAGGTGGTCAGAAACATGAGAAATTGTTTGAGTTAATTTTTTTGAAACATTCAGTTGTGAAAAGTTCTGTTTGTTAAATAGTTAGTCTGTTATAGTGAAGAGTTTTTGTTGCGAGATGGTGTCACGATGTGAAGATCTTCTTAAAAAGAGTGGTGGTGAGGAATTGATGGAAGGGTGGAGTGGTGATGAGGAGTTGATGGAAGGGTGGGGTGGTGGTGAGGAGTTGATGGAAGGGTGGAGTGGTGGTGTGGAGTTGATGGAAGGGTGGAGTGGTGGTGTGGAGTTGATGGAAGGGTGGAGTGGTAGTTGTGAGTTGATAGAAGAGTAAAGTGGTGGTTGTGAGTTGATGGAAGGATAGAGTGATGGTTGTGAGTTTATAGAATAGTAAAGTGGTGGTTGTGAGTTGGTGGAAGGATAGAGTTGTGGTTGTGAGTTGATAGAAGGGTAAAGTGGTGGTTGTGAGTTGATGGAAGGATAGAGTGATGGTTATGAGTTGATGGAAGGATAGAGTGGTGGTTGTGAGTTGATGAAGGGGTAGAGTGGTGGTTGTGAGTTGATGGAACGATAGAGTGATGGTTGTGAGTTGATGGAAGGATAGAGTGATGGTTGTGAGTTGATGGAAGAGTAGAGTGGTGGTTGTGAGTTGGTGGAAGGGTAGAGTGGTGGTTGTGAGTTGATGGAAGGATAGAGTGATGGTTGTGAGTTGATGGAAGAGTAGAGTGGTGGTTGTGAGTTGATGGAAGGATAGAGTGATGGTTGTGAGTTGATGGAAGAGTAGAGTGGTGGTTGTGAGTTGATGGAAGGGTAGAGTGTGTGGTTGTAAGCTGATGGAAGGGTAGAGTGGTGGTTGTAAGTTGATGGAAGGATAGAGTGGTGGTTGTAAGTTGATGGAAGGATAGAGTGGTGGTTGTAAGTTGATGGAAGGGTAGAGTGGTGGTTGTAAGCTGATGGAAGGATAGAGTGGTGGTTGTGAGTTGATGGAAGGATAGAGTGGTGGTTGTAAGCTGATGGAAGGGTAGAGTGGTGGTTGTAAGTTGATGGAAGGGTAGAGCGGTGGTTGTGAGTTGATGGAAGAGTAGAGTGGTGGTTGTAAGTTGATGGAAGGATAGAGTGGTGGTTGTAAGTTGATGGAAGGGTAGAGTGGTGGTTGTGAGTTGATGTTAGGATAGAGTGGTGGTTGTGAGTTGATGTTAGGATAGAGTGGTGGTTGTAAGCTGATGGAAGGTAGAGTGGTGGTTGTAAGCTGATGGAAGGGTAGAGTGGTGGTTGTGAGTTGATGTTAGGATAGAGTGGTGGTTGTGAGTTGATGGAAGGGTAGAGTGGTGGTTGTAAGTTGATGGAAGGATAGAGTGGTGGTTGTAAGCTGATGGAAGGGTAGAGTGGTGGTTGTAAGCTGATGGAAGGGTAGAGTGGTGGTTGTGAGTTGATGTTAGGATAGAGTGGTGGTTGTGAGTTGATGGAAGGGTAGAGTGGTGGTTGTAAGTTGATGGAAGGATAGAGTGGTGGTTGTAAGTTGATGGAAGGGTAGAGTGGTGGTTGTGAGTTGATGGAAGGAAAGAGTTGTTGTTAGTTGATGGCAGGATAGAGTTGTGGTTATTAGTTGATGGAAGGGTAGAGTTGTGGTTGTTAGTTGATGGCAGGATAGAGTTGTGGTTGTAAGTTGATGTCAGGATAGAGTTGTTGTTGTGAGTTGATGTCAGGATAAAGTTGTGATTGTTAGTTGACGGAAGGGTAGAGTTGTGGTTGTGAGTTGATGTAAGGATAGAGTTGTGGTTGTGAGTTGATGGAAGGATAGAGCTGTGGTTGTGAGTTGATGGAAGGATAGAGTTGTTGTTGTTTTGAGTTGATGTGAGGATAGAGTTGTGTTTGAACAATAAACCATTTTTTCACAACTTATGATGCAAACACATAAGACATTATGATGTACTTATAATTATGATAATTTAGGGCAATAATTGAAAGAAATATTTAATAGCATAAATTATCACAATCTTTATGTTGCAAATTATCAGGTTAAAGGTCAACATAAACGTTCTGTCTCGCGTCCTGGCCTCTTCAGATTTTGAACTCACCGTCCGGCAATGCCTACTAGATGAGGCTAGACGGCTTCGTCATGAAGGTAAACCCCAATCACTATCCAACATTATTATACGTTCACTTAACTACTGTTAGCTAGCGTGTGTGACTTGTCCTGACTAGAGGTACTGCAATACTAGGTATTCTATAGAGGTAAAGGCATCAAGATGCGTAGAGATGCGAAGCTGCTGTAAAGCTGATGATAATAGCAATACTAAAAAACAAGAAAGAAAAAAGTGGTATGGTGACAGCTTTACGTGGTAATGGACGAAACAAAAGTCGACGTTTCGGCCAAGTAGGCCTTCATCTGGACGAACAACAAACAAAAAAAATATATGTAACGATATATTAACAAATCTAACTACATGGCGATAATATGCTAGATACTAAGAGGCCAAATGGCCTAACTGGAGACTGACCCAGCTCAGGAACACAGGGGAGTGACCATTTTTTTTTTATTTTTCCTCTCTTTATTATCTAGCATATTATCGCCATGTAGTTAGATTTTGTTAATATATCGGTATATATAATTTTTGTGTTTGTTGTTCGTCCAGATGAAGGCCTACTTGGCCGAAACGTCGACTTTTGTTTCGTCCATTACCACGTAAAGCTGTCACCATACCACTTTTTTTCTTTCTTTTTTTTAGTATTGCTAGGTATTCTATATCAGTTAGAGCCACCACTACAGGGAACACGGCAATTCTAGTGTATGTTAGCTATCCTGTTTGACGTAGTCTGGTAGAGTCTTGGTCAGCTACTGGTTCGTTGACCCGGCTGTTGCGACAGTAGTTCGCATGCACAATTAAGCGCCCCCTAACTCCAATTCTGCTTTTTATAAATGATTTTCCTTAAAAGTGTTAACAGCGTGTGATTTATATCCCACGTGATTAATATGTTTCTCACAAAATAATTAATAAAAACATATAGTAGTAGTAGTAGTAGTAGTGGTAGTAGCAGCAGTAGCAGTAGCAGTAGCAGCAGCAGCAACAGCAGCAGCAGTAGCAGCAGTAGCAGCAGTAGTAGTAGTAGTAGTAGTAGCAGTAGTAGTAGCAGTAGTAGTAGTAGTAGTAGTAGTAGTAGCAGTAGCAGTAGTAGTAGTAGTAGTAGTAGCAGCAGCAGTAGTAGCAGTGGCAGTGGCAGTGGTAGTAGCAGTAGCAGTAGTAATAACAGTAGTAGTAGTGGTAGTGGCAGTGGCAGTGGCAGTGGCAGTAGCAGTAGTAGTAGTAGTAGTGGCAGTGGCAGTAGCAGTAGTAGTAGTAGTAGTAGTAGCAGTAGTAGAGGCAGTGGCAGTGGCAGTAGTAGTAGTAGTAGTAGCAGTAGCAGTGGCAGTAGCAGTAGTAGTAGTAGTAGTAGCAGTAGTAGTAGTAGCAGTGGCAGTGGCAGTGGTAGTAGCAGTAGCAGTAGTAATAACAGTAGTAGTAGTAGCAGTGGCAGTGGCAGTGGCAGTAGCAGTAGCAGTAGCAGTAGTAGTAGTATCAGTAGCAGTAGCAGTAGCAGTAGTAGTAGTATCAGTAGCAGTAGCAGTAGTAGTAGCAGTAAAGTAGTAGCAGTGGCAGTGGTAGTGGCAGTGGCAGTAGCAGTAGTAGTAGTCGTTTTGTCACGCAAATTGTCAGATAGGCCAGTTTGCATTGTGCGGACGTTCCAGCAACCCAAACGTAGGTTGAGTTTCTTAATTGTTGGTTTCACTTGTGTTGCAGGTGTGGATGGTAACCTGTCGACACCAAAATGGCGATTCTGGAGTGTCCTCTCCAGGGCGCGAGCTTGGGCAAAAAAATGAAAGACACAAGTTGTTGCCCATGAAACATGTTTTTCCACTCCTTGCAGCCAAGCGATCCAAAGGTCGCTATATAATAACATATATTAAGTATAATACACATTATTATCAATTAAAATACAGTACCTCTCACCACTCCTCTTCATCATATATATGGACAAAATAAATCAGGAAACAACCAACAATAAGGAAAAATCTAATAAAAACATAGAGGTAGAAAACTCCAACATCAACGAGCTACTCTTCGCAGATGACCAATGCCTAATCTATGAGGATGAAAACCTGCTACAACAGCATTTAACATCTCTAGATAAAAGCTGCACAAACTACAGTATGAAAATTAACACAGCAAAACAGAGGCTATGAGAATAAGCAAATTAAGACACCCATTAAACATTAAGATCAAAGATAAAGAAATAAAACAAGTAGAGGAATTCAAGTATTTAGGCACAAAGTTCACAGAAGATGGAAAACTAGACAGAGAAATTGACTTGAGAATACAAAAAGCAAATGCTGCCACATACCAGCTTTCACCATTGCTAAGACATCCAAACTTCTATGCCAGCTAAACAACAAATGATAAATAGCATTTTCATACCAACTGTGTGCTATGAAAGTCAAACATGGACCCTTTCAAAATCACATTTAAGAAAGATCAATACATGTGAGATGCAATGCTTGAGAAAAGTAACAAACAACACAAGAAGAGATAGAATACCAAATGAAACCATAAGAAAAATGGTAAGAACAAAACGCTGCCAAGAATATATAGAACAACAACTTAAATGGTTCGGCCACCTGGTCAGAATGAATCTTCACCAATCACCATCAGGGGCGTTCTTCTCGAGAATTCATGGAAAAAGACCAAGAGGAAGACCCAGAAGAAGATGGATAGATGCAGTGACAGAGACATGTAACAACAAAGGAAAATCACTAATTCAGACAATTCGAGCAGCACAAGAACGACAAATGATATAAACCACGACATCTTTTAGGTATCAGTGAAAAGAGAAAAGAAGAAGATGGATAGATGCAGTGACAGAGACATGTAACAACAAAGGAAAATCACTAATTCAGACAATTCGAGCAGCACAAGAACGACACATGATATAAACCACGACATCTTTTAGGTATCAGTGAAAAGAGAAAAGAAGAAGATGGATAGATGCAGTGACAGAGACATGTAACAACAAAGGAAAATCACTAATTCAGACAATTCGAGCAGCACAAGAACGACACATGATATAAACCACGACATCTTTTAGGTATCAGTGAAAAGAGAAAAGAAGAAGATGGATAGATGCAGTGACAGAGACATGTAACAACAAAGGAAAATCACTAATTCAGACAATTCGAGCAGCACAAGAACGACACATGATATAAACCACGACATCTTTTAGGTATCAGTGAAAAGAGAAAAGAAGAAGATGGATAGATGCAGTGACAGAGACATGTAACAACAAAGGAAAATCACTAATTCAGACAATTCGAGCAGCACAAGAACGACACATGATATAAACCACGACATCTTTTAGGTATCAGTGAAAAGAGAAAAGAAGAAGATGGATAGATGCAGTGACAGAGACATGTAACAACAAAGGAAAATCACTAATTCAGACAATTCGAGCAGCTCAAAAACGACAAATGATATAAACCACGACATCTTTTAGGTATCAGTGAAAAGAGAAAAGAAGAAGATGGATAGATGCAGTGACAGAGACATGTAACAACAAAGGAAAATCACTAATTCAGACAATTCGAGCAGCTCAAAAACGACAAATGATATAAACCACGACATCTTTTAGGTATCAGTGAAAAGAGAAAAGAAGAAGATGGATAGATGCAGTGACAGAGACATGTAACAACAAAGGAAAATCACTAATTCAGACAATTCGAGCAGCTCAAAAACGACAAATGATATAAACCACGACATCTTTTAGGTATCAGTGAAAAGAGAAAAGAGAAGATGGGTTTAGGTATCAGTGAGAAGAGGACAGAAACAATACAGTAAATATTATCGTTCAGTTATAATACGAGAAATAATATATTACAATTTGAAAAAAAAAAAAAAATTTAATGCAACATCTATCATGAAACAGAAAAGTAAAAAAATCTATTTTTTTCCTATGACTAGAAATAAAAAAAAATTTTAGCAGAGCGTGGTTTCGATCCACGGACCTCTGGGTTATGGCCCAGCACGCTTCCACTGCGCCACTCTGCTCTTGAAAGTTTGCAGCAATTTACAGGTATTAATCTATTGATCTTTCGTTCGCCGCAGATATTAATTATATTAAACCACTTATACAAATCTTACAAAAGAATACTAGAATACATTTATGAATAAATAGTTTAAATGAAAAATCATAAAAGATTGTCTTGAATGAAGTTGGTCTGCTGTGTGTGTTCATACACTTGAAATGAAGGGTATTACAGCAACTTTGCTTAGGAGATACGAAAACATATGGCAAGTCTATCGTCTCAGCACTCACTGATAGTAGGAATACTTGAAAATATTTAATAACGGGAATATTTATAATGCAGGATAGATAAACAGACAGACAGACAGACAGACAGACAGACAGACAGACAGACAGACAGACAGACAGATAGACAGACAGACAGACAGACAGATAGATAGACAGATTGATAGATAGATAGATAGATAGATAGATAGATAGATAGATAGATAGATAGATAGATAGATAGATAGATAGATAGATAGATAGATAGATAGATAGATAGATAGATAGATAGATAGATAGATAGATAGATAGATAGATAGATAGATAGATAGATAGATAGATAGATAGATAGATAGATAGATAGATAGATAGATAGATAGATAGATAGATAGATAGATAGATAGATAGATAGATAGATAGATAGATAGATAGATAGATAGGCAGAAATTACTCTGTGGCCGTATCTCTTAGCGGGCAGGCTCAGTGAGTTTAGCAATAGCTTGTCATGGAAAGATAACAACTATAAACAATTATTTAAGGCAGAAAACGGAATTGGCAGAAGGTGATGCACCGAAACACGGTTATGTGTTGCCCTCCGCGCGTTTTGATGAAGATAATTCATGAAAATCAGTGCCCTAGTGAAAGAAAAAGAGGGGGGACATGAACGGCTTTTATGGGAGGTTGTCTCAAGCGCAAAATTTCAAGATAAAGAAAACGAAATTTTTTCTTAAATAATAAAATTAATTATATAACATTTCGGGCGCAATATAGTATAGGGGCCCATGCGCGGGACCGGATAGGCTATATATAGGATCTATAGGCTAAATAAGCTATAGTTTTGGGCCACACAATGTGAGAGGCCTAAACAACATTTTTAGAATGTGTTTTTGGGAACAACACTTTTTTTTCATACCGATATATGATTGTCAAAGTATTAAAAAAAAAGATAACTGAGTGTCATAAAAACACAGTGAAGTGCAAAACCTCTGCATAATCCTATAGACAACTAAGGTAATGATTGCGAAGCAAAAAAGCCAGACTAAAATCATCATCAACATTAAAGAACTTTAAATTGTAACAAACTGAATATCTTGACTGTAGTAACTAACAATGGAGACTGCAGAAAGAAATCAAAAGAAGATTAGCAACAGCAGCACAAAAATTAAACGCTGTGAAGAACATTTGGCAAAGTACTAGCAATGCAGAAACATTTAAATTAGAGGGACATATATCTTCCCGATAGCAACTTAAGGTTGTGAATCATGGACTATCTCGCAAATATCAAAGAAGAAAATCTATTCATTCGAAACAAAATACTACAGAAAAATCCTTGAGATACCTCGGATAGTGAAAAAGAGCAACGATGACATGAAAAGACGTTAAAAAGAGATGGCTAATAAACACCATTCTACAAATAAAATTAAAACACGACGGAGACATCAAAAGAAACAGCTGGCTGGAAATAACAATAATGGAAGGCGTGGTTCCTGGACTTCTCTTCAAAGAATTGACCAAAAAGAAGGTGGCTTCAAGACACCAAATAGACTTTCAACATGGCAACAGAAGAAATGGGAGATCTGGTTAGAGACAGATATTCTTTCAGACTGGTTGTGGTAAATGTAACATTCTGTGACAGATCTGGTTAGAGACAGAGATTCTTTCAGACTGGTTGTGGTAAATGTAACATTCTGTGACAGATCTGGTTAGAGACAGATATTCTTTCAGACTGGTTGTGGTGAATGTAACATTCTGTGACAGATCTGGTTAGAGACAGATATTCTTTCAGACTGGTTGTGGTGAATGTAACATTCTGTGACAGATCTGGTTAGAGACAGATATTCTTTCAGACTGGTTGTGGTGAATGTAACATTCTGTGACAGATCTGGTTAGACAGATATTCTTTCAGACTGGTTGTGGTGAATGTAACATTCTGTGATAGATCTGGTTAGAGACAGATATTCTTTCAGACAGGCTCTGATGAATGCAACGCTATATGGGAGAACTGGCTAGAGACAGAGATTATTTCAGACTGGCTGTGGTGAGTGTAACGTTCTGAAGGAGATCTGGTTAGAGACAGAGATTCTGTCAGACGTGTAACGTTCTGTGGGAGATCTGCCTAGTGACAGAGATTCTTTCAGACGGGCTCTGGTGAATGCAACGCTCTATGGGAGAACTGGCTAGAGACAGAGATTCTTTCAGACGGGCTGTGGTGAGTGTAACGTTGTGCAAAGGACATGCGAGCTGATGATGATGTGACTTCAAGTAATGTAAGACCTTCTGGTGTTAGGGGGGAAAAATAGTCGGGGAAATGGCTGAAATAATACCATGCTTCAAATACATATAAAGCAGAAAATAAATTGTAATACAGAAATACAGTAATGCACACAATGGCGTAGCGTGTCTGGTGGTGCAAAAATCTTAGAGGCGCATAATTTTAATACCAAAAAATATATAAAGTATTAATTCATCATCATCATTGAGTGCCGTCTCCGCATCGATGGTTGGCTACCATGGAGCGCCATTCCACTCTGTCTCTTGCTTTAATGGTGCAGATTGTAATAGGCTGATTTGTCCATCTTTTGATGTTATTCGTCCATGTTAGTCTTGGTCTGCCTCTGCCTCTTTTACCTTGTATTTTCCCTTCCAAAATTGCTTTTAGTAGGCCGTTGTGTCTTTTAACATGCCCCAAAACTTTCATTTGTCTTGTTCTAATTGTGTTTAGAAGTTCTCTTTTCATTTATTTTAAAACTTCATTATTTGTTTTCTTTTCTTTCCATCCAATGCTATATATTCTTATATAAATCCACATTTCAAAGGTTTCAATTAATTAATAAAAAAATAAACAGGAGAAAATGGTTTAAATCATGTCCTTCATAACACACAATAATGCACATCAAATGGCAAGACAAAATAACCAACTTAACTGTCCTGCAACGTGCTAAGACCCTAACAATCATGTCGATGCTCAGAAGTCGAAGGCTAAGATGGCTGGGGCATGTCCAACGGATGGAAGAAAAACGCATTCCTAGGCAAATACTATATGGTGAGCTAAAACACGGAAAAAGACAAATCGGCAGACCTAAACTACGATATAGAGATATCTGCAAATCATCTCTGAAAGACTTCTCCATCTGTGAAAACGACTGGCAACATCTGGCAAGTGATCGCACATCATGGAGAGCATGTATAAGGAACGGTATAACAACATTTGAGACTGTTCTAAGACAGGACTTAGAAGAGAAGAGACTCATGAAAAAGGATGGTAAACCCTGTGGATCAGCGAGCCTGACCTGTTTCATTATGTGACCGCGTGTGTTTGTCAAACATTGGTAGAATTAGCCACGAGAGAAGCTGTTCGGCAAAAACAATACCTCAAAAAAATACGCAATAGCCTCCACTAGACCGTCTGACAAGACGAAAAGGGCCATATATATATATATATATATAACACACACAGAAACAAATAAATAATAGACGAAAGCATACCTTTCATACCACACACATATACACACAAAGACGTAATAAAATGAAATCAAACGTTGTATCAACAACATAGACAAATATTAATCATCATCATCATCAAGTACCATGCCTGCTGGCGTAGGTGATCATGTCGCTCCACAACTTTCGATCTCGACAGTTATTTATCATTTCTGTTGTTGATCTTCTGCCAAGCCAAACTCTTAAGCTGTCTGGTATCTTTTCTCTTTGCTTCCCTCTATCTCTTCTTCCCTCAATTATCCCAGTTGTCACAAAATATTCCAGCTGTTCCCTTATCATTGCATGACCAAAAAATGATGATTATTTCTTAACATTAATAAGTAAATAAATGGTTGAATTCATAGACTTAATAAGCATCAAACCCTTTCTTAATTACCTCGCTTCAGGTAAAAAAAAAAAGTACAAATCGAGTCATATTTGATACTAGTAGGATCCACACAGATCCACGTCACTTCTTCGGATGATGGAAATGGGAGTAAAGATGGGCACAGCCAGAAATGAGAAACTTAGTGGCCGTGTAAGAAGATTTATCAATCAATATAGAAGTGGGGTCGTCAGTCGCTGGAGACTGAGGGAATTGCTGAGGAGGGGATCTGAGCACCTATGGACATGTTCGGAGTGCAATGATGATGACCCGCAAATAACTCAATAACTAGTAGGATGGAAGGAGATAGAGCATGGATCAGGAGAGTAACCAACGAGCTACAGATGCCATCATGCACTGCCACGCCATCAGTTTGGATTGTGGCACATACATTGGTTTCTCCCCAGTTTACTGGAATAGATTCTACAAAGTTATCCCTGCTTTCCCAAATACAAAATGCACGTAATTTCACAATTTGATTTAGTTGACAGGTCATCATCATTTTACAACTCCGTGTTGTTCAGTTTCCCTCTCAAACTCTGTGGGTGTAAAACTATACACCTGGACACACTATTATAAAGTTGGTGACTAAATTATAATGAATTCTACAAGAATGTTGAGAATACCATTACAGCTAAGAAGAGTAGGGAAAACGTTATGAAAGGGGCCAAAGCAAAAAGAGAGCTAATATTCAATATTAAGAAGAAACAATCATCATTTTTTGGCCATGTAATGAGAACAGCTGGAATATATTGTGACAACTGGGAAAGTTGAGGGATGAAGAGATAGAGGGAAGCAAAGAGAAAAGATACCAGGCAGCTTAAGAGAATGGCTTGGCAGAAGGTCAACAACAGAAATGATAAATAACTGTCGTGATCGAAAGTTGTGGAGAGTCATGTTCACATACGCCAGCAGGCACGGCACTTGATGATGATGAGTGACTAAAATGACGTTAAAATCTTTCTTTACGATAGCGTCTGTTACTATAAATGACGTCATGTTGTCTTTAGTTTATCTATTAAATCAACTGTTAACCGAAAACAAAACAAAACTAACCAACGTAAAAAACAACAACAGAAATATGAAAAGATTGCTCATCGATACAATATTGTCACCAAATCTCTCTCTCTGCGATCAGAGTAGGATTCCAGACTCTCTTATGAAGTCAGCTGTGTCACCAAATTTGAATACGTTAGAAGTGTGTATATGAAGCCTATACCATGCTAACAATCAATCAATAGATCAACCTTCTTCAAACTGGATCATTGATATCTAATTTCTCCTTTTCATTGACCATACAATACTATAAAGGCCATCCATTTTATTTTTTTGTGAATTTTCTGTTCTGTAACATTTAAATCGTAAGGGAACAGGCAAATAGTTGCAATGCTGCGGTAAAGCTGGTAGCAAAAAGCCAGTGGTGGGGAGTGTTAGACACTCCAAGAATGGTGACAGCTTTACAAAGAAGGAACACAACACAATACTGACGTTTCGGCTTGTGGCCTTCTTCAGAAAACAGGGACAACGACAACAAACGATGAAGCACAATTATCTATAACTACATGTTAGATAAGCGGATTTTTTCTGGGAAAGTAAAGCAGCACGGGCGTAATACTGACCACATTACCCAAAAATCATGTGCCGAAGGTCTGTAAAATATAGGGTCACTAACACCATATTTCCCTATACGCCACTAGGCGTGACGGGGGTACTTTACTTTTTTTTTTTTTTACATGTTAGATAATCCGGTGAATGGAGAGGTGGACAGAAAAGAAGAGAAGAAAGTAGGATGTTGAAATAAGAAAGGAGGCTACATGAGGGAGGTAGGATGAGAGTCAAGATGTGTAGAATAGAAAGATAGGAAAAATGAGGAAGAGATAGATTTAAATCGTAAGTCCTGAGAAGTGTCGACATGAGAGGACTGCCATTCAATAATATAGTTCCATGTCCGTGAATTTATTTAGCATAATTTCGTGAAAAGGGAAACAAATTACAATATTATATATTTAAAATAACAAATAACAGCTAAAATTATATTTTTTTCTTACATAGCATTTTGTATCATCTTAGTTTAAAATTTGAAAGCAAAATATTAATTTTTGTTGATGATTCTTTTTAAGCGCGTATGTACACACAGTTTTTTCCTCCGTACTCTGGCCTGACTTTGTTGTCCCTAGATACGACGAGAGTGTGTGTTGTGGTCTAGCTAGACCTCCCGAGGAGTTTTCGCGAGCCCTATAGCACACGTCCACCCGTGAAAATCAGCTCACACACAGTTAAGTACATCCGCTGTAACAGCGGAAAGATGTCAACAGAGGATGCCAAGGCGTATTTGGCAACACGGGAGGTGCCTCGCTTATTTGAGGTGAGCGAATTATTATAATTAAATCTCAATTGCAGCGCTGCTTGGACCGACTAGTTGCCACACATAAGTGGATTACTACTGAAAGTAGTGTGTGTAAATAAAATTATAATACCACGACCGTGGATGGTGATAAAACTGTTAAATTAAATTATTATATATAAATAATTTATAATAATTAATTTGTTTACTACATTAGGCGATAATATTCGACTTCGTCATCATAATTTAAATATAATAATAATAATGTTACTATTTTTTTGTTACCGGGCGTTAGTCGTTAGTAGTAAGTAGTAGAGTAGTGTTAGTTAAGACCAAGATTAAGAAGAGTTAATTCCAAACCTGAATGACTTTACAGTTTACAGGCTATACTCTATACCATACATACTACATTACATGCATACTACATTACATACATACAATGAAGGTAACACTTATATTGATTGTGTTACAAATGGTCAATGGAGTCTCAGTCTGTATTGTCAGTGTCATTGATGCATATGTATTGCTTACTTTACTATATCACTGGACAGAGCTCAGACCTGGAAGTTTGCTAAAAGTTGTTCTACAACACATTTTAATTCACCGTTTGTTGTTGATAAGCACTTAATTATGTGAGTCATTTTGCAAGAAAAGTGTGGTTTTCCTCCAAGTTGCAAAATAGAAACACTAAACACAATCTGACACTCCTATTCCGCTGCTGCTAATGAATAAATATTAGCAAAGCAACAGATCAAGACAGTATCCACAAAAAAATATGGAACCAGAAATATTAGAATCAATAAAAAAAATGTAACAGCAGAAGAGACCAACTAAGAGAGTAATGAAGGAACATTTTTCCTTTCTTTAACCCTAGAGTACAATACCTATATATAACTCTCACAGTTGCGATACTGTAGTAAAAATTACTACCACTTAAATGTAATATTAGGTGCTCTAAAAATAGTATTTTCTCTGAACTTTTGACACGCAGCCGTGTGTTCACACTAGGCAAAACACAGGGACTCTTAAATTCTTGGGTCAGGTTAAGTAATGACCAGAGTTTCAATTCAAAAGAATTTGTGTTTTGATGCAGTAATTGTTACTGTGGTATTGTAATCTAGGGTTAGAAGAATTTTGACACTAACCCCATATCATATTTCCCATATGTTACACGGGCAAGGTAAGTATTCTTTTAAATATCAGTGGTAAAACAAACAAAGATGAAGATAAAGAGAACAGACCTCAGATAGCATAGTCTGAAAAGTGATGAAAAACAGAAGTAATTAACCTTAGAATACGAAACCATATTAAAAATTACCGCATCAAAACACAAATTATTCTAAATTTGAGTTTGCTGTGTTAAAACATTACCTACTTCATTATAACTTCCGGTGACCCCTGAATGTTGGATTTGTTTCTATTCATGTAGGATTTAAAAAAAAATTTTATGAGATATGATCCTATAATACAAAAAAATGTGCAAAATTTCAACAAATTGGTCATTTTTGGCAACATCAAACAACCTTTTGTGACTCGGGAAACTCAGTGAATAATGCTTTGAGGTAGCCAAACATACTAATGAACTTACGGCGACTGTCTGAATAGAGAAATAACCCGTCTGGTCCAAGTGGTCAATTTCGGGTCATAAATCAACCTGTGACAGGAAATTCTGAGTTCTCTGTGTGTCTAATTGGTAAACACACAGTTGTGTTTGTTTCAAAAGTTCAAAGAAAATACTCTTTAGTGTTCTTAATAATACAATTAAGTGGTAGTAATTTGTACTAGAAAAAGAGTTCTTAAATGTTACGTAGAGCCAGTCTTAACATATGGATGCGAATCATGGACAATAGGAAAACAGACAAATCACTAGAGTCTGTAGAAATGTGGTTTTACAGAAGAATGTTGAGAATACCATGGACAGCTAAGAAGAGTAATGAAGATGTTCTGAGAGAGGTCAAAGTAAAAAGAGCTAATTTCCAATATTAGGAAGAAACAATCATCAATTTTTGGCCATGTAATGAGAAGAGAACAACTGGAATATATTGTAACAACTGGAAAAATTGAGGGACGAAGAATTCCGAAGAAAAGAGGGAAGCAAAGAGAAAAAACAACAGACAGCTTAAGAGAATGGCTTGGCAGAAGGTCAACAACAGAAATGATAAATAGCTGTCGAGATCAAAAGTTGTGGAGAGACATGATCACCTACGCCAGCAGGCCCAGTACTTGATGATGAATCTGTACTACGGAATGTAATGAAGCCTATCACAGATAGGTATTCTAATCTTTTTTTTTTGTTGCGTTCGCCAGCTTTTACCTCTGACGAAGTCCCTAGAGACTAGAAACTGAATTTTGCGTGTTGATCCATTTTTCCCTGGCAGCAATGTGCACAGGAGTCTCTCGCTGTACAGGCAGATAACTCCGACTTCAGAGGTACTCATATTTTTTCCGCCAATGAGTAATTGACGTTTCAAGCCGGGCCTCGCTGCAGAGACTACAGGGGTGGTTGCCGCAGAGAGAAATCATAAATAAAAATCCGGTGTAGCAGGGATTTGAACCCACAACCTCTCTGTCTTGAGGCCGGCATCTTGCCTCGAGACCAACCAGTTCCCCCGATATATTCTAATCTAGGATTAAAGAAAACTACATACGTTAATGAAAAGAGTTGATCATAAATGCCAAAATGAATGACACCTTTGTGATATTTTAAATGCCAGACTTAAATAGAATTACACTTATGATCTTTTCAGTGCCTAATGACTGGACTCATGTTCCACCGCCCCAATGACCATTTACAGTACTTGATTGACAGTTTGGAAAAGGTCAAACTTAAAGGGCAAGCTGCAGTGACATGGAACATGTTTGTGGATGTTCACTCAGCCAAGAAACCACTGCCACCCATCACACCTGAAAATGGCAAAAGACCAGTGTCAAGAGGGCACAGTAAAGGTAACATTTGCTAGTGCAAGGCAAGAAGCTGTCTTCTTCTACTTTCCTTCCTCATTTCCCTTTCAGCATCAATGGGGGTACAATTTGCAGTCTTTTGCTCATATATTCGATTCTGCTGCTGTTATGTTTCCTAGTGTTTCTGATATTCTGTCAATCCATTTTTTGTGTGGTCGGCCTATGGGTCTGGTGTTCTCACAATGTTTATTGAAGGCTCATTGTGATGTGTTTTGATATTTCTGCATTGTCACGTGGCCAAACCATTTTATCTGTTGTTTTGTTATATATTCTATGGTGGGGGTTATTCCTAGCTTTTTTTCCCTCAGTTCTTCATTTCTGATCTTATCTGTCAGGCTGTTTCCTGTCAATCGTTTAACACATTTCATCTCAGTAGAGGTTATTTTTCTTATTGTTCTTGCATCTATGGTCCAGGTCTGACATTGGTAGCACAACATTGGGATGAAGAGTGTATTGTAGAGTTATTTCCTTGTTGGACAATAGTGGTGATAGCTCTCCAATGATTTGACAAGCTTTGTTGTATCTTGAGTTCATTTCTGATGTTTGTGAATTGTCATTTGTCACTAGACTTCCAAGATATTTAAATTCTTCTACTTGTTTTAGTTGTCTGCCATCTATAGCTATGTTGATGTTCTATTTTTCTTTTGTGATATTCATGACTCCTATTTTGATTGTGTTGATTTCATGTTGTATTTTGGTAAGAAGCTGTGATATGTTTTATCTTCTTTTTCTTTCCTTCCTCATTTGTCTTTCAGCGTCAAGAGGAGATATTATTTGTGTTCTTCTGTTGGCCTCTGCTGCTGCTTTGTTTCCTTGTGTTTCTAACATTCCATAGCCCATAGGGTATTGACCCAGATACTCTTTCTCTTTTTTCTAAATTTTCTTCCTAGCAGTCTAATTCCTTGCAAAGATCTTTTATCAAATCTCGTCATTTGTCTCTGCTCTGTGCAAGCATCTCAATCTCATTGAGAAAGCCGATTCCTGCTGTCTTTGCCTCTCTGATCACTGTTCTTCTCAGTGTCTCTTTGGGTCATCCTCTTGTTCTCCTACCTGTTTTTTTCCCACGTGAGGGCTTGCTTTGTTATTCAGTTATTATTTCTTCTCATTACATGTCCAACATATGACCATCATTTTTTCTTGATTACTGATGCTACTAGTGGTTGATTGGTGATTTCTCTAATTGATAATTCTATATAACATTAAAGAATTATTTGAATTGTTGATGAGAGTTATCAAAAGTGTTTTTCCATTGGAAAGATGCCAGTACTGCAATAATTAAATGTTTCATTATGATTGTTTGAAATCTATAATATAATTTGATTTGAACTGTTTTTGATCATATTCTATGAAAAGTATTGTAAACTTTATTTCAGAAGATGCAAAAGCAGTGACATCTACAAAAACATCTCCATTGCCTCCAATTAGTTCTTGTAATCTAACAAATGGACCTGTTATTTTTATCATGGGTAAGTTTTAACTATTGATGAATAGTGTGTCTTATGTTTTTTATTTGCTTGTTGTGACATTAAAAAAAAATCTACTGGTGTGTTAACTCTTTCCGTACGTTTCAACACACCATGCCGATTTCGGTCATGTACGATTAGCCGCACAGTACATCACTCTCAATTTGATTAGTGTAAACTGTCATCAAACCATATTGTTTTTATAGGTCTTGTATCATATTAGTATTGGTGAAATCTAATTCATTGTTTAGTTCTAAAAATTCATATATAATACGTTATGTGCTTGATAAATACAAACATGTAGATTAATATTTAAAAACATGAAAAATTTTGTCTCTGAAATCTCTACCGCTAAATTGATAAGAGCCTTCTGTACTGAAAGAGTTAATGATTATCAGACATTTAGAATCTGATAATCAAAAATGAACACAAACAGTGAAATAAGAAGCAATAATCAAAAATGAACACAAACAGTAAAATAAGAAGCAATAATCAGAAATGAACACAAACAGTGAAATAAGAAGCAATAATCAGAAATGAACACAAACAGTGAAATAAGAAGCAATAATCAGAAATGAACACAAACAGTGAAATAAGAAGCAATAATCAGTACATGATGATATTAATTTGATGTGTCATTTCTACATGAAACTGAAGTGGAACTTCTGATGATTCAACCAAGAGACTAGAAGAAAATGGAGGAGGAGAAATATTTATTAACCTTAAATTACGATTCCTATACCTGTGACTCACGTTGTCACGATTCTGTGGTAAAAATTACTACCACTTAAATGTAATATTTCGAGTTTTGAAAATCAAACTTTCTTTGAACTTTTGCTACACAGCAGTGTGTTCATCATACAAGATGAGAAACGGGATGCAGTAATCATTTCCTGATTTACAGTTGATTTTTAGCCTGAAATTTAACCACATGGCCTCTCACTCCACCCTGGCTACCTTTTTTTATTCATACAGTGACTGTCATCTGCAATTTTAGCCTTTAATTTTGGTGCACTCTTTGTGTTGTTTGCTGACTTTCCTATGTTACAAAGCTTTCTTTGATGAATTCTTCCTTGAATGATGTGATACCAACTCTTATAACAATAAGTTATTGAGTTATTTGCGGGTCATCATCATTGCACTCTCAACATGCCCATAGGTGCTCAGATCCCATCCGCAGCAAGTCTCGCAGTGTCCAGCGACTGTTGATTCCAGTTCTGTGTTGGTTGATAAGCCTTCTTAAACGCCCACTAAGTTTCTCGTTTCTGGCTGTGCTCATCTTAACTCCCATCTCTTTCATCCGAAGATGTGATGTGGATTCGTGGTTGTTGAAGTCCTGTGCCCTTCCCACATCTTGGAGGGCACTGATGATGTCCGCCCAATCCATTGTTGACTGTCCTAAACAGAAGCACAGCTAGCCAACCTGTTCGTTCTTTCATTTCCTTGTACTCCTGCATGTCCTGGACATAGACAAAGATGACTGTATTTTTCAATTCTGCAGTACTCTACCAATTGCATGCATACAGAGCCCACCTCAACTTTTTTTATCATGCTCATTGAATCACCCAGTATGCAGCCATAATCTTATAACAATAAATAATGGATAAAGGTAAAGGTAAGGTAAAGTACGAATGTGCTTGCCGCCTATCCAGAAATCTTCGGAGATTCGAGGCGACATTCCTCACCTTCCCAGGGTAATACCCTGGTACCCATTTCTGCCAACGGGTGGGTCACCCACGGGGGTATTTTCTTTTTTTTTCAAACCACGAGTACAATTCACACTGCTCCCAGTGGCAATCGAACACGGGTTATCCGAATGTCGGTAGTCCATTCGGGTGGTTTTCCCAACTAGGCTACCGAGGCTCCCTAATGAACAAAGTAAACTATTACCTGTATCACAATATTATGCTCCAGGTTTTAGAACCTAATTCCTCTAACCCACAAGCCTTCATCCTGCATTCCCAATTGTTTAGTTCATCTTTTTTTACAAAGAAGTTATGTTTTGACACCTAGGGGGTCCCTGCAGTGGAAAATCAGAACAAGCCAACAGATTAGCGGCAAGTCATCCTGGATGGATCAATGTCCACCTTGGAGAACTAATGAGATCTGAGATCCATAATAAAGATGCTCATGACAAATGGAAGGCAGCAAAAGATTTGATAGTCAGTGGTCTACTGGCTCCTGAGGTAAAGTGAATAATTTTTTGTGAATTTTTTATTTGGTCAAATAATGGTTATTAACAAAACATAAAATTGAAGCCTTTGAAATGTGGATTTATAGAAGAATAGGAAGAATTGTATGGAAAGATAAAAACAAACGATGAAATATTAAAACAACTAAAAATGAAAAGAGATCTACTAAATACAATTCAAACAAGACAAATGAGATTTTTGGGTCAAGTTTAAAGACACAACAGTCAACTAAAAGTAATCTTGGAAGGGAAAATACAAGGTTAAAGAGGCAGACCAAAAGTAAGATGAATAATTAACCTCAAAAGATAGACAAGTCAGCCTATGACAACGTGCACCATCAAAGCAAGAGACAGAGCAGAATGGCAGCTCCATGGTAGCCAACCTTCGATGCTGAGAAGGCACGCAATGATGATGAATGGTTTATTGCAGTAAGACTAATAGAAACAGATACATTATTCAGCACTTTAATATTACTGCATCTGCTGTTTAAAATATATAACTTCAAGACAATATGGAAGCTAATGAGCTAACATTGTGGACACCTATTTTGGGAACATTGACTCATTAGTTGTCTATGCCAAAAGTTCTTATTAACATCCCTAAGGGCTTCTCTTTGGTTGCCTAATAACGGTAAATTTTTACTTAATGATGGGCAATAAATCACAAGTTTCTTGTTCAATATAATATTAATAAAAACTTTGGCATTAGAAAATAAAAGTTGGGTGATTTTTGATTGGTTGATAACTGTTTCCTGGTAAGAATTTTAGAAAAAATAAAAATTCATGCTATCATTGAGTCAGCTTTCAGAAATATTGCTACAAAGTTCATGCATTAAGCTGAAATATTTTTGAGTAACCAGAATAGATTTTGGAGTACTGATGAACATTGTCAGTTCTTCCAATTTTTTTCTCAGTATTATAAATACCATGACAAAAAAAGTAGTGGAAGAAGTAGATCACTTTGTATATCTTGGAAGCTGCATAGATCAAGTAGGAGACGCAAAAAAAGAAATTAGAATAAAAATAGCAAATGCGGCAATGACTTTCAGAAACCTTAATAAAATATGGAAATAAAAACTACTAATTACAAAATTAAAGCTCAGGATTTTCAAATCAAATGCATAATCCACCCTTACTTATGCATTTGAGAGTGAGAAAACAACTAAAGAAATAGAAAATTAACTGGATGCATTTGAAAACAAATGCCTAAGGAAAATACTTTGTATACCATGGAAGGAGTTCAAGACTGTTTCAGAAATAACAAAGCATTAAAAAATATAAACTATAATCAAGAGAAGAAGGTGGTCATGTGTTGGCCATGTGAGGAGAAGGGACAACAAAAGAATCTCAAAGCAGGCCTTCAAATGAGAACCAGAGGATAAAACAAAAATAGGCCAACCTAGAGAAAAACTGAGATGAACATTAAAGTGAGAAACAGCAGCAGCAGGCATCAGCTCCCTCACCGAGATTGAGCAACTTGCCCAGAACAGTCATGTGGTGGACACAATGCAGGTCTTGTGCAAGGTCTGACAGTTGAAAGATTGTTGCATACAAGAGTCTAGAATTTCTCTCCTTTGTGTGTCTCCGGCACGAAAGGACAATAGATAAATTAAAGGGAAAAGTAATTTGTAGTCTTTTGTCCTTTGATTGCCTTTTTCTGCTTTCAATTTGTTAAACATGAATACCCATACTGAACATTTTTTCTGTAAAACCAAATTTCTATTGTATCCAAAGATTTTATTGTCAGTTGTCCAGTCATTCATGCTTTCCTTCCAAATATCAGAACTGGTTGTTATACATAATGCTGAATAAATATCAACCATCTTTTCAGGATATCACATTCAGTTTGCTGCAGAATTATCTCAAGAGTAACACACAAGCATCTGGGTTTATAATTCATGGATTCCCAAGAAACATGGAGCAGGTTCATTTATTTGAAAAAAATGTTAGTACAATACAAATTATTTTTAAAGTAATTATTCAAAGTATTTGATATTTTATGAAAAGTCTTTCTCATTCACTATATTTCTGAAGCATAAATATATATTTATATACAGTGATTTTTTTCTTGTTAATAAAAGTTTAGTGGCACTCCACCATCTCATTCACTATATTTATGAAGCATAAATATATATTTATATACAGTGATTTTTTTCTTGTTAATAAAAGTTTAGTGGCACTCCACCATCTCATTCACTATATTTATGAAGCATAAATATATATTTATATACAGTGATTTTTTTCTTGTTAATAAAAGTTTAGTGGCACTCCACCATCTCATTCACTATATTTATGAAGCATAAATATATATTTATATACAGTGATTTTTTTCTTGTTAATAAAAGTTTAGTGGCACTCCACCATCTCATTCACTATATTTATGAAGCATAAATATATATTTATATACAGTGATTTTTTTCTTGTTAATAAAAGTTTAGTGGCACTCCACCATCTCATTCACTATATTTATGAAGCATAAATATATATTTATATACAGTGATTTTTTTCTTGTTAATAAAAGTTTAGTGGCACTCCACCATCTCATTCACTATATTTATGAAGCATAAATATATATTTATATACAGTGATTTTTTTCTTGTTAATAAAAGTTTAGTGGCACTCCACCATCTCATTCCTTAAAAAATGCTAAAATCTGAATGTACCAGGCCTCTAAAGCTCTGATGTACTTCTTGATTCTTCCCACACCATTAGGCATTGTATAGGGTTTGTAGTGCTTTTCACTACCCATCTCTATTCTGGGCGAGATGTTCGATCTTATCCAATGAGTCTATGCCTGCCAACTTTGCTTCTCTTATAAATGTTCTTTTTAGTGTCACTTTAGGTCTTCCTCTTTTTCTGTATCCTGATGTTTCACATAGAAGAGGTTGTTTTGGAATTCTCTTGTTGTCTCTTCTTATCACATGTCTGACATGTGGCCATCTTCATTCCTTAATTGTACATGAGAACCTTAGTTGCACAGCTATTTCTCTTATTTCAATATTAGTCTTTTAATTCATTCCATTGTACACAGTACTTTTCTGATTTACTTACATTTATTAAATTATAATTTATGGTTATATTTATATGATAATTATCAAACGGAAATTAAAAACAGATAGTAATTGAATTGTAACGTTCAGTGGCAGCTGAAGTCATAAAAGTTTACCAGAATGTGTTCTGACTGAAAAAAGCCCTGTATTAAAGTTTTATAATTTATATATTTTATCATTTATTTTATAAAATATTTATGAAAAAAACTCTTATATTATGTCTATTTCCTGTTGGAAATATGGAAAAAGCAGACTTAGAAGACAGCAGATTAATGAAAAAACAGACATTGTGATGAACATAATTTATGTTCTTTCTTCTTACTTTCTTTCTCTTTTCACTGATACCTAAAAGGTGTCGTGGTTATATCATTTGTCATTCTTGAGCTGCTTGAACTGTCTGAATTAGTGATTTTCCTTTGTTGTTACATGTCTCTGTCACTGCATCTATCCATCTTCTTCTGGGTCTTCCTCTTGGTCTTTTTCCATGCATTTTTGAGAAGAACACCCTTGATGGTGATTGGTAATGATTCATTCTGACCAGGTGGCCAAACCATTTAAGTTGTTGTTCTATATATTCTTGGCAGGGTTTTGTTCCTACCATTTTTCTTATGGCTTCATTTGGTATTCTATCTCTTCTTGTGTTGTTTGTTACTTTTCTCAAGCATAGCATCTCCCATGTATTGATCTTTCTTAAATGTGATTTTGAAAGGGTCCATGTTTGACTTTCATAGCACAAAATTGGTATGAAAATGCTATTTATCATTTGTTGTTTAGCTGCTATAGAAATGTTTGGATGTCTTAGCAATGGTGAAAGCTGGTATGTGACAGCATTTGCTTTTTGTATTCTCATGTTAATTTCTCTGTCGAGTTTTCCATCTTCTGTGAACATTGTGCCCAAATACTTGAATTCTTCTACTTGTTTTATTTCTTTATCTTTGATCTTAATGTATGGGTGTCTTAATGTGCTTATTCTCATAGCCTCTGTTTTTGCTGTGTTAATTTTCATACTGTAGTTTGTGCAACTTTTATCTAGAGATGTTATATGCTGTTGTAGCAGGTTTTCATCCTCATATATTAGACATTGGTCATCTGCGAAGAGTTGCTCGTTGATGTTGGATAATTTATGTTATGTTAGGATAATCATTACTGTGCTTTAGACACATCCATAGGTGCTCCGATCGTCTTCTCAATATACTGGGAACAACTTGACCCATGTGCACTAACTCCGTTGCGCAGCTAGAGAGATTGTAAATTCTATCGATGTGTTACTAGTCAGATTTTAGTGTTTGAAACCTAAGGTAAAGTATGAGACTTGAATCAGCGTCTTAGCACGCCAGTTTTCACCCATATATGCTCAGCCGCCTAAGCAAGTAGTGTTCGGAGACTTTTAGATAGTGTCGCTTCAACTATTGAAACTCATGATGCGAGGTGACATTCCTCACATTCCCAGAGTATTACCCTGGTACCCATTTCTGCCAGCGGCTGGGTCAACTGCAGGGGTATTTTTCTTTTTCAACCATGAGTACAACTCACACTGCTTCCAGCGGGAATCGAACATGGGGTGTCCAAACATCAGTAGCTCAATCAGGTGGTTTTCCCAACTAGGCTACCGAGGCCCCCATGTGAAACCTATTTTAAGAGTAACACCTTCTATTGAGATATACTGTTGCATTGTGTTAGATCTAACAGGCTATGGAAGAGATCGTCAGAGCGGACTCTTGCCAATCATGCACTAAACACATTAACTGGATCACTTTTACCTTTAATGCTGAAAGACAATAGATGTAAAGGAAAGTACAGAAAAATAGAGATTTTATTAAAATTAATCTGGTTCTATAAAATGAATATCTATTTCAGATTGGTCGTGTTGATGCTGTGCTGTTAGTTGACTGTGGAGAAGAAAAACTGATAAACAATTCACACTTGAGAGCAGAGAAAAATGAGCGATTGGATGAAACCCCGAGTGCCTTTGCAAAGCGGATGTCGGTATTTAAAGAGCAGACACTCCCAGTGCTAAAATACTATGATGATGAGGGGAAATTGTACATTGTAAGTTTTATTATTTTTATTTTGGTATATTTGTGTATATTCCTTGTGACCTTCAAGGCATGTCGTAAGAGATGACTAAGGAGGTTGATTGATGGCTTGACAATCTGTCATTCTAAAAAGTATTGTTATGGAAACTGAGCCATAGAATTTAGAAGCAGTAATCTCTGCAATATGTGCCACTTTGGTAAGCAAGGTTTCTGCTTTTGAGATTGTGGTTCTGCCTTATGTGCCGTCTTTGGCTCAAAAGGACAATCGATAGATAGATATATATGTGTGTATTAGAATTCTTTTCATAAAGAGTTTACACTAACATATTGGAATTCTTTTCATAGTATAGCTCACACAAACATATATTTTTCATACTGAATTTCTGAAAAATATTGTAGAATTTTTTTCACAGAATAATTCACAAATGTTCCACCACACTTTAGGTTGATGGTGACCAAAATGAAGAGACAATATATGATGAACTCTCCCTTCTGTTTGAGAACTTGTTGCAGAGCATGGAAAATGGCAGAATACCCAGTAAGTTCCCTTTGAGTGCAGCCCTATCTATTCTACTATTATCCTAATTTTAACCCAAAATAGGAGAATATCTTAAGTTTATAATTTTGTTTATTATTATTGTATATCTTTTATCTTTATATGAACGCTCATTTTAGTAAAGTAATTTTCATTCTTTTCCTGATTTGGTTTAACTTTTTATGATTAACCCTAGATTAACCTGATCGACCACTTCCAGGTTCACCCAGTCTTAAATGGGTATCAGATTTTTCTGGGAAAGTAAAACAGCACGGGAGTAAAACTGACCACATTACCGCTAAAATCATGCGTTGAAGGTCTGTAAAAATTATGATCACTAACACCATATTCCCTATATGCCACTTTATATGACTGGGCACTGCACTTTTAATTTTTTTGCGATACTGAAGTAAAAATTACAGCATTAAAACATAAATTCTTCAAAACCTGACATTTTGCAGTGTTCAAACATTACCCCCCTCCGTGTACCTTCATAATCACCACTTCACATGACCCCTAAGTGATTGATTTGTTTCCATTGTTGTTGGATTCCCGTACCTAAAAAAAAAAACCGGTACCCATTTAAGGCTGGGTGAACCCGGAAGCCGTTAGTTGGGATCGAACCCTACCCCTTGTCCTTTGTAGTCCAGTTCACTAACCACTGAGCTATCGCGGCTCCCTGTGATCTCATATAATGTGCAAAAAATTCACAAATTTTCAAGAAATTAGATCAAACAACCCATTGTAACTTGGGGAACAGTAATTAGCACTATGCAGTAGCTGAACATACTGTGTGACTTGCTGCGTCCATACCGATAGATAATGCAACACGCCCAACCCCTGAGATAAAATTCAGGTCATAAATCAACCCGAGACAGTAAATCCATGTTCCTCATGTCTGTCCTAGTGTAAACACACAGCTGTGTGTCAAAAAGTTCAAAGAAAATACTATTTTTATAGCTGCTAATGTTACAATTAAGTGGTAGTAATTGTTACAGCAGTATCATAAACACATCAGTCACAGATTGCCATTGTAATCTAAGGTTAATCTTTTTCTTCTTCATTTGCTTATTAGTGGACTGGGTTGTACAGTGATTTTCACCTTATAGTCTTATACATTGATCTTCAGCATAATTTTTTTTAAGTGACTCAGGACAGATGACAGTGGTAATTTGTTTTGGTGATATTATGTAGCACAGCACTGATAGATGCTTACAGATTTACTGTACACATGTTCACCAAACTCAAAATAGGAACTACCAGTCTATGCCACTGTACCCAAGATTATATGACAACAAAGCACACCTTACCGGATTGCCCCAGTACAGAGACTGGAGCAGGTCAATGTGCCCCACACTCACCTTCCTGGAAGAGAAACTCTACAATGTACCTAATTCAATGATTCAGACAGCTGCCTTCATAAGAGAGTCCAGAATCCTAGTTTGAATGAGCTATGATCGTAAATGAAAAAGAAAAAAGAAGATTTATTGTATGGAAGGATACCACAATTTGGAGCCGCGATAGCTCAGTGGTTAGTGAACCGGACTACAAAGGATAAGAGGTCGGGTTCGATCCTGATCGATGACTTCCAGGTTCACCCAGCCTTAAATGGGTACAGGATTTTTTTCTTGGAGAGTAAAGTGGCACGGGCGTAATACTGAACACATTACCCCAAAAATCATGTGCCGAAAGTCTATAAAAATGATGGTCACTAACACCATATACGCCACTTGGTGTGAAGGAGCTCTTTACTTTTACTTTACATTATCAAGTAAAAATACAAATTTTCAACTCGAATGTTAAGTTGGTCCTATTATATGGCTGTGAAACATGGAGAACAACAAAATTGGCAATCTTGAAGATACAGACTTTCATTAATGGATGCTTACGCAGAATAAAAGGATGGAAATGGCAGGATAAAATCACTAACATAGAATTATGGAAATGTACCAGTCAAATACTAGTGGATAAAGAGATACAGCAAAGACGATGGCGCTGGATAGGACACACACTACGGAAGCCAACTGAGAGTATTACACAACAGGCCCTTTTTTGCAATCCCCAGGGGAAAAGACAAAGAGGAAGACCAAGGAATTCTTGGAGAAGACAGATAGAAGCAGAGATGAAGATGATGGGGAAGACATGGAATGATCTTAAATGATTGGCAAAAAAACAGAACGACTTGGAAAGTGTTTGTTGAAGACCTATGCTCCACTGGGAGCTAAAAAGGTAGAAGAAGACATTATCAAGTCATGTATAACTTTATGCCTATATACCTTTAAAGAAATTAAATAGCTTTCATTAATTTTCTTTTATTAAATTCCTCTTAAAGAGGACTGGGTGGTTTTGATTTTCCTTAGACATTTATTTTCTAATTCATATATCTATCTTCCTTTAAAGTAATGAAATAACTTTCATTAATTTTCTTTTGAAGGGGATTGGGTGGTCAGGAGGTAAGACATCAGTTTTAGCTTTGTACAGGAGGATCCCAGGTTCGAATCCTGCTACTGGCAGTGCAAATTTTTCACTTCTAATCCATGGTTTCTTTGCTGCGTTATCCTTCCCCTGTTTTTTGGTCGTGAAATCCAATGTCTAGTCTTCTTGGAAAATGGAAAAAAATCAGGTTTCATGTACATTCGCACATGTTAAACAACCCTTGGCTGGTAAAAGTGGAAGCGAGTAGACCAAAAATAACATTTGTATGGGCAAAAATGTATCCTTTCTGAAGATGTATGTGTTTGACCTAAAGGCATAGATATCACGGCTTTGCCTTAATTAGTTGTACAACACTTGTGGGCAAATGCGAAGAATAAGAAGATTTCCTTTTAAATAATTCATTGCTTTCTCTGATGAAGAAGATTATATTTTATTGATTAAAATTTGTTGATTGTACTAATTTTATTTGGTCACAAATAAGAAGGGTAACATTATTTTTTTGTATTTTTTCTCCAAAGCACCACCACCAGGAAGCAGACCATCCACTGGTAGATGGTCCAGAAAGTCAGCCACACCTTCAGCACCTCCTCTCTCTCCACACCCTTCTTCCCCACCAGCTTCTCCTGCGGATTCTAAATTAACATTGAGTCTCCCTACAATTGCTTTTGTCCCTCCACCAGAAATTAAGGTGAAGGACGAAGGTCGAAGATCTGCTCTTCCGACAGCTCCAGTTATATTCCTCGCAGGTATGTTATCCCTTTCGTCTTTTTTTTGTTTACTGTTCATTTTCTTTTTCTTCTACTCTTATATTCTTTCTTTTATTGTAAGAAATAGTATCATTGTTTTACATTGATGAATAAGAAGAACATATTTTAGAATTTGAAAAATGGTGTCATTCACAGTGTTTCATTCCTTTAGCTTCTTGGAAATCAAAATCTGACAAAGAACTCTAACAAATAAATCTTCAACAGTTGCCATGCATTTGTGATAGATGTTACAATTTGCTTGCTTGCTTGCGTTCGTCCGATGACTAAAAGAATGCACCTTTTCTCATCATTTGCCCTTAAGAGGACGTTAAGTGGGTGTATCTGCATTGTGTTGTGGTTTAAAGTAAAACTGATATTTGCGTCCCTCGCCCCGACACATCCTACTTCAGCATGTTATTTTTGAGTACTAAGTTGTCTCCCCTCTTCGAGACATCCCTACTCGCTTGGTTAGACTAGATAGGTTAGTCTGTTACTGGAGGGACCACAGAGAGGTGGAGTAGGGTCTGGATGGTTCTGGTTCACCAATCCTGTCGCAAGCCAACAGTTGTGGGTTGCTGACAACTTTCAGCTCTGTTGCTGGGAGGTGACTTTACCTCCAGAAGTTACAATTTAGGGTCAGGAAGTTTCTCATGTGGAACAAAAATTAATTTCAGGAAGCTGCCAAAAGCATACAAGTTTTTGTATAATTCTCTAGGGCTGATTATGTGATCTTGCTCATTTGTTCAATTATAAACTTGTCTTTTGCTCTGTACATGTTACCTTGTATGAATATATGACTTGCATTCTCTTGGCTCTCTGTTTTTTAATCTGTCATGTTTCCATGATGTTCAGACCAATCCATCTGCTCATAAGTTTAATACTGAACAGTCATAGTGGGTAATGATGGTAAATTAACATAACTTTTAAAGTCTGCACACTAACTCATTAACATTAATATGAACTGTGGAAAACATCTTGACAACACTGAATGATAATGTAACAACACATAACTATTAACTTATTATACAATTCAAAACATCTTCAACAACTCAATATCTGAACATGCAAATCCACTAGCCTATCTGAACCTAAATGTCTGGATGTGAGGGTGCACCTCTCAGCAGCAGAGCTGGAAGTTGTCAGTGACTCATAGCTGATGATTTGCAACAGGATCAGTGAACCAGAACCATGCAGACCCTATAACAGACTAACCTGTCTAGTCTGGCCAAGCAAGTAGGGATCGAAGAGGGAAGTCAACCTGGTACTAAAAAATGTTGTGCTGTAAGTTCGATGTGTTGGACCGAAAGGCGCAAATATCACAGTCATACTGCAAACCACAACACAGCTCAGGCTGTAACGTCTTTTTTAGGGCGGATGATAGTAAAAAAAAGTAAAGTGTCCCCGTCACGCCAAGTGGCGTATAGGGAATATGATGTTCGTGACCATAAATTTTACAGACCTTCGGCACATGATTTTTGGGTAATGTGGTCGTATTACGCCTGTGTCGCTTCACTTTCCCAGAAAAAAAATCCGGTACCCATTAAAGGCTGAGTGAACCCGGAAGCTGTCGGTTGGGATTGAACCCTACCTCTTGTCCTTTGTAGTCCAGTTCACTAACCACTGAGCTATCGCGGCTCCATGGGGCAGATGATGAAGTGGTGTATTCCTTTAGTCATTGGACGAACACAAGCAAGCAAGCAACCCAAATGTCTTTGTCTAAAATTTAACTCCATTGGTCTTATCATACATTCCAAACATCCTTTCTTTCTTAAATCCCAGGACTAAAACCTAACTAAAATGTTAATTTTATTAGTTTTATTTGGCCTAAAAATCTCCTACTATCTTAACCTCAACACTCTGTCATTATTATCCTTTCCCCTGTCCAATCATATGACATTTGTGTTACATCCTTTCCCCTGTCCAATCATATGGCATTTATGTTACATCCCTTCCCCTGTCCAATCATATAGCATTTATGTTACATCCTTTCCCCTGTCCAATCATATAGCATTTATGTACATCCTTTCCCCTGTCCAATCATATAGCATTTATGTTACATCCCTTCCCCTGTCCAATCATATAGCATTTATGTTACATCCCTTCCCCTGTCCAATCATATGGCATTTATTTTACATCCTTCCCCTGTCCAATCACTTAGCATTTATGTTACATCCCTTCCCCTGTCCAATCATATAGCATTTATGTTACATCCTTTCATCTGTCCAATTATATAGCATTTATGTTACATCCTTTCATCTGTCCAATCATATGACATTTATGTTACACTTCATTGATGTAGTGTTTACTTAGCTTGACTTACCTATTGTTCTCTGGTTATTTTTAAGTTGAATTAGTTATACTTTAAAATTTATTATTTATTTTGATTTTTTTTGTTTGTTTATTTTCTAATGTATTGTTCATTGCTTTTTAAATTTGTTTATCTTGTGTTCCTGGCTGAAATCATTGAGCATTGTCCTGTGGTGTAAATTTTAAGTTGTAAACATGCTTTTAAAAATTTGTTTTTTTATCAGTTTATTTTTGAACAGCCAGCAACTCATAGCTGACTGCTTCAGGTTTGGTGAACCAGAACTATCCAGATCCTACTCCACCTCTTCATCATCATCAAGTACCATGCCTGCTGGCATAGGTGATCATGTCTCTCCACAACTTTCGATCTCGACAGTTATTTATCATTTCTTTTGTTGACCTTCTGCCAAGCCATTCTCTTAAGCTGTCTGGTATATTTTCTCTTTGCTTCCAACTATCTCTTCATCCCTCAATTTTCCCAGTTGTCACAATATATTCCAGCTGTTCCTTTCTCATTACATGGCAAAAAAATGATGATTGTTTTTTTTTCCTAATATTGAATATTAGCTCTCTTTTTCTTTTGGCCTCTGTCATAACGTTTTCATTTCTCTTCCTAGCTGTCCATGGTTTTCTCAACATTCTTATGTAAAACCACATTGCTACAGCCTCCAGTGATTTTCTTGTCTGTTGTCCTATTGTCCATGATTCATATCCATATGTTAATAATGGCTCCACATAACATTTAAGAGCTCTTTTTCTTATCTCTATTGTCAAAAATGGATTGCACAGTTTATTCTTCACTTTTGTAAAGCTGCTTTTTGCCTGAGCCATTCAGCATCTCACCTCTGTTGTACATCTACCATCTGAGATCAACATTATTCCCAGATATTTAAATTCATTTACCTGTTTTAATACCTCTTCATAGTGCCCATAAAAATCGACTTGGCAGTCTGGCCAAGTTAATCAGGACCAAAAGGGAAGGTAGCTGGTAATAAAAAACATCATGCTGAAGTCGGATGTGTTGAACTGAAAGGCACACATATCACAGCCTCACTGCAAAGCACAACACATCTATGCACACTTAACATCCTTTTATGGATGGACTACAAAGAGGTTATCTATTTCTCTAGTCATTGGATGAACAAAAACAGAAAGAAAATGAGAGAATATTGATGTTTATCAGAGTGAAGAAAGGAATGATTAAAATGTTGACTATATTTTCTAACAGGTGGCCCTGGTAGTGGTAAGGGAACACAGTGCAAGAAGATCACAGCGAGATATCCAGACATTATCCACATATCCATGGGGGACATTCTTCGCAAAGAAATCTCAGAGAAAGGAAATGCAGATGATAAATGGATGATGATAATGAAGCTTCTAAAACAGGGAGACATGGCACCAGTGGTAGGTCTTCTGTTACAATTTTAACTTCATCTTGTCTTCTGATTTTTTTTCTTAGAAACTTGACATATCAGCGAAATTTAATATTTAAGAAAACTGGTTGTTAAGAGAACATAAAAACAAGGAAAATAAAAATATTTTGGTCAATGGAAATGACATGATGGCCCAGGGAAGATCATTATGGAGAGCATGGCACCAGGTGGATGAGAAAAAGGAAGACCAAGTAGAATTTCAGTGAAAATATGTCACAGATGGGCTGAGATTGACTGCTGCAGAAGCTGGGCTTCCAGCACAGGAAAGAGAAAGAGGCTCATGACAGGACTGAAGGGATAAAGGCCAGTTAGTGAAAGCAGCCATCATGACATGTGAGACTCAGGATTTTTATTTCACCCCCGACAGAAAAAATCCTTTTTGTCTAATGCGAGTTTTGATCTTCATAAGCCAGATTTTCAGCCAGCGAAACAGTGGATTTTGTCACACAGCTACATGCCCTCTTATAAAAATAGGAGAAAGTAAACAGATCTCTAGGCAGATTAAGAGTAAGATAGAGGGGCAACATCAAGGAAACTCTACAACAGCATCAGCCTTTTGTGCTGGATGTTTGAAACTGCATAATTCTTACTATCATTGATATGAACCAGATGGTTGATTTCAAGACCTGTTCTCCTATTGCTTGCTATGTCACTTCTACTTCCTACAAAAATCTCTAATTTGGGACTTCTGGTTAATATGGCAGATAGGTGGCAGGAACCATTCAGGCTCAGTCTGAAAAGTTTTCCCTGTTGCAATTTCCTCATATTCTGATGTCCGGCTTGCTGCCAGAACTACTGAGTTTAGTGCTGTGTGCACACATTGTACTGTGCTTTTCATCTGGATTGTGTTTTGATATTCTGGTTGCTCACGATGAATTATGATATCATATGACGAAGAACAGTTCAGCTGCATTCACTTTTGGTGCTGCTTGGCCTTATGTCTTTGGGCATTTGCTGTGGCTGCAATGATGGGGACTGCAGCTGCCTTTCTATGTTTGGATCCTTTAATGAGATGAGTTTTAGTTTGGATGATTCCACTGACATGGGCGGTTGAGGAATTATGGATTTTAATTCATTTGCAGTGATACCGGGGCCGTCGATTAACCGTAACAAACCATAACCAGCAATGTTACCCAATTTTAGTCAGAGACTTGCCAGTCAACCAAAAAAAAACTATGCCACATCTTGGAATTAAACTCAGACTGATCTGATCTGGATGCAAGCTTATATGACTAGCAGACTTGAAAATTAAAGAATTATGGGAAACATATTTGGATTTCTACATTTTTGACATAACTAAATGAGGAAGTGATTCTTTCGGGGAAGGGAAGTGACGAGAGGTAATGCAATATGTGGTGATATCAGTTGTTTAGCTTTAGTGTTTAGCTCATTGTACACAAAATTGTTTCTGTTCTAGGATGTAACAGAAGAACTTATGATCACATACATGCAAGACCAGCCAGATGCTCTAGCTTATTTGGTTGAAGGATATCCGAGAGATGCCTTGCAGTATGAAACATTCAACAGTAATGTAAGTGTATGTCTATTTATTGATCTGTCTATCTATTGACCTTTCGAGCCTTAGCCGGCCCATAGGGCATAGACCCAGATACTCTTTCTCTTATCTAAATTTTTATTCTAGAAGTTTTCAATCCTTTAGAGATTTTTTGTAAAGATCTTTAATCAAAGCTTGCCATTTGTCTCTGTTCTGTGCAAGTAACTCTATCTCATGGAGGGAGCTGATTTATGCTGCTCTTGCCTCTCTCGTCAATGTTCTTCTCAGTGTCTCTTTGGGTCTTCCTCTTTTCTGTTGTTTCCCACATGAGGGCTTGCTTTGTTATTCGGTTATTATCTCTCCTCATCACATGTTCAACATACGACCATCGTCTTTTCAGTTCCTTGAATGTTGTTCTACTATTTCATCTTGTCCTCTGTTATCTTCTTGCCTCATCAATGTTTCACCTTCTCAGTTGAGTTCTTGCTGACAACTGACTACTCTGTCCATTAATAACAAAGTCATTACAGGGTCATCTCTAAATGTACATTTTCTATCAGTGCTAAATAATGTATCTAATTTTAAACGAGGCTTCTCCTCAATTCCTTCCATTATTTATCTCATGGTTTCCCTATCTTAAAATCCAATTAAGGTTTAGAAGATAAAAAAGGATTTGAAGGACTTCTGGTCAAATATGGTGGATAAGCGACAGGAACAGACTCTGTCTGAAAAGTGTTCCTTGTTGCAGTTTCCTCATATTCAAAGTCCAGCTTGCTGCTGGAGCTACTGGGTTTAGTGCTCTGTGCACATCGTGGGCTGTGTTTTTCATCCGGATCATGTTTCGATATTCTGATTGCTTACAATGAATGATGATATCGTATGACGAAGGAGAGTTCAGCTACATTCAGCTATATGTGCTGTAACTGCTGTGATAGGGACTGCAGCTGCCTTTCTTTGTTTGGATCCTTCAATGAGATGAGATGTTAATTTGGATGATTCCACTGGCACAGATGGTTGTTGAGCGATTATGGATTTTTCGTTTGCAGTGATACCGGGGCCTTCGACTAACCACAAATACAAAAGGATTTGAAATTTTTTTGCACATCTCAGTGGCCATTATAGAACTGGCCTTACTAATGTAATTATCAAATACAAAATAGGCTAAGAATTGGCTAATGGAGCACGTATTTTTTGTGAAAATCACAAAGTATAAAGTAATACATATTTTCCAGAACTATCAGCTTCATGAGATGATCAAAGTAACAGAGTAACCTTCATCACAGAGTAACCTTCATCACAGAGTAACCTTCATCACAGAGTAACCTTCATCACAGAGTAACCTTCATCAGCCAACTCAAATTATGTGTTGATGAGTCAAATCTGAAATGAAAATCAATTTGATAAAAGAAAACAAGTAGCAAAGAATGAATTCTACTGCTAAGTATTATTTATTGAAAAATGTTAAATTAAACTATAACGTTTTATTTGTTGTCTTATCTTTTTTTTTTCATTAAATGTAAACAACAGCTTCTAATCTTTAACTCTCACAAAAATTATTTTGAAACTGTCTCTACTTTTGTAATTTTTCTCTTTAGATTGGGGGCCATGCCTTTACAATTCTGCTAGACTGCGAAAGCCAATTTCTATACGACAGACTAGTTTTACGTGGAGAAAGTGGAAATGACCGCATTGATGACAACATTCCTGCCATAGAGAAAAAGCTGGCATTCTTTGCCAGGAACACTTTACCTTTGTTGAAAGCAATAGAGGATGAGAAAAAACTGATTGTGGTAAGAAATAGCTTCTGTGTAAGCTCCTAAGGTCTATAAATAAATATATAATTAATTAATATGTAATTAACTAAAGGTAAAGGTAAAGTACGAGACTTGAACCGGCATCTTAGCACGTGAGTTTCCACCCATATGTTTTCGTCTGCCTATCCAGAAATGTTTGGAGATTTCTGGATAGTGTCGCTTCAAGCATCGAAACTCACAAAGCGAGACGACATTCCTCACCTTCCCAGGGTGATACCCTGGTACTCATTTCTGCCCATGGCTGGGTCAACCATGGGGATATTTTTTTTTTCCAACCACGAGTACAATTCACACTGCTCCCAGTGGGAATCGAACACAGGTTGTCTGAACCTCGGTAGTCCAGTCGGGTGGTTTTCCTAACTAGGCTGTAAAGGGGAGGAACTGATTTGCCATTATGCGAAGATAACCTTGACATCAGGATGCTTCTTTGAGGCGAGCGAGGCGTTGATCAGATACTGAACCTTGATAGAGATACTGAACCTCGATCACTGATAACTCTCGACAGCACTTGCTCAGCCGCCGAAAGATCGCCTCACGTTTACTTGATCGGGAAAGAACTCTGTGAACTCTGACATATGAGCCCACACGTTAGGACCGATTGCGCCCTTTCAGCTCGAACAAAGCTCCCCTGCTCTGTGACTGTGTTCAGACCGATTGCGTCTGACAAAGGTAAGGCTCATATAGATCTGAGCCCGGCCTGGTGTTCTACTGGACTGGATGGACAGGATTCCTTTGTTTTCCCATCACGTTGGCCCGTAATCATTTACGTTTGTACTTCGCGTTGTGTTATTTATGGCCTGCGACACCCCCATCCGTTCATCACGGGGACAGAATACAGCAACTCTATAACGATGGACGTGACAACAAGAATGACTGAAGTGACACTCGTAAACAAAACATACGTTGCTTTATTTTACTGCACTTCCCACGATGGCATGGTATGACAAATACATTATTGTCATTCACTCATACGTCCTACACTTATTCAAGTACAGAATTCACATCTACTCACTGGCTTGTGTGTCTTCTCTGGGAAACACGCCTTATGCCTAATTAGTTAATTTCTTAGTGGCCCAGCGCCACCCTATACTCCACACTAATTGCACAACTCATTGAACCTACTGCGTTCATCAAAACAATATTCTCTGTGGCTTACATTCAGCCCGTTAATGGTCAGAACAATTCCTGTTCTCTAAAATCACTATATTTCACATTGACACACAATGTCGAATTTATTGGATTCATCAACTGTCTCTTTATGGCTAACACACAGCCTGCTAATGGTCAGAACAATTCCTGTTCTCTAAGTCTCTATATTCAATATTGTCACACAACATTGAATCTACGAAATTCATCAAAATAATCTCTCTATGCGGCTTACATTCAGCCTAAGACCAGTAAGAACAATCCTGCTCTCTACCGTCTCTACATAGAATATGGAACATACCCAGTTCCTCATAAATTCCTGATACGGCTTACATTCAGCCTCAGAAATTCCTTATACGGCTTACATTCAGCCAATACTAGTAAGAACACACTCCTTCCTAGTTCTCTGAGCACAATATGAACTCTACAGAGTTCCTACTACTGTCCTCGTTGTGCTACTAAACTCTAATTAACTCCCCTACTCTACACACACCTTATTGAATTAAATCACAACTATTTCTAGCACAGTTTCCTAAGTCCATGAAATATTCTTCTATCTCTATCACACGTTTCTTTTACTTACTGTCATTCCTACATTGAAATCTAATTTCTAACATTCTGTTCCTTTTTCCTACTAACATAATGCCCTCGGTACCGGGTTGTCAAACGTGACAAGTCCGTCCGCACAGCTTCTCGCACATCTCTCGAATGACTATTTCAACCAACTAAAATTCTCTAACTGAATCTTTGTCTCGTTTTCAAACCTCGTGTTTTTCGAGACGCTCACCTAATCATGTCATTTCACGTGGACAATGAGTTACTACATGTTTACGGCTATCTCTCACCTTCACCTTTTGACCTTTTGTACCCCTAATAGCCTCTCCTCCTGTCCCCCTAATTATCCACTATTTCAAGGCTACAGAGGCCCCTATAATAATAACTATATATAATATATACAATTAACTAATACATAATTACATAATTACCTAATATATAATTTGGCCTCCCAAACATCTACATGCTGCTCAAAGAACATAGGTTATGCAGGCTTGGCCACGTACACCATATGAAAGATGGCAGCATACCAAAAGATATACTCTATGAGCAAATAGCAGATGGCAAAAGGATTAGGAGGTGCCCGAAACTTCGATTTGTAGATGTGTGTAAATGTGACACGAAGACTCTGAACATAAACCCTGCAGCCTGGGAAGAGATAGTTGCACACCGCAATCTTTAGAAATACACTCTAAAGCTCCAACTCAAACAAGAAGCAGACAGATTCATAGAAAAAGAGAATACACAGTGAAAGAAAAGGAAAAATAACATTTCTAGGGGTGCTGAAAAATCCACAGAAAACTATGAATGACGGAGGCTACTACTATATAATAAACTAATATATAATTAACTAAAATATATAATTAACTAATATATAATCAACTAATCTCTAACTCATGAAATACCTGACACTTCACTTCACCTATTCTATGACTTGTAGAGTCACAGGGGTGCTTCAGTGGACACAACCTTTCTCTTTCAATTTATTTTGTTTCGCTAATATCTGGGTTTTTTAAAAACTAATATAATATTTAATGCACGTGAGAGCTGGAAAACAACCACAGAAATAGAAAATAAATTGGGTGCATTTGAAAACAAATATCTCAGGAAAATAATTTGTCTAACATGGCATGAATTTAAGACTACTGCAGAAATGACAAAGCATACAAAAATATCAATAATAACAAAAAGAAGAAGGTGATCATATGTTGCCATGTGATGAAAAGAGACAACAAGAGAATCTCAAAACTAGCCCTATGGGAACCACAGGGTTAAAGAAAAAGAGGCTGACCTAGAGAAACACTGAAAAAGAACACTGAGGTGGGAGACAACAACAGCAGGCATAAACTCTCTTACTGAGAGTGAGCAACTTGCCCAGAGCAGGGATGTGTGGCTAGATATGATGTAGGTCCTGTGCAAGGCCAGATACTTGATAACAAAGATCGTCAGACACAAAGTCTAGGCTTTCTGCCCAATGTGTCATTTCCGGCTTGAAAAGACAATAGATAAATAGAATATCTGCGACTTGGCACAGTGAAGACCAATCTTTTATCTTTTCGTTGTCTTTCTCGATTCATTCTCTTCTACCTTTTAATCAGTAATTAAATATCTCTCCTGTCTTTACTTCTTAAATAAACATTCCACCATTATTTTGTAAAAGGTCATGGGAGAAATTTTGAAGCAAGGCAAATATAAAATGGCACGGGTAGAAGTATTTGATCAAGAAAAGTCAAAAACTAGGGCAGCGCTGCTGCGCAAATGCTTGCTGAAGATGGATGCAGTGGATTACAAGGTGCTAAATATAGTGTAATGCAATCTACTAATTTAAAAGAAATTGAGAAGAAACAGAATGATGGTTTTTGCTGACTCTGCGTCATACTGATTCAGTTTTCACCACTTCAGTCACAGAAACACAGTACCCAATTTGCCCCTCTGTCTCAGACTTCATGCATCACAGCTCTAGTCCTTTCTTAACCCAAGAAAGCATGCACATCCTATCTATTGACCTTTCAAGCTGTAGCCGGCCCATAGGGCGTAGACCAAGATACTCCTTCTCTTATCTGAATTTTTATTCTAGCAGTTTTCAATTCTTTTAAAGATATTTTATCAAATCTCACCATTTGTCTCTGTTCTGTGCAAGCAGCTCTATCTCATTGAGGGAGCCGATTCCTGCTGCTCTTGCCTCTCTCATAAATGATCTTCTCAGTGTCTCTCTGGGTCTTCCTCTTTACCTCTTACCTGTTGTTTCCCACATGAGGGCTTGGCAGCAAATGACCATCGTCTTTTCTTGATTACTGAAGATATTATTGGTTGATTGGCGATTTCTCTAATTTCCTCGTTTGTTTTGAATTTATTCCATGCACATTAATAAAACATAAATTTGCAGGGATGTCTTATTAATCAGATTTTAATACACAACACATGACTTTACAGCAAACCACCTATTGTTGCATACCAGATCTGATAGACTGTAGATAACCATCCGATCTAGCCCATTAAAATAAGCCTGTTAATATTTAGATTCAAATAAATTGTTCGTGACAATCAGGAAAAAAAAAGACAAACAGGGAAGTTAAGAATTAAGTGAAATTGAAGAAAGAATTACTTAACACAATTAAAAAAACATACAACTGAAATTTTTGGAACAGGAGACTCTACTAAATGTCATCTTGGAAAGGAAGGTACAAAGAAGAGGAGACAGACCAAGACTAGAGTGGACTGATAATATCAAAAGATGGACAGGTGAGCCTATGACAGCAAAAGACAGAATAAATTGGCTATCCATGACAGCTAACCTTTGATGTGGAGACAGCACCAAATGAAAGAATGAATGACAGTCAGCATGATTTAGATAAATTTCATAATTCTCATTGGCTGCAGCTAAACTTAATAAAGATATTTATATACAAATATCAACATTTTCATGTTTGGTTGTTTGTGCTTCAGATTGATGGTGATAGACATGAGGATGAGATATTCTTTGACATTGTCAAGTGCCTGGATTCCAGCTTATATGAACTTCAACTGCAGGAGGTAACGTCTTTCATATAATTCTTCTACTTTTTAAATTTTTTACTTCCTCTTTTCGACGATTGTCATGAGTTGATAAAGCTGTAAATTTGCGAAAAATAATTGTGGGGCAGCAATAACGTCTTCCTTACTTGCTCACACTCTTTCACAATCCTTGGCTTCCTATTTGATCTCATACTTCTTGGAAGTCTTTGGATCTCATACTTCTTGGAAGTCTTTGGGGCACCAGCAAGATACATTATTCACATTCTATCTCCATTTGTCACCTTTGTGAACCTGGGATTTTACTAGAATGTTTTCTCCATTCAATCAATTAGATATCAAACAAAATCAATTTGTCTACATCTCCTGCCTTTCACTTGTTCTCTTTTGCCTACATTTCCCATCTTTCTTTTGTGGTCATTTGTCTACATCTTCCACCTTCCACTTGTTCTCTTTTGTCTACATTTCCCATCTTTCACTTGTGTTCTTTTGTCTACATCTCCCATCTTTTGCTTGTTCTCTTTTGTCTACATCTCCCATCTTTCACTTGTGTTCTTTTGTCTACATCTCCCATCTTTTGCTTGTTCTCTTTTGTCTACATCTCCCATCTTTTGCTTGTTCTCTTTTGTCTACATCTCCCACCTTTCACTTGTTCTCTTTTGTCTATGTCTACATCTCCCATCTTTTGCTTGTTCTCTTTTGTCTACATCTCCCATCTTTCTTTTGTGGTCATTTGTCTACACCTCCCACTTGTTCTCTTTTGTCTTATCTCCCATCTTTCTTTTGTGGTCTTTTGTCTACATCTCCCATCTTTTGCTTGTTCTCTTTTGTCTACATCTCCCATCTTTCTTTTGTGGTCATTTGTCTACATCTCCCATCTTTATTTTGTGTTCTTTTGTCTATATCTCCCACTTGTTCTCTTTTGTCTCATCTCCCATATCCCACTTGTTCCCTGATGTATGTATTTGCTAGACCGTGTGAAATGCTCATCCCAAAATCAATTTGTAACCATATAATTTTTCCATTTCTTTTTCTTTCCATTTTTATGATCAGCTTTACAGCAGCTTCATCTCTGTGTGCATTTTATGCATTTACCCCTGTTTGCTATCATGGAGTTAAATACTCCTTCTAAGACATCATGCGCATATTACGGAGCATTCTTCTTTATAATTTTGTTTCAACTTTAAACAGCTTTATAGAAACATGACTGAGTACCCTTAAATTAATTGGGGATAATTTATGTATTATGGTGTTAGTATTTTGTACAAATACAAATTTAATTGAGTATTTTGGTATTACTGAGATTCTAATGTTATAAATTCCATTTCTGTGTTCATATTACGCACGTGTAAATGTTCTAATATTGTATTGTAATTTTTAAAATAATACTTTAAAACATTGCATAAAACAAGCCACAAAATGCAGCAAGGTCAAGGATGGAAGTGTGGATAGGTCAAGGATGGAAGTGTGATTATAGGTCAAGGATGGAAGTGTGATTATAGGTCAAGGGTGGAAGTTTGATCATAGGTCAAGGGTGGCAGCATGATCATAGGTCAAGGTTGGAAGTGTGATTACAGGTCAAGAGGGATGGCTCAAAGTACCGGTAACTCAGGCAGTTGCCTAGGGCACACCATGTGTTTAGGGGCACCATCATGGATCTTCCAAAATTTTTAATTTTTTATTTGTTAAAATTTGTATAATTATACTTAAAAATGTTGCTGAAGTTCAGCTTGCACAGGGCACCAGCAACTATAGTGCCGTCCTTGTAGGTCAAGGAAGAATGTGTGATTAAATGTCAAGGAGGGAAGTGTGATTATAGGTCAAGGAAGGATGTGTGATTATAGGTCATGGAGGGAAGAAGTGTGGTTATAGGTCAAGGAGGGATGTGTGATTATAGGTCAAGGAGGGAAGTGTGATTATAGGTCAAGGAAGGATGTGTGATTATAGGTCAAGGAGGGAAGTGTGGTTATAGGTCAAGGAAGGATGTGTGATTATAGGTCAAGGAGGGAAGAAGTGTGGTTATAGGTCAAGGAGGGATGTGCGATTTTAGGTCAAGGAGGGAAGTGTGATTATAGGTCAGGGAGGGATGTGTGATTATAGGTCAAGGAGGGAAGTGTGATTATAGGTCAGGGAGGGAAGTGTGATTATAGGTCAAGGAAGGATGTGTGATTATAGGTCAAGGAGGAAAGTGTGATTATAGGTCAAGGAAGGATGTGTGGGTACAGGTCACAGAGGGAAGTATGATTATAGGTCAAGGAAGGATGTGTGGGTATAGGTCAAGGAAGGATGTGTGATTATAGGTCACAGAGGGAAGTATGATTATAGGTCAAGGAAGGATGTGTGGGTACAGGTTAAGGAAGGATGTGTGATTATAGGTCATGTAGGGAAGTGTGGTTATAGGTCATGGATGAAAGTATGATTATAGGTCATGGAGGAAAGTGTGGTTATAGGTCAAGGAAGGATGTGCTGCTTGCGTTCGCCCGATGACTAAAGTATTCTAGAGTATTAGTAGACTGTAGAATTCCTCTTCATCAACCGTCCTTAAAAGGACGTTAAGTGGACGTGTCTGTGTTGTGTTGTGGTTTGCAGTATAACTGTTATATTTGCGCCTTTTGGCCCAACACATCCAACTTCAGCACGAAGGAAGGTCATGGAGGGAAGTGTGGTTATAGGTCAAGGAAGGATTTGTGGGTATAAGTCACTGAGGGAAGTGTGATTATAGGTAACGGAGAGAAGTGTGATTATAGGTCACAGAGGGAAGTTTGATTATAGGTCAAGGAGGGAAGTGTGGTTATAGGTCACAGAGGGAAGTTTGATTATAGGTCAAGGAGGGAAGTGTGGTTATAGGTCACAGAGGGAAGTTTGATTATAGGTCAAGGAGGGAAGTGTGGTTATAGGTCAAGGAGGGGAGTGTAATTATAGATCAAATAGGGAAGTGTGATCATCTAACAATTTGTAAATAGTAAAAGTAAAGTAAAGTACCCCCGTCACACCAAGTGGCGTATAGGGAAATATGGTGTTAGTGACCCTATATTTTACAGACCTTCAGCACATGATTTTTTGGGTAATGTGGTCAGTGTTACGCCCGTGCTGCTTTACTTTCCCAGAAAAAAATCCGGTACCCATTTAAGGCTGGGTGAACCCGGAAGCCGTCGGTTGGGATCGAACCCTACCCCTTGTCTGTGGTAGTCCAGTTCACTAACCACTGAGCTATCGCTGCTCCCAATTTGTAAATAGACAGAGGAAAAAAAACTAGACTGAGGTAGACTAGGACCAGCAATACTCGATAGTTTAACAATCTGACATGAAGAGAGATCAACATCAGAAATAAAATAAACATTGTGGACAAGAATTTATAGTGGAACATAGTCAGATGCGACACTTGGTATGACACTTGATGATGAAATAGGTAGATAAACATACAGAAACCATGATACTGTAGTTGTGAAAAGCACTTACCCTCTGACCAGACAAAATAGATTTTAATTCCCATTTGCGGTATTGGAATCACCTAGATTTGGTAAAGTTCCACAACTTAGCCATTAAACAAAAATGTGGGAATAGGAGTTCATACTCTTGGAAGGTTAAGGAATGTTGCTGCAGAGTTCACCCTAAAGGCTAAAGGGGACATCAGTCTGGAGTTTCTAGTGGATTACCCACAGCCGTCTATAGATTTACAAAGAACTACCAGCTGACATGAAATTCCCAGAGAACCCCCAACTAGTGTGACATTTTTAGCTTTTTGCGTAGAGGTGTTTGGGGGTAAAGTGACGTCAGCTGTTTATAACTGAACTGAAAGTGTGCCAAATTCTTAATATAACCATTTAATGGATTAACTGAATTTGGAGCAAATGAATTTTATTTTTCAAGAAAATATTTCTAAAAAGGTATCTTTTCTTTTTGTGAATTACAAATTTTTTAATTTATAGAAGTATAGAACTAGTATGAGACTAGAACTATACAAAATAGAACTAGTATGAGACTAGAACTATTCAGTATGGTCTTGGTTGGCTATAGGTTGTTGAACTAACCATGGTGACTGCAGGCTGCCTGGTTAAAGTAAATCACTGCGCCTACTTCAGTGGACCCTACATACAAAAAGTGTGGTCTTGGTTGGCTGTAGGTTGTTGAACTAACCATGGTGACTGCAGGCTGCCTGGTTAAAGTAAATCACTATGCCTACTTCAGTGGACCCTACACATGTAAAGTGTTGTCTTGGTTAGCTTTGGGTTTTTGAACTAACTGTGGCTACAGCAGGCTGCCTGGCTAAAGTAAATCACTGTGCCTACTTCAGTGAACCCTACACATGTAAATTGTGGTCTTGGTTAGCTTTGGGTTTTTGAACTAACTGTGGCTACAGCAGGCTGCCTGGCTAAAGTAAATCACTGCACCTACTTCAGTGAACCCTACACATGTAAAGTGTGGAATAGGGAGCTAGCACCAAATACATCATTGAAGCAACATATACAGGAAAGCCCACAAAGATATCAACCTTATTCAGCGTTCAAGTCTTCTGATCATGGGCACTTGACTCTTTGTCCTGTGCTAGGATGGAAGGATAGGAACAACATCATGATACAATTTGAGTTTGTCACATGGTTGGTACTTGTGTGTGTCCTGATTTTTCTCCTAAATCTGCGCCGTGACTGACACTCCCTCTTTGGTGGGATGTATCTTGGTTTGACGTAGAAGTTTTCTTTCTTGTAGAGTGGATGCCGGCCAGGACTGTTGAGCCCACCCTGCCTGTGAATTCTGTCTCGATGTTCATCCATAGCCTTTCCTTCTGTCGATGGTAGCTGCAAGGCAGCAGTGCCTTGTTTTCCGGGGTGCATTCCCCTGGATAGAGCTTTGAATCGGGAGTTGTGGGTGCATCCATTGTTATTGTGCTACGTCATCATGATGAACGATTGTATATCCCTAACGCCGGCCGTACACTCGAAATGACGGGCAAGATGATAAAGATGTCGAAGCTGTTTGTGAATTCACAGCCCTAGTGTGCAGCTTCCAGATCCTCATGTTAGTCAAGAGGGATGTTGGCAACGGGCAAGTAGTTGCAGTGCTGTGGTAAAGAGGGGTTTTGTCTAGATTCAGGAAAGCTGGCAGGAGATCGGGGGGGTAAACTTGTGAACCAACTTATCATTTTACACTGCATGTCTTGCTGGAGAGGAGATCCTAGTGCTTATGGGCTGTTGTGCGATGGGGATAATCCGACGACTAACACTAACTTGAGCTTTGAATGCAGCTCTTACTCGCATGGCTCTTTACTGATATAACATCATCAAGTACCGGGCCTGCTGGCATAGGTGATCATCATGTCTCTCCACAACTTTCGATCTCAACAGTTATTTTTCATTTCTGTTGTTGAAATTCCGCAAAGCCATTCTCTTAAGCTGTCAGGTAACTTTTCTCTTTGCTTCCCTCAATTTTCCCAGTTGTTACAATATATTCCAGTTGTTCTCTTCTCCTTACATGGCCAAAAAATGATGATTGTTTCTTCCTAATATTGGAAATTAGCTCTCTTTTTGCTTTGGCCTCTTTCAGAACGTTTTCATTACTCTTCTTAGCTGTCCATGGTATTCTCAACATTCTTCTGTAAAACCACATTTCTACAGACCCCAATGATTTTCTTGTCTGTTGACCTATTGTCCATAATTCACATCCATATGTTAAGACTGGCTCTACATAACATTTAAGAACTCTTTTTCTTAAAGAACCGATAGAAACCACAAATATAAACAAAGTACAATAGTTTTTCCTTGTCTCAACAAGACTTAAGATATCCTCACCAGTACAACACACACTAAAGCATACACAGTATAACTAGCAGGATAAAGCCAATGCTCAGAGAAGTTGACAGATAAGATCACATGTACTTTCATACAGAGAACCACGGATTGAAAGCTACAGATAGGCAATTATGCTACTGTCCAACGAGAAAATAACCTGGAAGGAATACAGAACAGTCTATAACACTGTCTCATCCAAGCGTTGTGCTACCAATGCCAGATAAACGTTAGATACAATAACATTGGTAAAGATAGCTACCGGCTATTGAGTGTATTTGACGTATGACAGAAAATTGTCGGAGAAACAGATCAGAAGTTAAAAAAAAAATTTAGAAAAAAATCAGGAAGAAAATGTCCACTATTGAAAACATAAAGAAACAGATAAAATGGTTTGACCACGTGATAAGACAGAAAAATCAAAATGTTTCACAATGAGCCATCAATAAACGCTAAGAGGTTACTATATTAATGTTTGACCAGGATCAAAGCATACTAATGGCGTATTAGATGCTAAAAGACATAACAGCACGAAAAATCAACATATGAACTGAAAACTGCAAATAAATCTCCCCTCGATGATGAAAGGCAAACGAGGAAGTAAAGAAGAAGAGAGGCAGAACAAATTTGGCCATCCAGCAATGTCGATGAGGTCGTGAAACATCTTTTACTGTTACAATGAGTTTGATGATGACTTGTCGATGATGACTTCTTGATGATGACTTGTCAAAGATGACTTGTCGAAGATGATTTGATGACTTGTCGAAGATGACTTCTTGATGATGACTTGTTGAAGATGACTTGTCTAAGATGATTTGGTGACTTGTTGAAGATGACCTGTCGAAGATGACTTCTTGATGATGACCTGTCAAAGATGACTTGGTGACTTGTCGAAGATGACTTCTTGATGATGACCTGTTGAAGATGACTTGGTGACTTGTCGATGATGACTTATTGAAGATGACTTGTCGAAGATGATTTGTTGAAGATGACTTGTAGAAAATGACTTGTCGATGATGACCTGTCAATGATGACTTGGTGACTTGTTGAAGATGACTTCTTGATGATGACCTGTCGAAGATGACTTGGTGACTTGTCGATGATGACTTATCGAAGATGACTTGTCTGAGATGACTATTGAGACTAACACGAGCTTTGGAGTTTCCATCTCTATGGAGACACGGATGTGCTAACTTGTCAATGAAGAATGTGCTCTAGCTTGCCCGGCCAATTGGTCGCTTCACAGTGGCATCGTTTTTATTTATCTTTTCCCCTCAATAGATTGATATTGACAAACCAAATAGAATTTAGCAAAGATTTACAGTTTGGGCCAGATTTGGGACGCATCAGGGAACAAGCAAGGACCATGCGCTTCAATGACGTTTTCTTGTAAGGTCAAGGTAAAGTACGAGACTTGAATCATCATCTTAGTACGCGAGTTTTCACCCATATGTGCTTGGTCACTTATCCAGAGGTGTTCGGAGACTTCTGGATAGGTTCGCTTCAAGCATCGGCATTACTCACCTTCCCAAGTACTACGCTGGTACCCATTTCTGCCGGCGGCTGGGTCGACTGCGGGGGTATTGGTTTTTTTTTTTCAACTATGAGTACAGTTCACACTGCTTCCAGGGCGAATCGTACATGGGTGGAACATCGGTGCCCGAGTCAGGGGGTTTTCCCAACTAGGCTACCGAGCCGCCTCACACACACACTCCCCCGCCACGCTTTCCTTGTTACTACACAATACACCACCACTAGACGAGCGGGTCCTTGACTGCATGACAGCTCAGGTCAAGGACAAAAAAATAGAGGACACGTCGGCACGCACGCAACCGTTCATAAGCAGAGAGAAGACAACACAATACACACATAAATGAGCTATTTTGCTGGAATTTCTAATGGCGCATGTAAAACAAAAAAACAAACAAACCCGCAAACAACACTGGTATCTGACCCACATTCCCCTACAACTCTTACAACTTCACGTGCTACCAGCCTGCAAAGCGAGCACAATCTCGTCTTCTCAGCACTCACATTTTATCGACGTTTTCTGTACATTTGACTGTCACCGACACTATCTGTGTTGATTTTAAACACTTTGTTTTGTAAAATGCCAGAATTGCTCAAAGTCTTATGTCCCTGCTTGACAAAGGTAAGCCTATATTTAAATTTTGTGTAGATATCATAATTACATGGAGGGTCTTAGCCGTATGCTCATACTGATTTATATTATGTTATTATTTATCTTGCAGCATGCCGGATTTCTGTCCTATTTCGTGAAGTATATTTTATATCACTAGAATGACTGAACTTTTTGTCAATGAAGATTTAAAAAAAAAAAAACACATTTCAATGACAAGTAAAGTGCCCCCGTCACGCCAAGTGGCGTATAGGGAATATGGTGTTAGTGACCATAAATTTTACAGACCCTCGGCACATGATTTTTGGAATAATGTGGTCGGTATTACGCCCGTGTCGCTTTACTTTCCCAGAAAAAAAATCCGGTTCCCATTAAAGGCTGGGTGAACCCGGAAGCCGACGGTTGGGATCGAACCCTACCTCTTGTCCTTTGTAGTCCAGTTCACTAACCACTGAGCTATCGCGGCTCCATTTTCCACGACGCGCTCGATTTAATTATGAAAAGATCGTGTACAAATTATTTATTTATTTCTGTTGTTCGGATCTATACTTTTTCTACCTTTTCAATCGCCACTGGTTCTTTAATTAACGTGATGATAAACTGCAAAACAACACGACTCAGCCATTTCGCTTGTGAAAGCATTCCTGGCAAATGATATCCAATATGGGTATTAGAAATGTAAGTAGAGCACCTGGCACACTTAACTTTCATGTCAATGGTGGCAGGAAATTCTCAGAATTCCTCTACCTGGCAAGCATGTTTATAGAGAAATAAAGACGTGACAAATTAACTGAACCAAGATGTCAGAATGTCAAAGCAACTGTCAATATACGTCCGGTCGCATGTTCTTTACAGATCTTTGCATTCACGATAACCCGTCTGAAAGAATTTCTGTTTCTAGCCAGATCTTCCACTTCTTCTGTTGACATGTTCAAGGTCTCCTTAATGTTTTAAAACCACATTCTTCTTGATCTGCACCCGATGCGTCGCCTAGGAACCATATGTTCCATTATTGTATTTTTCCAGCCCGCTGTGTCTTTGGTTTGACCATAGTATTTTAATTTCCTCTGCAAAAAGGTGTTTGTAAGCTTGTTCTTTTTAATGTTTAAGTCTTTTAATGTGTTTTCATTGCTCGTTTTTATTATCTAAAGTATTCTATTTTTTTCTGTAGCATTTTGTTTCGAATGAATCCATTCATTTCCTTGCTGTTTACACGATTGTCCATGATTCACAACCATTTTTAATATCGGGAAGTTACATGTCCTCAGTAATTTAAATGTTCCAGACTTGCAGATGTTGTGTTCTTCATGGCATTTAATGTGTGTGTTTGCTATTGCCACGATAATGCCCATTGGCAAAACAAAAATACAACCCAAAATCATCAACAGTGAAGAACTTGAAATTGTTAAATCTATGAATATCTGGAAACTTTAGTAACAAACAATGGAGACTGCCAGAAAGAGATCAAAAGAAGATTAGCAATAGCAACTTAAAAATTAAACGACATGAATAACCTGTGGCACAATACCAGCAAGGCATATACAATTTAAATTACTGAGAGCATGTATCTTCCTGATAAAAACTTATGGTTGTGAATCATGGACAATCTCGCAAACAGCAAGGAAGAAATTAATTTCCTTCGACACAAAATGCTTCAGAAAAATCCATCCTTAAGATACCTTGGATAATGAAAAAGAGTAACGAAGATATATCAAAAGACAGAGACACTAAAAAGAACTGGCTTATAGAAACATTTCTACAGTGGAAATTGAAACATGTCATCGTCAAAAGACACAGCAGGCTGGAAAGAACAATAACGGAAGGCGTGGTTCTTGGGCGACGCATCAGGGGCAGACCAAGAAGAAGGTGGTTTCAAAACATGAAGGAGATCTTGAACATGACAACAGAAGTAGTGTGGGATCTGGCTAGAGACAGAGATTGTTCATACAGGCTGTGGTGAATGTAGCGTTCTGTGGAAGATTTGGCTAGAGACAGAGATTATTTCAGACAGGCTGTGGTGAATGTAACGTTCTGTGGGAGATCTGGCTAGAGACAGATATTAATTCAGACGAGTTGCGGTGAATGTAACGTTCTGTGGGAGATCTGGCTAGAGACAGATATTAATTCAGACGAGTTGTGGTGAATGTAACGTTCTGTGGGAGATCTGGCTAGAGACAGAGATTAATTCAGACGAGTTGCGGTGAATGTAACGTTCTGTGGGAGATCTGGCTAGAGACAGATTATTTCAGACAGGCTGTGGTGAATGTAACGCTCTGTGGGAGATCTGGCTAGAGACATGGATTCTTTCAGGCGAGATGTGGTGAATGCAACATTCTGCAAAGGACATTCGACATGATGATGCTGTTCTTGATAGTCTTCTTTTGACTTCTTTCTGACAGTCTCCATTGTTAGTTACTATAGATCCAAGACATTCATAGTTTGTTATAACTTTAAGTTCTTCAACAACTAATACCCGAACACAAATGGAAGATAAACTCAAGGTATCCTTCACGTTTTGCTGGACGTGTGGGGAATATGCTATTAGTGGCAATTTCTTTCAGTGATCATAGCACATTCTTGGGTTATATGTTCGGTATCACGTCAGGCCAAACTTTTCAACTCAAATGTTAAAGCGGTCCTATTATATGGCTGTGAAACATGGAGAACAACAAAATTGACAATCAAGAAGATACAGACTTTCATTAATGGATGCTTACGCAGAATAAAAGGATGGAAATGGCAGGACAAAATCACTAACGTAGAATTATTGAAATGTACCAGTCAAACACCAGTGGATAAAGAGATACAGTGAAGACGATGGCGCTGGATAGGACACACACTACGGAAGCCAACTGAGAGTATTACACAACAGGCCCTTTTTTGGAATCCCCAGGGGGAAAAGACAAAGAGGAAGACCAAGGAATTCTTGGAGAAGACAGAGAGAAGCAGAGATGAAGATGATGGGGAAGACATGGAATGATCTTAAAAGAATGGCAAAAAACAGAACGACTTGGAAAGTGTTTGTTGAAGACCTATGCTCCACAGGGAGCTGAAAGGTAGAAGAAGAAGAAGATCACGTCAGGCCGCTTTTACTTCCCACAAAAAATCTCTGGTACCAAATGTTAAAGAATGGGTAAACTGCTGAGACTTGTCGGTATGAAAAACAAAACCGCCACTCTGGGAATCGAACACAGACCCTATTAATCAGGAAGCGAGCACACTGACTGCTCACTTAAACATAAACAAATAACCTCAAAAAATGGTAAATGGTATTTACCTCTCTTGCCAATACCAGATAAAATAGTAACAAAAATAGTAGCATCCGTCAGTCATAGTTGACTACAGTAGCCTCCGTCAGTCATAGCTGACTACAGAAGCCTCCGTCAGTCATAGTTGACTATAATAAACGCCGTCACTCATAGTTGACTATAGTAGCATCAATCAGTTATAGTTGACTATAGTAGCATCAATCAGTTATAGTTGACTATAGTAGCATCAGTCAGTTATAGCTGACTATAGTAGCATCAGTCAGTTATAGTTGACTATAGTAGCATCAGTCAGTTATAGCTGACTATAGTAGCATCAGTCAGTTATAGTTGACTATAGTAGCATCAATCAGTTGTAGTTGACTATAGTAGCATCAGTCAGTTATAGTTGACTATAGTAGCATCAGTCAGTTATAGTTGACTATAGTAGCCTCAGTCAGTTATAGTTGACTATAGTAGCATCAATCAGTTATAGTTGACTATAGTAGCATCAGTCAGTTATAGTTGACTATAGTAGCATCAGTCAGTTATAGTTGACTATAGTAGCATCAGTCAGTTATAGCTGACTATAGTAGCATCAGTCAGTTATAGTTGACTATAATAGCATCAATCAGTTATAGTTGACTATAGTAGCATCAATCAGTTATAGTTGTCTACAGTAGCCTCAGTCAGTTATAGTTGATTATAGTAGCATCAATCAGTTATAGTTGACTACAGTAGCCTCAATCAGTTATAGTTGACAATAGTAGCATCAATCAGTTATAGTTGACTATAGTAGCATCAATCAGTTATAGTTGACAATAGTAGCATCAATCAGTTATAGTTGACTATAGTAGCATCAATCAGTTATAGTTGACTATAGTAGCATCAGTCAGTTATAGTTGACTATAGTAGCATCAATCAGTTATAGTTGACTATAGTAGCATCAATCAGTTATAGTTGACTATAGTAGCATCAATCAGTTATAGTTGACTATAGTAACCTCCGTAAGTCATAATTGACTATAGATTTTTCAACATATTCCTAGGAAATGTTATTTTTTCTTTCCTTTCGCCTTGTATTCTCTTTTTCTATATGAGTCTGTCTACTTGTTGCTTGAGTTTGAGATTTAGAGTGTGTTTCAAAAGATTGCGGTCTGCAGCTATCTCTCTCTTCCTAGGTCGCACGGTTTATATTTGGAGTCATTCATCTTTATCTCATCAATAAATCGAAGTTTTAGGCGTCCCCTAGTTCTTTTGTCATCTGCTAGTTGTCCTTAAAGTAAATCTTTTGACGTCTTCCATACGGTGTAGGTGGCAAAAACAAAAACAAAAAAAAAAACACCGTCTTAAACAGCCGAGTACCTGGCTTTATTACGAAAAGAAGACTTTAGGATAGATGGAGAGAAAATGCATGAGTGCTGTACGGATGCTACTGTCCGAAAGAATCAAGATATAAAAGTTTAATCGTAAACTGTGGTGGAACGTAATAAACCTCCTCGGGACATTGCATGGTGATAACATGGTCAAACAGGTTTTTTTGTTTTTATTTAATCTGCTGGGAAGATCCATCTATCGATTTTCCTAACTTAGTGAGATACAGGAAAACCATCCTGAACTTAGTGAGACACAGGAAAGTCATCCTGAACTTAGTGAGATACAGGAAAATCATCCTAAACTTAGTGAGATACAGGAAAATCATCCTGAACTTAGTGAGATACAGGAAAATCATCCTAAACTTAGTGAGATACAGGAAAGTTGTCCTGAACTTAGTGAGATACAGGAAAGTCATCCTAAACTTAGTGAGATACAGGAAAGTCATCCTAAACTTAGTGAGATACAGGAAAGTCATCCTAAACTTAGTGAGATACAGGAAAGTCATCCTAAACTTAGTGAGATACAGGAAAGTCATCCTAAACTTAGTGAGATGCAGGAAAGTCATCCTAAACTTAGTGAGATGCAGGAAAGTCATCCTAAACTTAGTGAGATACAGGAAAGTCATCCTAAACTTAGTGAGATGCAGGAAAATCATCCTGAACTTAGTGAGATACGGGAAAGTTATCCTCAATGGAACATAATTAAGTAAAGGTTTCATCCACGCCTTGATAGACATATAAGGAATACGGTGTTAATGACCACATTTTTCTATTATCATGGCATATTGTTTTGTGATCTAATCGGTATTACGCCAGGCCGCCTTTACTTCCCATAAACATCTCTGGTACCCATTTTTAGAGCCTTTTAGAGCCTAGGTAAACCGCAGAGTCTTATCGGTCCGGAAAAAAAAAAATCCATGACTTCTGGGGATCAAACCCGTACTCTTCTGATCAGGAAGCGAGCACACTAACCACTCAGCCACCGATGCTTTGAAGGGAACATACAGGCAAATAAAAACTAATATCAGACTGACAATATCAAGAGGTGGACAGGATAAATTATGCATCACGACAAGAGAAAAAGTGAAATGGAACTTTGTGATAGCCAACCTTCGATGCGGATTTGGCACAAGATTGTGGACCGGGACCTATTGTAAGAATATTGAATAATTGTATTGCAGTTGTGTCTCTGATATGTTCGGTGTAAGTTTCCGCACTTAACAGCTGCGGTTTTATTGTTCTCGTGTGCGCATTCCCATGTTTACAATCATTTTGCAAAATAATAATCATCATCATTATGTGCCATGCCGACTGGCGTAGGCGATCATGTCCTTCCACAATCTTCTATCCACAGTGCATTGTATCAGTTCTTTTGTTGACTGTTTGCCATGCCATGACACCAAGCTATCTAGTATTTTCTTTCCTTGTTTTCCGCGATCTCTCTTTCCTTTTATTCTGCCAGTTGTAACCATGTATTCCAACTTTCCATTTCTCTTGATGTGCCCGAGAAATGTTGATTGTTTCTTTTTGATGTTTTTTTAGGAGCTGCCTTTTTGTGTTGGCCTCTTTGATAACTTCCTCATTCGTCTTTTTAGCTGCCCAGAGAACTTTCAACATTCTTCTGAGAAATCTAATCTCTGTGGCCTCTAATCGTCTTTTCGTGTGTTTGTCTACTGTCCATGATTCGCTTCCGTAGGTCAGAATTGACTCTATATAGACCCGATGAACATTCTTTCTCACTTCTATTGACATAGATTTGTTGCATAAGATATTTTTCATTTTCTGAAATGTTATTTTGGCCTGAGCTATTCTGCTTTTTGGAGCCGCGATAGCTGAGTGGTTAGTGAACTGGACTACTAAGGACAAGAGGTAGGGTTCGATCCCAATCGACGGCTTCCGGGTTCACCCAGCCTTAAATGGGTACCGGATTTTTTCTGGGAGAGTAAAACGGCAGGGGCGTAATACCGACCACATTACCCCAAAAATCATGGTCACTAACACCAAATTCCCTATACGCCACTTGGCGTGACGGGGGCTCTTTACTTTTTTTTTTTTAATTCTGCTTTATATTTCTGTGATGTATCTTTCATCTGATGTTATTATTGTGTCCAAGTAATAATAATAATAATAATACACAATAATAATTTAATCACCCGACAGCGGTAGACAACAGGATATTGTTTGTTGGAGATTGTCTGCTTATTTCTACAACGCGACTTGTGATCACAAAGATCGATTTTGAAGTGACAGTCACGTTGGCATGCCATTTATAGACAACACTAGATGACGCCACCTGGCATGTTCTTGCAAAATAGACATTGTCTCCCATATGTGATGTCTTTCTTATCCTCCTCTGTCTCCTATATGTGATGTCTTTCTTATTTCCCTCTGTCTCCCATATGTGATGTCTTTCTTATCCTCCTCTGTCTCCCATATGTGATGTCTTTCTTATTTCCCTCTGTCTCCAATATGTGATGTCTTTGTTATTTCCCTCTGTCTCCCATATGTGATGTCTTTCTTATCCCACTCTGTCTCCCATATGTGATGTCTTTCTTATCCTCCTCTGTCTCCCATATGTGATGTCTTTCTTATCCTCCTCTGTCTCCCATATGTGATGTCTTTCTTATCCTCCTATGTCTCCCATATGTGATGTCTTTCTTATCCTCCTCTGTCTCCCATATGTGATGTCTTTCTTATTTCCCTCTGTCTCCCATATGTGATGTCTTTCTTATCCTCCTCTGTCTCCCATATGTGATGTCTTTCTTATCCCACTCTGTCTCCCATATGTGATGTCTTTCTTATCCTCCTCTGTCTCCCATATGTGATGTCTTTCTTATCCTCCTCTGTCTCCCATATGTGATGTCTTTCTTATCCTCCTCTGTCTCCCATATGTGATGTCTTTCTTATCTTCCTCTGTCTCCCATATGTGATGTCTTTCTTATCCCACTCTGTCTCCCATATGTGATGTCTTTCTTATTTCCCTATGTCTCCCATATGTGATGTCTTTCTTATCCCACTCTGTCTCCCATATGTGATGTCTTTCTTATTTCCCTATGTCTCCCATATGTGATGTCTTTCTTATCCCACTCTGTCTCCCATATGTGATGTCTTTCTTATTTCCCTATGTCTCCCATATGTGATGTCTTTCTTATCCTCATCTGTCTCCTATATTTGATGTCTTTCATATTTCCCTGTCTCCCATACTCGATATCTTTCTTATTACCCTCTGTCTCCCATATGTGATGTCTTTCTAATCGTTCTCTTTTAACACCTCCCTTGACAGCTTCCTGTCAACACATCATCTGCTATTGATGTCCATTTTCCATCTCCTTTCGGAGAAACAATCATCACCATCACGTAGCAGCAAAAATAAACGGGACAAATATAAAACAAGTGCAGAGCGTCAGATACTTGGGCACAATAATATCTGACGGAAGATGTTAAAACATTGATGGAAAACATTTTGTGTGACAAATCTATGTCAATAGATATGTGAAAGAGAGTTCATTGGTGCTAATAGAATTGATTATGACCTCTGGAATCGAATCATGGACAGTAGATAAACAAATGAAAAGACGATTGGAGGTCACAGGGATGGGATTTCTCAAATGAAGGTTGAGAGTTCCCTGGACAGCTAAAAAGACTAACGAGGAAATTCTCAGAGTCCAAAATAAATAGGGAGCTCCTAAAAAAACACCAGAAAGAAATAATGGATATTTTTGGGGGTACATTATAAGAAGAAGAAAGTTGGAATACTTGATTACAACAGGCAAAATACAGGAAAAGAGTGAAAGTATTAAACAGATTGTTGGCATGGAAAATTGTTAACAACAAAATTGATACGATATACTGTGGACAGAAAATCGTGGAAGGACATGAGCACCCTACTCCGACCGGTACGGAACATGATGATAATGATGATAGCACTCTCCATGTCTCGAAGGGCAGAGAACTCTCGAAGGGACTGCTAGAACAGCTGTAAATGCCGCTCATCCGTATCATCATCAAGATCCGTGCCTACTGGCCTGGGTGATAAGATCTCAACAACATCCCGTCTCTACAATTTACCACACCTGTTGTTGACTTGCTACTAAACCATTAAATTGCTCTTTCCATACGTTTCGACTCACCATGAGCTTTGTCGATTTCGATCATGTACGTTTAGCCGCACAGTGCGTCACTTTCAATTTGCTTAATATAAACTGTCGATCTTTGTTGACGCTCAGATGTCGAAGACTAAAGTGGCTGGGACACGTCCAGCGAATGGAAGAAAAATGCATCCCCAAGCAAATACTATATGGTGAACTAATACACGGAGAAAGACAAATCGGCAGACCTAAACTACGATATAGAGATATCTGTAAATCATCTCTGAATGACTTCTCCATCTGTGAAAATGACTGGGAACGTCTGGCAAGTGATCGCACATTGTGGAGAGCACGTATAAGGAATGGTATAACATCATTTGAGACTGTGCTAAGGCAAAACTTAGAAGAGAAAAGACTCATGGAAAACCCTGTGGTTGAGTGGGCATGACTTGTTCATTCTGTGGCTGTGTGTGTTTGTCAAACATTGGTAGAATTAGCCACGAGAGAAGCTGTTCACCAAAAACAAAACTTCAAAAACAAAAAATACACAATAGCCTCCACTAGACCGTCTGACAAGACGAAAAGGGCCATACACAATATAAACTGTCATCAAATGTATTCTTTTTATATGTCTTGTATCATTTTGGTATTGGTGAAATACAAGTCCTCGTTTAATTATCTAAAAATTCATATATACGATGTTAAGTGTTAGATAAATATAAGCATGTAGATTAATATTTAAAAACATGAACAGTCATTTCCCTGAAATCTCTACCACTAAATTAATAAAAACCTTCCGTTCTGAAATAGTTTTTAAAACAAACCGACTAACTTCTTTTTCTGTCTACACATATTCGGCGTCAATATTAATAAGTTCCTAGAAAGCATTCGTCAGGTCAAGGCTGGTAACATCTCCACACAGCTTGCCCTGGTACGGTACCGGTAATTGCCAAAAATAACTTTCTCTGTTCATTATATGATGGGCACGATTGTATCAGATGTTTAGCAGTCAAGTTGCCTGTGCCACAGTCACATTCATCACAGGTTCATGTTCTTGGTGTTTTGAAAACTTCAATCTGTTGTGGTCTGCTCGGAGTCGAGCAATTGTTAAGGGGTAAAGGCATAAAGAGGTATAGAAATGCAAAGCTGATGATAATAATGAAAATGTAAAAAAAAAAAGAAGAAGAAGAAGAAAAAGTGGTATGGTAACAGCTTTGCGTAGGTGAGAAAACCAAAGAAGAACGACGTTTCGGCTAAGTAATGCCTTCAGCTAGAACAGTAAACAACACACCACAAAAATATGTTAGGATGTACACAGAAATACAGAATGCAGTTCTGATGTAAAGATGTAGGACGATATACAAACATAGCAGAGTAGCAGCGGTATTGTATTGGTAGAAGGGCAAGGCATATAAATGCATAGAAATGCGATGCTGCTGTAAAGCTGATTTAGTAATGAAAATTTAAAACAAGAAAAAAGTGGTATGGTAACAACTTTACGTAGATGTTCATCTTCATAAAATTATTACTTGTTCTTTTCTTTTGAAAAAAACTCTAATTTTGCAGGTAGCCCTGGTGTTCTGTAGTCCATTTGTTCATAAATTTGCCCCTGACAAACCAGTTTGATTCCTCATTGGTTGTATTTACTTGTATTTGGGTGGTGTGATTTAGCACCTTACTTTGACAATGTCTGCCTCATAAATTTCCAGGAATGTTGCAATGAGATGGAATCCTCTGAATTATAGTTCTTTTGCATCTCTGACGGAGCTTGTAAAGTTTTTATTCTTAGGTCATTCCGGTCCTCGTTTTCATGACTCCTTAGTGCTGTAACTATTGATAGAGCTTCTGTATAAAATACAGTGTTCTTTTCTTTAATCTTTTCATTCAAAAGAGTTTCAGCTGCACTTTTCAGAGATCGTGGTACTGATAATGAATTTTTTATTTCCTTTGACATTTTAAAGAACGATCTTTTCTTTCAAATGTCTATGATTTGTTAAACATTCTTTTATTTCAACGACATCTCAGCGGTCCCCAAAGATGTTCTTGTCTGTTTCCGATTGTCCAGCTATCACTTAATTCAATCTTCTTAATTCCTTTCTTATTTGTTTTTCAACGTCGAGGAGAGATATAGTTTGCGGTCACTTGTCTTCTACTGGCTTCTCCTGTTATATTTCATAGTATTTCTAATATTCCATCACTTCATCTTTTTCATGGTCGACTCTTGGGTCTTATGTTCTCGAACCTTTATTGAAGGCTTGTGTTTTGATCATTTTTGTTTATCACGTGGTCAGACCATTGTTTATTGCTGTTTCTTTATGTGTTCTTAGTCGGAAATTACTCATAACTGTTTTCTCCATTTTCTTCGTTTCTGATCTTATCTCTCAGGCTGTATCCTGTCATGCGTCCAACACATTAATTCCTGTCGTGGTTATTTTTCTCATTGTCCTTAATTCCTTATGTTGTATATATCTGAGGATGTGCGCGTGGCCGTGCGGCTAAAACCACTGTTCCGATAGCTGAAAAGCCGGCGTACGGTGTTCGAAGCCCGCGGTAGACAGAAAGGATTTTTTCTATCGGAGGTGAAATAAAAATCCTGAATCTCACACGTCGTGGCGACTGCTTGACCAAGCGGCCTTTATCCCTCGGGTTCTATCGTTGCCCCATGACATACACCAGCAATGGTACTATGTGTCGTAAAGAAGGATAGTTTATATCTGCTAGCGCATTGTTATAAACTAACACTTTGCGACTCCTAACCGTACAGTAATGAGATAGAACCTCAAAAATAGAATTTAAAGATAATTGGATGCATTAACATGACCATAATGTGATTGGTTGATCCACAGCCAACTATATAGGCCTGCGGGTTGAGAGGGAATTCCTGGAAACCCTCCAATAGCGTAACGTTTTAAGCTCTGCGAACAGGAACGGTTGTGGATGGAGCCGTATAAAGCTGGAAAAATCCAACTAGTTGGAGTGGTTTTATTTCCCCCTCGGGCCTTAGAAAATCTATAGTTGGCTGTGATCCAGCCGTCAGCAGACATAATCCTTTTTGGCAACATCCAGTTGAATTGCCAGAGCATTTTTGGATTTTCTGTCCATTCATAATTTTCTCCCCGTCTGCGTCGAGATGTGTACCGTAAACATTAGTTTAAGGTTTTTAGGGCAAATGGTTTTTAAAAGTTTGCCCGGACAGTGACATGCACCACAGTCTCCTCACTTTGGTTTTTTGGTTATGGAAGGCCCCGGTATCACTGAAAACGAATTAAAATCCATAATTGCTCAACAGTCTCCTCTCTGTACACTGACAATTGTGTCTTACAATGTGGTCGTCGTATGCTAGGGATCTCTAGTTTATCACGTCCTCCACAGAGCTCATTCTATTCATTGTTTTATATGAACATTTATTGACATTCATTGTATTCTTCCTATGTCAGTTTTAATTCCTTCCTTCATTCCTTCCCACCCTTCCTTTCTTCTTTTCCTTTCTCTCCTCCCTCTCATCCCTCGTTTCCTCCCTCTCCTCCCTCGTTTCCTCCCTCTTTTCCTCCCTCTCCTCCCTCTGTTCCTCCCTCTCGTCCCTCGTTTCCTCCCTCTCCTCCCTCGTTTCCTCCCTCTTTTCCTCCCTCTCCTCCCTCTGTTCCTCCCTCTCATCCCTCGTTTCCTCCCTCGTTTCCTCCCTCTTTTCCTCCCTCTCCTCCCTCTGTTCCTCCCTCTCATCCCTCCCTCTCCTCCCTCGTTTCCTCCCTCTTTTCCTCCATCTCCTCCCTCTTTTCCTCCCTCTCCTAACTCTTTTCCCCCTCTCCTCCCACTTTTCCTCCCTCTCCACCCTCGTTTCCTCCCTCGCCTAGCTCTTTTCCTCCCTCTCATCCCTCGTTTCCTCCCTCTCATCCGTCGTTTCTTCCCTCTTTCCCTCTCTCCCCTCCCTTTTTCCCTCCCTCTCCTCCCTCTTTTCCTCCCTCTCCTCCCTCTTTTCCTCCATCTCCTCCCACTTTTCTTCCCTCTCTTCCATCTTTTCCTTCCCTCCCTTCAATTCAGCACCCACCCCTTCCTTCTTTCTCGCCTATTTTCCTTCCTCCCCTTCCTCTATCCTTACTTCCCTTCCTGCTTCCCTCCCTTCCCCGGTACCCACAAAGTTAGTTACTACAATTTCTTTCTTCAAATCTTCTCGATCTGTGGTTGCCACTGTTGAACTAAGTCGACGGTTGTCCATTTCAATGTTTTCATCCAATCTTACCTCTGTGTCTCCCATGTTTTCTACTTCCATTAACCGTTCGAACATCTCTAACGAAAAGTAAATGATTCAGACTTCAAACAATAAAAGGTTAAACGTTTAAGTTCTAAGTATGAGACACGAATTAACACGCACATAATGATTATACTGTAATGCATATTACACACATACACCCAAAATTGTGTATAATAAAAAAAAATAACAATTGTCAACATTAATAAATGTATTCATTGTAATTAATGCATTTAAATACATTTCTTTATAATTAATGTTTAAAACAGGTAAATGAATTTAAATATTTGGGAACTTTGTTAACCTCAGATGGAAGATGTACAAAAGAGGTGAGATGCAGAATGGCTCAGGCAAAAGCAGCTTTCCAAAAATGAGGAAAATACTATGCAATCCATTTTTGACAATAGAAACAAGAAAAAGAGTTCTTAAATGTTACGTAGAGCCAGTCTTAACATATGGATGCGAATCATGGACAATAGGACAACAGACAAGAAAATCACTGGAGTCTGTAGAAATGTGGTTTTACAGAAGAATGTTGAGAATTCCATGTACAGCTAAGAAGAGTAATGAAAACGTTCTGAAAGAGTTCAAAACAAAGAGAGAGCTAATTTCCAATATTAGGAAGAAACACTCATAATTTTTTTTGCCATGAAATAAAAAGTGAAAAGCTGGAATATATTGTAACAACTGGAAAAATTGAGGGGACGAAGAAATAGAGGGGATCAAAGAGAAAAGATACCAGACAGCTTAAGATAATGGCTTGGCAGAAGGTCAACAACAGAAATGATAAAATAACTGTCGTGATCGAAAGTTGTGGAGAGACATGATCACCTACGCCAGCAGGCACGGTACTTGATGATTGATGATATAAACTGATGATGTCAACTTTTGAATGCATGTAAAATAATATGAATAATTATATACATATATGATCAACTAAAGAGAATTTACTAGAATCCTTCATTCCCTTAACGCTTTAAAGTAATTAACGTAATGAAAAGTCAGTAGTATATTCCGTTCTGTGAATGTACATTCTTCCTCTCCTTTTTCCATAACCCTGAGGGCCATTGTTGCACCACTGACAGACGTCGTCAATCTTCTCTACTTCACTTCATCTTCAGTCATTCTTTGTGACTCCCCAAAGTCGAGACCTGATCTTTTCTTGATGTTATTTTTTTTATTTTATTTTTTTTTACATCTCTTTCGCTGCCTAATTCACATCGCTCACATTTCCTCACAGAATGGTATTTGCCAGACGATCCAACTGAGAGTATTACACAACAGGCCCTTTTTTGGAATCCCCAGGGGAAAAGACAAAGAGGAAGACCAAGAAATTCTTGGAGAAGACAGATCGAAGCAGAGATGAAGATGATGGGGAAGATATGGAATGATCTTAAAAGAATGGCAAAAAACAAAACAACTTGGAAAGTGTTTGTTGAAGACCTATGCTCCACTGGGAGCTAAAAAGGTAGAAGAAGAAGAAGAAGAGGCCAGACGATCGGGATATGTAGCCAAACCGTTTCAATTTGTGTTTCTTCACAAAACTCAAAAGTCCGTCATGCACTCACGATTGCTTGTTGTATCCTTTCGTGAACATTCTAATTTATAATACAAGTCAGAGAGGAACAAAATGTTCCGGTGGATAACATTTAATCGTCGCCAAAGCTTGTATTCTCTGACTTCCGGTCAATATGGCGGATAATCAGCAGGAACCGTTTAAGCTCTGTCTGAAAAGTGTTTCTTGTTGCGGTTTCTCCATATTCCAAGTCCGGCTTGCTGGCGGAACTACTTTGTTTAGTGCTCTATGCACACAGTGAGCAGTGTTTTTCATCTGGATCGTGTTTTGATATTCCGATTGCTTACGATGAATGATGATAGCCTATGGCGAAGGACATATAGTTTCGTTCACTTGCGGTGCGGCTATGCCTTATGTCTATTGGCGAATGCTGTTGCTGCAATGATAGGGACTGCAGCTACCTTTCTTTATTTGAATCCTTCAATGAGATGAAATGTTAATTCGGACGATTCCTCTGGTACGAGCAGTTGAGCAATTATGAATTTTAATTCGTTTGCAGTGATACCAGTGCTTTCGACTAACTATAACTATTATATTTTCTTCCATAACTGCTGTACCGAGCCATGTTTCAAATGACTATTTCATCTTTGAGTGCCGTCTCCGCATCAAAGGTTGGCTACCATGAAGCGCCATTCCGCTCTGTCTCTTGCTTTGATTGTGCAGGTTGTCATGGGCTGACTTGTCCATCTTTTAATGTTACTCGTACATGTTAGTCTTGGTCTGCCTCTTTTACCTTGTATTTTCCCCTCCAATATTACTTTTAGTAGGCTGTTGTATATATTAGCGTGCCTCAAAAATCTCATTTGTCTTGTTTCAGTTGTGTGTACTGGTTCTCTTTTCATGATTTAAGATTTCATCTTTTGTTTTCTTATCTTTCCATGCAGATCATCATCATCATCATCAAGTACCGGGCCTGCTGACGTAGGTGAACATGTCTCTCCACAACTTTCGATCTCGACAGTTATTTATCATTTCTGTTATTGATCTTCTGCCAAGCCATTCTCTTAAGCTGTCTGGTATTTTTTATCTTTGCTTCCCTCTATAAATTTTTCCAGTTGTTACAATATATTCCAGTTGCTCTCTTCTCATTACACGGCCAAAAATGATGATTGTTTCTTCCTAATATTGGAAATTAGCTCTCTTTTTGCTTTGATCTTTTTCAGAATATTTTCATTACTCTTCTTAGCTGTCTATTGTATTCTCAACATTCTTCTGTAAAACCACATTTCTACAGACTCCAGTGATTTTCTTGTCTGCCTTCCTATTGTCTATGATTCACGTCCATATGTTAAGACTGGCTCTACATAACATTTAAGAACTCTTTTTCTTGTTCCTATTGTCAAAAATGGATTGCATTGTATATTCCTCATTTTTTTAAAAGCTGATTTTGCCTGAGCCATCAGTTCTTAATATTCTTCTATAAATCCACATTTCAAAGGTTTCAATTTTCTATTACGTCAAATTGACATTTTAGGTAAAGGAAAAAAAAATGCTTTTACTAGGGCTTTTATTCCATTTTTGGGTCGTTGGGTGAGTGCTTGAGATTACAAGCTGCATGCCCAAGAGCAGTCGCCACGTGGTGTACAGTATTAAATTAGTATATTCCCTCTGGAGGTTAAAAAAAAATATTGCTGCAGACTGGGACTTAAACCTCGGTCAACCAGCTTGAAAAGCAGTAGCTCCAACCAACTCTACCATTCACTTTTCAAGGAATGATGAAATAAAAGAAAATTGCGAAATCTGCCAAATTTAAAAGTGACGAAGGAGGACAAAAAAAAGGCAGGTGGGTAAAGTCAAGAAAAGTGAAGGAGAAAATATAGTTTTGGAAGTGAGCTTTTCGTTGTGACCTTCACGTTATGTGAGAAGCGACCTGCGTGTGGGAGTACCAATACAACCTTTATCTGCAAGGTGATATGTGTTCTCGGATCAGTTTGAGACTTCTGTTCCATTTTTTCTTGAAGTGTTGACAGGCCGTAACGTATCCTATTTTTACTTGTAAAGTGATGAACGTGTCCGAAGTGTTCTAATTATTTTGGCCGGTGTGTAATTTAGATTCTTGCCGAGAGTTGTCTGTGTAGGTCTGTGTTAGAGAATGAATCTGAGCTTGTGATTGATCATCGATTAGGTACTTTTATAAAAAATTCAAAATAGTCTGTTATGATTTAAAACAAGTTAGCTGGATAGCCCTTGATGAAAGATAAACAATGATACCTTATTTATGGCTGTACGACAATTAGAAAAAAATTAATTTGTACGTATTTTGTTTTGAATAGATTATAATTCGTTGTAAGAAGCAGCTAGAAGCAGAACCTGTGGATATATATTAATTATGTTTAGTTGTTGCGTGTCGCAAGGTAAGACATATTGATCTCTAATAATTCCTTATCTCGTCATGTCTTACACTTGAGAGGGGTCGATGAACTGTCGCTACATTTCGAAATACAAGCACTTTACACGTCATTGGTCATTGACACAAATATCGTCATCATCATCATCATCGGGTGCCATGCCGGTTAGCATAGTTTATCATTTCTCTCCGCTTCTCTCTGTCATGTGATCTTTTATTATGAGTTGACATTTTACAAATAGAAGAAAAGCTGTATGGTTAAAGCTTTTATGTAACAGGTGGACAGCACAAGCCAGAATGATGTAAACATTAGCTTTTATTATGTCTTTTGGATAAGTTGTTCAACATATTTCTTTTGCTCTTGGTTTTCCTCGGCTTTTCTTTCCATCCATTGTCTGCTGTTCTATTATTCTCATTGCAAAAATAACCCTGACGTCAAATTTGCCGTATCTGAAAAGGTGTATTAGGTCTCTCTACATGACTAATCTAATATTGTTGTTAAAATAAAATAACTAGAGGCGAATATACTCATAGTGGGATGTTACTATTCCAGACCTTTATTCAACATGTACAAATATTTGTGCTTGGTAAGATAAGACTAAAAAACAAACATTTTACATCAACGTGGATGTTTTTTTTTGTCGCCAGTGCGGACAGTGTGAGCCGCGATAGCTCAGTGGTTAGTGAACTGGACTACAAAGGACAAGTGGTAGGGTTCGATCCCAACCTACGGCTTCCGGGTTCACCCAGCCTTAAATGGGTACCGGATTTTTTTTTCTGGGAAAGTAAAGCAGCATGGGCGTAATACAGACCACATTACCCCAAAAATCATGTGCTGAAGGCCTGTAAAATATAGGATCACTAACACCATATTCCCTATACGCCACTTGGCGTGACGGGGGTACTTTACTTTTTTTTACTTTGTGCGGACAGTCTTGGTCTTTACCAGCTTTTTTTTTTCCCCACTCAGTCCACTAGAGCCGTGTTTGATCCCGAGTGATTTTCTTTAAAACTTTTACATCATCATGGATTCCCTGAGCATTGTCTTTATTTTCTCTAATGTTAGTTATCTTAAATGACCTAAAATAGTTTTATTGAATGTTAGTAATGGTAATAGCATTAAATAAGTTACCTGTTAGCTACAATAGACATTGATTCCTTTTTATGTTAAATTTTAATTTAAAAAAAGTAAAGTACCCCCGTCACGCCAAGTGGCGTATAGGGAATATGGTGTTAGTGACCATAAATTTTACAGACTTTCGGCACATGATTTTTGGGGTAATGTGGTTGGTATTACGCCCGTGCTGCTTTACTTTCCCAGAAAAAAAATCCGGTACCCATTAAAGGCTGGGTGAACCCGGAAGTCATCGGTTGGGATCGAACCCTACCTCTTGTCCTTTATAGTCCAGTTCACTAACCACTGAGCTATCGCGGCTCCCATTAAATTTTAATACTAAAGCACAATTGCAACAAATTCAACAAGACTTAAGTAGTAGTTGGATTAGTAAAGTTGGATTTAAGGGAATAGAACAGAGAAAGAGAACTTTTAAATGAAGTTTTTAATGCATAAAAGGGGAAGTTATCGATGGTATTTTAAAGGTAGATCGTTGCTAGGCAACGGGATGTATTTTCTGCCAGCACAACGTTACAACACATGTCTAAAGATGAGAGACCTTATTTCAGCGTGTAGCTAATGCAATGTAGCCAAGATTGGTGTTCGGATGAGTGGTTCTCAAACAGGCGGCGACCAGCCCTGCACAGGGACAAGTCTTGGCTGTAATAATTAATTTATAGAGCCAAACTAAGGATATACCAGATATGACTACCGTGTGTGCTTGTATGTGCAAGTTGTTCTTCTTTCCTTCCTCAATTGCCTTTCAGCGTCGAGGGCAGATATAATTTGCGATCCTTTGTTCGCCTCTGTTGCTGTTATATTTCCTAGTGCTTCTAAAATTCCGTCAATCTGTCTTTTTCGTGGTCGACCCTTGGGTCTGGTGTTCTCGCAACGTTTATTGAAAGCTTGATCTTTCTGAATTGTCACGTGGCCAAACCATTTTATATGTTGTTTCTTTATATATTCTATGGGGCTATTACCAGCTTTTTTCTCAGTTCTTCATTTCTGACCTTATCTCTGAGGCTGTTTCCTCTCATTCGTCTGACACACTTCATCTTAGCAGAGGTTATTTTTCTTATTGTTTTTGCATCTAGGGTCCAGGACTGGCATTGGAAGCACAACGCTGGGATGAAGATTGTATTATAGAGTGCCCGTTTTGCCTCTAGAGTCATTTCCTTGTTGGACAATAGTGGTGCTAGTTGTCCAATGATTTGACAAGTTTTGATGCATCTTGAGTCTATCTCTGCAGTTTGTGAATTGTCGTTTTATTTGGATATCAGCAGAGAAGGAAACAAGGTGGTTATAATAAAACTTGTTTGAGGAAACAAAAATATCGGAAATTATTTGAATAATAATAGGTTTTCTACCACTTGAGAAATCGATGATTTATAGTAGATAATCTTAGGAAGAAATAATCATCATTTTTTGGCCATGTAATGAGAAGAGAACAGCTGGAATATATTGTAACAACTGGAAAAATTGAGGGACGAAGAGATACAGGAAAGCAAAGAGAAAAAATACCAGACAGCTTAAGAGAATGGCTTGGCAGAAGGTCAAAAACAGAAATGATAAATAACTGTTGAGATCGAAAATTGTGGAGAGACATGATCACCTACGCCAGCAGTGCGGTACTTGATGATGATGATAGTAGATCACTCACGAGCGAATATAGAGTTGTCGTTTGTTATGACAACAACCCTATGATTGAAAGACAATCTAATCCACATATAAAACAGATGTAATAGGAAGAAAGATATATGTAAGTGCTTTCCCTGTGACTTCGTTTTAGCGTCCTATTTTTTCTTCGCATATTTCTTGTTTCTGTACGTATTCAACTTTAATATCATTCTTTGCATGTGCGCTCCATTTCTTTCATTCGTTTGTGCTGACTCGATGATGAAAGGGTCATACCTGTTCGTCATCAATTCTTAAAAGGACGTTAAATGGGCGTGTCTGCGTCGTGTTGTAGTTTGCAGTAAACCTGAGCCTTTCGGCCCAACACATCCGACTTCAGCTCGACATTTTCTAGTATGGTTGTCTTCCCTCCTCGATCCCTACTCACTTGACCAGACTCAAAAGATTAGTCTCTTTCTGGAGGAACCACGGAGAGGTGGAGTAGGGTCTGGATGGGTTTGGTTCACCGATCCTGGTACAAGCCATCAGCTGTGGGTCGCTGGCAGCCTCTAACTCTGCTGCTGTGAGACACCTTTTCCTTCGCTCCATTTCTTTTTATCTAAGGCATATGTTTCCAGATGTGTACATTTGATGTTGACTTGCTCCACATTGCGCTAGCAGGTATCGTTAAAACGGAGCGCTGGGTAGCCTATAGAACGCCTGCCTGTCACAAGATCACTGTGCATGATATCTTTTGAAATTCTAACTTCTTCCACGCGGGTCACGTGTTCCAACCATCTCAAACGATGTTGGGGAGGGGGCTGGGTGGTCTAGAGGTAAGACGTCGGCCTCAGGATAGGACAGTTGTGGGTTCGATCCCCACCACAGGCGGCGGCAGTGCTTCAAAAATGGAACCCGTGGCGTCTGCGTGGCGCTGCCATCCCCTGGTCTCTGGGTAGTGAGATTCGGTGTCCACCCGGAAAACGGCGAAAAAATGGAGGTCCCGTGTGCACTTGCGCTTGTTAAATAACCCTTGGCAGTGTAAACTTGAAAAGAGTAGGGTGAAAATGACGGCTCTCCGGGCAAAAATTGTTAAACAAATCTAGCCATCCATGCCTAAGACGGGTGAGTCTGGCCGAAAAGTGCAGATATCGATCATGCCCAAGATTCATCATATGTGTTGAGTTGATGAACTTGATGAGCTTATGCTGTCTTGTCTCACCGCCATGTAGAAGAGAACTGAGGCCTGATAAACTGCTAAACAAAATAAGCAACAAAGAATTGTTCAATAAGTTGCAATAAAGAGGCTTGTAACAGATCGACACTTAATAAGTCACGTGCTCAAGATTGACCCCAAAAACAACTACAGGTTTTTACATGCAGTGGGCTCTGGGCTTAAAGCTAAAACGGAGCAGAACAAGGACATGGGAATAGACGAAGAATTGCTGTAAAGCTGGTGAGCAGGGAACGAGGTGAATACAATGTATTATGACAGCTTTACATGAGAGATAAACAACAACAAGAAAACGATGACGTTTCGGCCTCGCGTGCAGCCTTCCTCAGACTCAAAAACAGAAAAAAAAAACAAAATAAAAAAAAACAGGACACACAGATGAACAGGGATAGAGAAATGTACTAAGATCTAACAACATTATAGAAAGTAACAAACAATAGTGCATGTGTAACAACAAATATATAAATGCTTAGTTGCTAGTAGAACCGCAGCCCCAACCCCTCCACATGTAAGTAAAAAAGTAAAGTACCCCCGTCACGCCAAGTGGCGTATAGGGAAATATGGTGTTAGTGACCCTATATTTTTATTTTACAGACCTTCAGCACATGATTTTTTTATTTTATTTTTTTTTTAATTGGTAATGTGGTCGGTATTACGCCCGTGCTGCTTTACTTTCCCAGAAAAAAATCCGGTACCCATTTAAGGCTGGGTGAACCCGGAAGCCGTCGGTTGGGATCGAACCATACCTCTTGTCCGTTGTAGCCCAGCTCTCTAACCACTGAGCTATCGCGGCTCCCATTCCCCTCCTGATGTGGATGACGTAAAATGATAAAGAAAGAAAAAGGGGAGAGAAGCGACAAGTAATAATCGCAACCACTAAACGGGGAACAAATCCTGAGGAGGGGACTGAGAAAGGCCTTTCTATAATAATAAAGGATGCTGGACTCACCTGAAGAAACAGTTTGATAGAGAACTGTTTTAACAGGGCCGGCTTGTTGCAGGAGCTACTGAGTTAGGTGCTCTGTGCACACAATGAGCTGTGTGTTTCATCCGTTTTAATCATGTTTCGATATACCAATTGTTTACGATGAATGATGATATCGTATGGCAGGGAACAGTTGGTTGTGTTCACTTTCTGTGCCGTTTCGCCTTAAGTCTTTTGGCGTGTGCTGAGACTGCTACGATGGGGACTACATCAACATTTCTTTGTTTGGGAGATGAGTTAGTAATTCGGATGATTCCACTGGCACGGGCGGTTGAGCAATTATGGATTTTAATTCGTTTGCCGTGATACCGGGGCCTTCAAGAACCAAAGGAACCGAGGTGAAGAGTGTGAGCCAGACTTGGGATATCATGTGAAGATTTGCAACAGCCCATGAAAAATGTAGGACATTTGGTGTTACCATACAAGACGCCCGCGAGGCGGGTATTAGGAAGTGACATGCAATGAATAATTAACACTAGGTGAATAGTTAACATAATGTGAGTAATTAACGCAAAAGTGAATAGTTAACCTAATGTGAGTAATTAACGTAAAAGTGAATAGTTAACATAATGTGAATAATTAACGCAAAAGTGAATAGTTAACATAATGTGAGTAATTAACGTAAAAGTGAATAGTTAACATATGTGAATAATTAACGCAAAAGTGAATAATTAACATATAAGAATAATTAACGCAAAAGGGAACAGTTAACATATAAGAATAATTAACGCAAAAGTGAACAGTTAACATAATGTGAATAATTAACGTAAAAGTGAATAGTTAACCTATGAGAATAATTAACGCAAAAGTGAATAGTTAACACAACGTGAATAACTGAAGAGTAAAGTGATGTCACTCAGGATGCAGGAACCCCTCTGGCGTCCCACTTCAACTCTCAGGGCCATCAGGGTAAAACTGATGTCCTAGTTACTGGCTTGGCGTCATGTTCCTCTAACAGCCGATTTAGAGGATCGTCTGATCACCCGTATCGGTTGCCTCACCCCACGGGGCATCAATGTATCCCTGTCTCACGGGTACTCCCTCTCCTCCCCCTCTCTTTCTTTTCTTTTGTATACTCACTTGCCCCCCTCCAGTTTTTTTGTGTGTGCTTCGTCTCTCCTCTACTTTTTTCCCCTCCCCTGCTCTGGTTTTGACCCCCTCATGCAATTTTCCGTTTCTCTACAACATATCTTGAGTATCCTTTATCACATCTGATATTGATTGCCGTTTCCAAGTGCAACGCGTCAAAAACTTGGGCACAATAATAACATCAGATGGAAGATGCAACACAGAAATAAAAAGCAGAATAGCTCAGGCCAAAATAGCATTTCAGAAAATGAAAAACATCTTATGCAACACATCTATATCAATAGAAGTGAGAAAGATAGTTCATCGGTACTATAGCCTATATATATAGAACCAATTCTGACCTATTAAAGCTAATCATGGACAGTAGACAAATAAATGAAAAGACGATTAGAGGCCACAGAGATAGGATTTCTCAGAAGAATGTTGAAACTTCCCTGGACAGCTAAAGAGACCAATGAGGAAATTCTCAAAGAGGCCAACATAAAAAGGGAGCTCATAAGAAACATAAAAAAATCAACACTTTTCGGGTACATCATGAGAAGAGGAAAGTTTACATACTTGGTTACAACTGGCAAAATGAAAGGATCGCGGACGACAAAGAGAGAAAATACTAGATAGCTTGGTGTCATGGCATGGGAAACAGTCAACAACAGAACTGATGCGATACAATGTAGATAGAAGATTGTGGAAGGACATGATCGCCTACGCCAACCGGTATGGCACATGATGATGATTTTCCGTTCAGCCTCGATTCGGCCACACGCTGATATTTTGAGATGATGTTTTAAATGACGATATTTCGAATATTCTAGACAGACAAAGGTGACCACCATTGTTATCTTTAAGGAACTGTTAAGAAATATTAAGTGTAGCTCACTTATGAATTCATACCACATCCATCTAGAGAATTAATAAGGCCAGCGGGCTGAAAGGAATTACCGAAAATGTGTGATGTTTTCATCTCTGCGACCAAGGGTGGTTGTCGATAAAATGACGTCAGCCGCCTATAGCTCGCATAGCTGAAGACGTCACAAACTTTGGGTGATTTCGGAATTTCTCTCTTAGCTCGCTGGCCTTAGTGAACTTGTAGATGGCTGTGATTTAAACAAATGAAGATCACGTATATTTTTCAACATCAAACGCTATAATGACCTTGAATGATCAGTGTTGAAGGGTATAGTTCTTGAAAAATGGGGACAGGGATGATCTACAAGACGATGGACCTATTACATCAAGATCATATAACAACATTACAGGCCCCCAGACCTCATCATGTTGAGAATCATTGTTATGAGGAATGTTGATGGTGCTGTAGCATGCCTGCAGGCAGAGATGTGCAGCGTGTGAGGAGACTAGGGCAGTCGTGTTGGGTAATATGACGTAGGATGCTGACAGAGTCACGTGGTAGGCTCAATAATTACCTGTGTCTGTGAAGAGATTTGGGAGGTGGGTGTTTTTAACCTTCGATTTTGATATCAAACATAAATTGTGAAAGAAATCGAGAGAGAAATCTGTTTAGTAGGACGCCGTTATATACTTCTTCTTTTCTTCTTCCACTTATTCTTCTTCTACTTCTTCTTCTAATTCTTCATCTTCTATTACTTCTTCTTCTTCTACTTCTTTTTCATCAACTTCTTCGTCTATTTCTTCTTCTTCTACTTTACTTCTACTTCTTCTTCTTCTTCTACTTCTTCTTCATCAACTTCTTCTTCTACTTCTTCTTCTTCAACTTCTTCCTCTATTTCTTCTTCTTCTACTTCTTCTTCTACTTCTTTTTCATCAACTTCTTCTTCTAATTCTTCATCTTCTATTACTTTTTCTTCTTCTACTTTTTTTTTCATCAACTTCTTCTTCTACTTCTTCTTCTTCAACTTCTTCCTCTATTTCTTCTTCTTCTACTTCTTCTTCTACTTCTTTTTCATCAACTTCTTCTTCTAATTCTTCATCTTCTATTACTTCTTCTTCTTCTACTTCTTTTTCATCAACTTCTTCTTCTACTTCTTCTTCTTCAACTTCTTCCTCTATAACTTCTTCCTCTATTTCTTCTTCTTCTACTTCTTCTTCTTCTACTTCTTCTTCATCAACTTTTTCCTCTATTTCTTCTTCTTCTACTTCTTCTTCTACTTCTTCTTCTTCTTCTCCTTCTTCTTCTTCTACCTCCCCCCTCCTTACTTCTTTCCGCCCTCCCCCTTCTTTCTTCCTTCCTTCCTCCCTCCCTCCACCTCCTTCTTTTCTTCATTCCTTCCTCCCTCCTTCTTCTTTCTCCTCCTCCTCCTTCTCTTCTCCCTCATTTACCTTTCTGCGTCGAGGGGAGATATAATTTACGGTCTTTTGCTCTTCTGTTCGCCTCTGCTGCTGTTATGTTTCCTAGTGCTTCTAATATTCCATCCATCCATATTTTTGTCGTCGACCCTTGGGTCTGGTGTTCTCGCAACGTTTATTGAGGGCTCGTTGTGTTGTGTTTTGATCTTTCTGCCGTGTCACGTGGCCAAATCATTTTATCTGTTGTTTTTTTTTAAAATATATTCTATGACGGGAGCTATTCCTTGCTTTTTACTCAGTTCCTCGGGTGTCCGGTTAGCGCAATCGATAGACGGTTGGCTTACCACGGCAACAGCCGGGGTTCGTAACCTGGCGTGGACACCTGGGTTTTACTAATTCCCTAAAAATTAGTACCTCTGAAGTCGGAGTAAATCTGCCTGCATGGCGAGGGGCATCCTGTAATGGGATGAAACAGACTTTACACGCAAAATTCAGTCCCACAAAATTGAGTGGGTGGGACTTCGTCAGAGGTCAAAGCTGACGAAAGCGAACGAACGAACGAACTCAGTTCCTCATTTCTGATCTTGTCTCTCATGCTGTTTCCTGTCATTCGTCTAATACATTTAATCTCAGTAGAGGTTATTTTTCTTATTGTTCTTGCATCTAAGGTCCAGGTCTGACATTGGTAGCACAATTTTGGGATGAAGATTGTCTTGTACAGTGCCCGTTTTTCCTCTAGAGTTATTTCCTTGTTGGACAATAGTGGTTACAGCTGTCCAATGATTTTACAAGCTTTGATGCATCTGGAGTCATCTCTGCTGTTTGAGAATTGTTGTTTGTCACTAAACATTGCCGTTATGTTAATATCACTATTATGTGCCGTGCAGTGTTGCGTTATTGATTGATTAACTCCTCATCAGCTTGACCTTTAACCTATTAAGTTCTTCATATGGTCTTTTTATTCCAACGATCTGCGGCAGACAACTAAATCAAGTTATCATCATTATCAATGTCATCATAGAGTGCCGTCTTCGCATCGAAGATTGGCTACCATGGAATGCCATTCCACTCTATCTCTTGCTTTCATGGTGCAGATTGTCATAGGCTGATTTGTCCATCTTTTGTTGTTACTCGTCCATGTTAGTCTTAGTCTGCCTCTTTTACCTTGTATTTTCCCTTCCAATATTACTTTTATTAGGCTGTTGTGTCTTTTAACATGACCCAAAAATTTCAGTTGTCTTGTTCTAATTGCGTTTAGTAGTTCTCTTTTCATTTTTAGTTGTTTTAAAACTTCATCGTTTGTTTTCTTTTCTTTCCATCCGATTCTACTTATTTTTCTATAAATCCACATTTCAAAGACTTCAATTTTCTGTTTTGTTTTCTTGTCTAATGTCCAAGTTTTTTTTATGCACCATACAGGAATCCGTTTTATTGGTTGTTTCTTTATATATTTTATGGTGGGAATTATTCCTATTTTTTTTTTCTCAGTTCTTCGTTCCTGATATTATCTCTCAGGCTGTTTCCTGTCATTCGCCTAACACCTTTCATCTCAGTGTAAATCAAGTAGAGGAATTTAAATACCTATGAAGTCTAGTAGAAACAATTCACAAACAACAGAAATAGACTGAAGAAACAACAAAGCTTGTCAAATCATTGGTCAGCTGTCCCCACTATTGTTCAACAAGGAAATAACTTAGAGACAATACTGACACTATACAATGCAATCTTCATTCCAACGTTGCGCTTCCAATGCCAGGCTTGGACCAAAGATGCAAGAGCAATAAGAAAAATAACCACCACTGAGATGAAATGTGTTAGACAAATGACAGGAAACCGCCTGAGAGATAATATCAGAAACGTAGAACTGAGAAAAAAAAGCTAGGAATAGCCCCCACCATAGAATATATTCAAAAATAGGAATAATTCCCACCACAAAATACATACAGAAACAACTAATAAAATGGTTTGGCCATGTGATAAAACAGAAGGACCAAAACACAACTCAACTAACCTTTAATAAATGTTGCAAGAACATAAAACTCAAGGGTCGACCACGAAAACGATGGAGTAATGAAATATTAGAAACACTAGGAAACATAACTGTAGCAGAGGCTAACAGAAGAGCAAAGACCGCAAATGATATCTCTCCTCGATGATAAAAGGCAAATGAGGGGATAAAGAAGAAAATGAATGCCAAAGAGGTATAATTTGACAGCCGTAGTCTGGGTTCAAATAAATGGTGTTTTCCGGTGACGATCCAAGATGGAGTATTGTTTTTCTTCCGTTTGGCAAAGAATTGTTGATCAGAAGTCTAACGAGCCACCATCGTAAAACCGCCTTTGTTAATGAAACGTACACCTGATCCTCTATGAGATCGAGATGCTTGCACAGAACAGAGACAGATGGCGAGATTTGATAAAAGATCTTTGCAAGGATTGAAACTGATAGATAGAAAATTTCGAAGCAGGAAAAGACTATATAAGTCTATGCCCAATGGACTGACTACGGTTTGAAATGTCGATAGATAGATAGATAGACAGTTTGGCATGGCATGGTTTATTCTAGTTTGTCAACAAATTACTGTACTATTGAATAAATGTAATTATTACATTTCATTTTGCAAGTACATATGCGTACATGTACGAAAGAGTCAACTCCATGAAAAGAAAGTCCATTAATTATTTTAGAATTTGTTCGCTAACACAATGAGCGATTGTTCTTTTTAAACAGTTGATTTGATCTTTACTGAAGATTAAGGACACGAAGCACGGAAACGTTAAACCGTCACTTGTTTGTTGCACGAGAGATACAATAATGTTTGCTTGCTATTGCAACATTGGGGTATTTATAGCGCACGTGATTTGGCTCGTATTTGCTAACGTCTGCAGGTAATCGCTACAGGTATTGCGTGAGTCACGTTTTCATCCTTGAATTCGTGCACACACAAAAAAAAAAAAAACCATGTCCGTTGTTACAAAACATGCAGTTACATGGTTTCTTTTCTTTACTTTTTTGTTGTTGTGAGAAATGTGTTCTTTGTTGGTCTTTTCTTTAAATGAGTCGGTACGATCTTCAGTTTACAAGATAAAGAATGACTGCAATTGAAAAAAACAAAAACAAAAAACAAAGACTTCTGTTTTAATGACTTTATTTAAAAAAAAAAGTAACGGTCTGTTTACATCATCATCATCATCATCATGTAACATGCCAGTTGGCGTAGGCGATCATGTTCTTCTACAATCTTCTATCCACACTTCATCGTATCAATTCTGTTGTTGACTGCTTTCCATGCAATGTCACCAAGCTATCTAATATCTTCTCTCTTTGTCGTCCCCAATATCTCTTTTCCTGTATTTTGCCAGTTCTAACCAAGTATTCCAACTTTCCTCTTCTCATGATGTGCCCGAAAAATGTCGATTTTTTACTTTCTGATGTTTCTTATGAGCTCTCTTTTTGTGTTGGCCTCTTTGAGAATTTCCTCATTGGTCATTTTAGCTGTCCAAGGAAACTTTCAACATTCTTCTGAGAAATCCCATCTCTGTGGCCTCTAATCGTCTTTTCATTTGTTCTGTTTTACATAACATCGATTCCATAACATAACCTGTTGGAAAAAGACAACAAATTAGCGAGTGTGCCGCAAATTGCTCACCCAATTCCTGAAATTATATTTTCTAGTTAAAGATACTGTCTTACATGTGCAGCATAACGTTTTCTAATTCCTGCACATTGTGTTTTCTATAAGTTTTAAGTAAGAAAAAAAGTAAAGAGCCCCCGTCACGCCAAGTGGCGTATAGGGAATATGGTGAAGGTGAACATCAATTTTACAGACCTTCAGCACATGATTTTTGGGGTAATGTGGTCGGTATTACGCCCGTGCTGCTTTACTTTCCCAGAAAAAAATCCGGTACCCATTTAAGGCTGGGTGAACTCGGAAGCCATCAGTTGGGATGGAACCCTACCTCTTGTCTTCCATTATGTGTGTTGATCTGAAAAAGGGGGAAAAAAATCACATTATTTCGGCTTTCTGTAAGCAATGACACAACAAAGCTACGCTCATTTAGCGTCGTATTTACGGCTGATCATTGAAGAAACATAAATGACAGGCAAACACAGAATGCAGAATAATTTCATAGCAAACGTTTAATTTGTAATATTAGAAGATGGAAAAAAGAAGTTTAACTTCGCACCGTAGGGCTATTGGGAACATGATGTTAGTACCAATACTTTTTTCGAAGACGAATGGCACATTTTATGACTTACGTGGTCAGTATCATGCCAGTCCGCACTGCTTTCCCAGAAAAAAATATATACATGTCTAAGCCTGGATAATCCCTTTCTTGTGTTATGGTTATGGTTAGTCGAAGGCCCTGGTATCACTGCAAACGAATTAAATTCGATAATTGCTTATCCGCCCGTACCAGTGGGATTATCCGAGTTAAGACTCATCTCATTGAAGGATCCAAACAAAGAAAGGCAGCTGCAGTCCTCACTATAGCAGCTACAGCACACGCAAAAAGACATAAGGCCAAGCGGCACCAAAAGTGAACGCAGCTGCACTGTCCTTCGTCGTACGATATCATCATTCATCGTAAGCAGTAGGAATATCGAAACACGATCCGGATGAAAAATAGCTCACGGTGGGCACAGAACACTAAACTCAGTAGCTCATGCAGCAAGCCGGATTTGCAATACGAAAAAACAAGGAACATTTTTCTGACAGAACCTCAGTGGTTCCTGCCACATATCCGCCATATTGACCGGAAGTTCTTGTGTTTGCACCATGACTTAAAGAATAGTTGCTCTCTTGGATGTTTCTAGTTCATTGATCATGATACAAGCTACCCCTCTTTGTCATCCGCCCTTAAAGAGAGGTTAAGCGTGCGTAAATGCGTTGTAAAAGGGAACTCCTAAAAACATCAGAAAGACACAATCAACATTTTTTGGAACATCATGAGAAGAGGAAAGTTGGAATACTTGGTTACAATTGTCAAAATAAAAGGAACGAGAGATCGTGGGCGACAAAGAGAGAAAATACTAGATGGCTTGGTGTCATGGGGAGCCACGATAGCACAGTGGTTAGTGAACTGGACTACAAAGGACAAGAGGTAGGGTTCGATCCCAATCAACGGCTTCCAGGCTCACCCAGCCTTTAATGGGTACCGGATTTTTTTCTGGGAAAGTAAATCAGCACGGGCGTAATACCGACCACATTACCCCAAAAAATCATGTGCCGAAGGTCTATAACATTTATGGTGACAAACACCATATTGCCTAAACGCCACTTGGCGGGACGGGGGCTCTTTACTTTTTTTATACTCTTGTTGGTGTCATGGCATGGAAAACAGTCAACAACAGAACTTATACAATGCACTGTAGATAGAAGATTGTGGAAGGACATGATCGCCTACGTCAACCGGTATGGCACATGATGATGATGAAATGCGTTGTGTTGCTGTTTTATAGTAAAGGGTGTGATATCTGCATCTTTCGGCCCCAACACATTCGCCTTAGGATTGCCGTATTTGAGTACTGGGTCGCTTTTACATTCAGATCCATACTCACTTGGCCAGATAAGACTGGTTAATATGTTGTTAGAGGCACCACTAAGAGTCGGAGTAGAATCTGGATGGTTCCTGTTCACCGATCCTGACGCAAGCCATCAGCTGTGAGTCACTGGCAGCTTCCAGCTCTGTTGCTGTACGGGCACCTTACCTCCCGAATAAACTCTACAGCCGTATCTGTCCGGAAAAAATAAAATTACCAACCTGGCAATGAAAACATAACCTTCCGGTCAGTAACCAGTGAGCTTGACCACTCGGCTACCAAGTAATATAAACGCCAAATGCATATTTACCTATAGTTCGTTCAGAAATTCATGCACTCAGAGTTTATCAATTATCTCGGAAACTGTTTGATGAATTTCTGTAATTATTTTTCATGAAATCTTATTTTTCACCGACCTTCAGATTTTTATAACATTTAAGTACAAAGGTAGTCTGAATTTTGCACAAATCGTTTTTTGTTATGTAATTTTTTGGAAAATATCAAACCGTATGATCTAAATATGAGATTTTACTGTAAATTATATTAATGTTCTAACAAACATCTCAGTGGATTGTGTCTTACAAGTTACGGTTCAGTGAGCGCGAAATGGTGTTAAGATTGCGTGGAGAGCACGTGAAATTTGCATTTTTTTTAACGGTGAGTAGATTACAACAATTGTGGGTATTGTAAAATCCTAAAAATTGGAACAAACGAGAAAGTAATATTTTTATATACCACAAAGAAGCAAACATCTTTCCTAAATTCATGACAGTAGGGACAACAAATCTAACTTAGGTCGGTGGAAAAAGTAAGATTTCATGAAAAAGAATTACAGAAATTCATCAAACAGTTTCAGAGGTAATTAATAAACTTTGCGGGCATGAATTTCTGAACGGACTATAGTTTGCTTTGCAACAGCTTTGGTTCCTTAAATCCAAGTTGACGTTTTTCGTTCTTTTATTTAATTATACTTCATGTTTCATTAACATTTTATTTCCACGTTTCAGTGTTTTTTTTTTTTTTTTTTGTATGCTCAATTTTAGGACCGCCCTTCTTTCATCTTATGTTGTTATGTGACGTCTCACATGACGTGTGTGTTGTTCTGAGATTTCAGGAATTAAACTTGGCACAAGTAGGGCAGGACAAATGCAGTAGACCATGATTGTATATATATATACCCAAGCAGCGAGTGATGAGAACTATCAACGTGGATTATTTATACAATTTATGGAGAGGGCAGACGAATTTTAAGTTTTCCGGGAATGAAGTATACTTGATATTAAGTGAAATCGCCATTGTTATTTCATCTTTTTTTGTTTTAATCGTCTTGTTAGTTCGTTATAATCAGCTCGTATCGATATCTCATGTTATAATTGTTCTTATCAGGAGCTGGATCTTATTTTTGTAATCACTGAATTTGTTCGAGAAATCGAGTACTCACGCCATACAATTTTGTAGTAACTGAGGTTTGTCACGTGATTTTATTAGTGTGCACGTCACCTGTACATATCTATTTTTAGCTCTTGTTTTCAGATGTCATAACATAAACGCTTTATATACGGCTTTATCAGGCTTTATGTGACGACCTATAAATCAGCCCGCGTTTTACATTCAAACTTCTTGTATCACCAAATCACCATCTCTCAACCCGCTTGTGTTAGAGTTGTTTGTACATTCTCAACGCGTTTCTGAGTAGCTTATTACAAAAATGTGCGATTGACAGCATTTCTATATTACGTTCCACTTGTTCTCATATAAGAACGATCATAATTGTAATATTACTGCGCATATTAATTATTCTCTTGAGCTTTGATCTCAAGGGAGACGAAATCGATTAACCTAGCCATACCGAATAATATTAACCCGTAACTATGAGTCCACGTCACTCCATCGGATGGGAGTTAAGATGGGCACAACCAGAAACAAGAAACTTAGTGGGAAGAAAACTTATCAACCAACACAGAACTGGAGTCGTCAGTCGCTGGACACTGCGGGACTTGCTGAGGAGGGGATCTGAGCACCTATGGATATGTTCGGACATGCAATGTTGATGACCCGCAAATAACTCAATAACCCCTAACTACTTGTAGGTTATGGGAAATAGGCTGTTAGTGTCCACAATTTCCAGTTCTTTTATCAACCATTGATAATCTTTTAGACCAGCGTGGACCATGCACAAGAGGGTGCATTTGAGATCTTCACCGGTTCCCCATAGCTTATCATGCAGAGTTGTTTCTGTTGTCATATTTGTGTTCTTATGTGAAGAGTTCTGTAGTCCTATAGGATATGCTCTGGAGTTTGTCTGGATGTGCCACAGTTGCATGTTGCACACACTGTCAAGTCAATGAGCCCTATCTTGTATAGGTTTTCTCTGAGGCCGCTGTGACCTGTTTTGATTTTGAGTATCTTGGTATCCTCATGTCTGCTGAGTTTCCTTCCTTTCCTTTCCTTTCCTTTCCTTTCCTTTCCCTTTCCCTTCCTTTCCTTCCTCCTTTCCCTCCTTTCCTTCCCTCACCCCCTCTCTTCTCCTCTCTCTCTCTTCTCCCCTCTCTCTCTCTCTTCTTCTTTCTTTCTTTCTTTCTTTCTTTCTTTCACTCTCTCGCTTTCTTTCTTTCTTTGGGTCCGAGTTCTGTGTGTTGTGGGAAGAGATTGTAAAGTAATTACAACTGTTCGTGAGCATTTATGATGGTTCTATATACGAGAACAAGAACGATACATTATTAGTTTGTGCTATTATAGTTATCAAGCTTCTTTCCGTGTGACAATAGTTAAATCATAATAGTTACTGTTCTTAACTAAATAATTCCAATTTGTGTTTATTACCAAATCAGTTACGAATAACTTTTGAATCCAGTTCTTGCTCGAAAGGATCACTGGACGTCGTTCGTTGTTAATAACTGATTAGTGTGACTTTAATACTTTGGAAATCGAACACATAAACCTTTCGTACCTTTTTTACCATTTGCTCAACTTCATACAAATTCACGTCATCATGCCAGCTATCAGTGTAAGTATCTTGTTTGTCTAGTACGTCACAATCTTATTCTACATTGGTGTACGGTTGTTTTTCTACATAATGAAACACAGTACAATATAATACAGGAGACATCAAAGAAGGTAATCAGGAATGCATTCTTAACTACATTATATAAGTATTGAATTACAAATCAATTGCTTTTGTTGTCTAGTTTGGCGCGTATCAGCATGTTAACTTAAGTGAAGAACTATACTGGCGGATAACCTATATTAAAATAAATATTTATGGTGAAAGTAGTAATGGAAAAATGTACGACTGAAATAAAAAAAATACAAATGGCAAGGAAGTAATTTTAATGCCATGAAAAATATACTAACTTCAAAACAAATAACACCAGAGCTAAAGCTAAGAATAGAGAAATGTTATATCTTCTCAAAATTCCTGTATGATGCAGAAATATGGACATTAGACAAGAAAACAGAAGTAAAAATTGAAGACTCTGAAATGCGGATTTATAGAAGAATAGGAAGAATTGGATGGAAAGAAAAGAAAAATGATGAAGTCTTAAAACAACTAAAAATGAAAGGAGAGCTACTAAACACACAATTCAAACAAGACAAATGGGGACTGGTTGGTCTCGAGGCAAGACGCTGGCAGAGAGGTTGTGGGTTCAAATCCCGGTTGGGATTTTTATTTATGATTTCTCTCTACGGCAACCACCACTGGTCTCAGCAGCGAGACCCAGCTTGAAACGTCATTTACTCATCGACGGAAAAAATATGAGTACCTCCGAAGTCGGAGTTATCTGCCTGTGCTGCGAGGGACCCCTGTGCACACGGCAGCCAGGGAAAAATAAATGAAGACTCAAAATTCAGTCTTAGTCTCTAGGGACTTCGTCAGAGGTAAAAGCTGGCGAACAAAGAAGAAGAAGAAGAAGAAACATTTGAGGCATCTTAAAAGACACAACAACCCACCAAAAGTAATACTGGAAGGGAAATACAAGGTAAAAGAGGCATTGGTAGACCAAAACCATGGACAAGTAATATCAAAAGATTGACAGGTCAGCCTATGATAACCTGCACCATCAAAGCAAGAAACAGCGGAATGGCGCTTCATGGTAGCCAACCTTCGATGCGGAGACAACACTTCATGATGATTATAACACCAGTTATGTTTTTTTTATATTTATCTTTCATTATCAGTTTAACATCAACAGTTAACATAACAATCTTAATAAAAGATACTCTTATCCTGTGGAATGTTGTTATTAATGTCTTGTTTTCTTTCTCCTTAATCACAGGGAAAGGCAAGTGAAGGTATGTACCCAATTTATTCAATGTATACGTTTTGTGTTTGTTGGCGTTGACCCATTGTTGACAAGCATGGATAATTGTATAAAATGCAAATACGTTGAGTCTAGTCCGGTCAAACTACAATTGCTGTAACAGGTTGCCACGTTTTGTGTATTACATCTTGTAAATGCAACTTTCTGTTTTTTTTCGTCAATTGCACAAATTCATAGTGTAAATTACGTCACGTGCTTGTTGCATACGTCATCGTGCACTTGGCTTTTCTAATACATACATTTTCTTCTGAAGGATGCTGGACAGTTTTCTCGGCAGACCTGCAGTTCTTTTTAAAATACATCTTATCTTATCTTATCTTATCTTATCTTATCTTATCTTATCTTATCTTATCTTATCTTATCTTATCTTATCTTATCTTATCTTATCTTATCTTATCTTATCTTAACTTACTGAACTTATCTGAACTTATCTGAACTTATCTTATCTTGCTAAAGAAATCAACGATGTCATTCTCAAAGAGGCCAACGCAAAAAAACAGAGCTCCCAAGGAACATTAGAAAAAAGCAATCGAAATTTTTCGAGCACATCATGAGAAGAGGAAAATTTGAATACTTGGTTACAACTGGCAAAATAGAAGGAAAAAGAAATCGCGGACAACAAAGAGAGAAGATACTGCATAGCTTGGTGTCATGGCATGGAAAACAGTCAACGACAAAATTGATACGATGCACGGTGGATAGAAGATTGTGGAAGGACATGATCGCCTACACCAGCCGGTATACACATGATGATGATAACGACGTTACCTTATCTTATATTATCTTAATCTAATCGTATATTATCTTACCTTACCAAACGGTATCTTTATTTGTTTTTTTTATTTATTTATCTTTTCTTATCTCGATTTAACGCACGGGTACTACACATAACCAGATATATAGTTGGCTGTGTGTTACACTAGCACGACACTTAAAACAAGAAATGATAGATGAAGCTAGAAGACTTAGATTTTATTGTTTTAATCAAAAAGAGAGCTAATATCCAATATTAGGAAGAATCAATCATTTGTTGGCCATGTAATGAGAAAGGGACATTTGGAGTATTTTGTGACACCTGGGAAAAATGATAGTTGAAACGATAGTGGGAAGCAAAGAGAAGAGATACCAGACAGCTTAAGAGAGTGACTTGGCAGAAAGTCAACAACAGAAATGATAAATAACTGTCGAGATCGAAAGTTGTGGAGAGACATGATCACCTACGCCAGCAGGCCCTGTACATGACGATGTGTTACTTGTATATAAAGGCAGTTTTTTTAAACGTAGCTTTGAATCTTCAAGACATGCTACAGATTTTAATAACAGTGTTTCTAGAAGATGGTGCCAAACATCATCATCATCAAGTACAGTGCCTGCTGGCGTAGGTGATCATGTCTTTCTGCAACTTTCTATCTCGACAGTTATTTATCATTTCTGTTGTTGACCTTCTGCCAAGCCATTCTCTTCTGCTAAATATGGCCACTCATAACAGGAGAAAATGATAGTTAATCTAATCAGCAAGTCAACGCGAAAATTAGGAGTTTATTAAAAGCGGAGACAAAATCAGGAATTAAGCAAAATATAAATAATTGCTTTAGGAGTGATCTTGGACTACTTAAAGCGATAAATAAATTGTTTGGTTTGCCCCAGTGGCGTAACATGGAGTGATACCTCGCCTAGGGCAGGACAAGTAAAGTGCTACCTACGCTGGTTTTTATTTATTTCTAGTTTTCTTTTTTTTTTTCCTTTTGATATTATGCGACCAAACGATTCTTGCCTCCTGAATCCCACTCATACGCAGTACCACTAGTTTGTCCATGTTAAGAGAATGCTATGTGACTCCGTATCATACAATGCAAATATAAGAAGTAGAGAAGGGCGCAAAATGCGATTTAATTCAGCCCGGCGGTTCTAACGAGATTGACCTTATATAATGTATATAGTATCTTTTTTCTCACTATAATTTTTGGCTGATAATTATGTATGGTCTTTGTCGTCCTGACACACGGTTGGTAGCAAGGAATCATGATTAGTCTGTAGTTTAGGAAAATATTAGTGCTTTATTTAGGATTCTGTTTTACTAAAAAGCTTCTCATGTTGTTAAATCTGCCGATATTTGATAGACGGATCCGACCGCAGAATGAACAAGATGGATCTGTGTTGTCCAAACTCGGCTCCTTTCACCTTCGCCCTTTGTCTTCTGATTTTTGACGTCAACGCTTCCTATATTGTTGCTGCGCTGTATTTTATTTTTTGTTCTCCATGTGCTACGATCTCTTACCAGATTTTCCAAGTTTCTTTCGCTGATAGAAAATTCACTTAATGAAGCCATAGGAAGCCCTGCAAATATCCTCATATCTCATCACTGGCCTCTTCCTTTATCTCTTTTCCGTCCCTAAGTTCACCATACAATAATTGTTTAAGAACACGATTGCTTTCCATTCTTCTTACTTGACCCAGTCACCTTAGATGATAATTATGGTCTAATATAAACTAGACCACATAGTCTGTGGTAGAATGGAATGTGGTGCATGTCTGTGTTATTCACATCTCATATCTTTGTGTGTGCATGTCTGTGTTAGTCACATCTCATATCTTTGTGTGTGCATGTCTGTGTTAGTCACCTCTAATGACTCGGGCAGATGGTGCTCGTAAACCTGGGAGGGCCGACCATCTAAGGGCAGAATCCTCCTACAGAAAAGATCATCTGCTGCCTTGCAGGAAGATTGGAGACAATCAAAGGCTAAGGAAAGCAAACCTGAATAAGGTGCTGGCTGAAATCGGATGCACTGGGCTACTGGCGCAGAACACAGTGCAACGTTTTAGCGGGTGTTCAATCAGAGTGGATCTGGCAGACTCTAATTGTCATGTTCTGTCTGTGTGGGCGATCAACACACTTAACCTGACAGATGACTTCATGTGAGAGTCTGGAATCGTACTCGAAACTCAGGGCTGATTGAGCCCTGATCGCAGAGAGAGAGAGAGAGAGAGAGCGAGAGAGAATGGATCATGCCTCGCTAAGATGTAGGCTAAACCTTCAAGACTACCGCTAAGATGTAGGCTAAACCCCCAAGACTACCAGTAAGATGTAGACTAAACCTCCAGGACTACCAGTAAGATATAGACTAAACCTCCAGGACTACCAGTAAGATGTAGACTAAACCTCCAGGACTACCAGTAAGATATAGACTAAACCTCCAGGACTACCAGTAAGATATAGACTAAACCTCCAGGACTACCAGTAAGATGTAGACTAAACCTCCAGGACTACCAGTAAGATATAGACTAAACCTCCAGGACTACCAGTAAGATGTAGACTAAAACCCCCAAGACTACCGCTAAGATGTAGGCTAACCCCCCCCCCTCCCACCCCCCAGGACTACCGCTAAGATGTAGGCTAAACCCTCATGTCTACCGTTAAGATGTAAGCTAAACCCTCATGTCTACCGTTAAGATGTAAGCTAAACCCCCCCCCCCCCTCCCAGGACTACCGTTAAGATGTAGGCTAAATCCCCATGTCTACCGTTATGATGTAAGCTAAACCCCCATGTCTACCGTTAAGATGTAAGCTAAACCCCATATCTACCGTTAAGATGTAAGCTAAACCCCCATGTCTACCGTTAAGATGTAGGCTAAACCCCCTTGTCTACCGTTAAGATGTAGGCTAAACAAAGTAGAAATCACAGACCAAGGAAGGGTAAAGCCGCAAAGAAATCACAGATCAAGGAAGGGTAAAGCTACAAAGAAATCACAGACTAATGAAGGGTAAAGCCACAAAGAAATCACAGATCAAGGAGGGGTAAAGCCACTAAGAAATCACAGACCAAGGAAGGGTAAAGCCACAAAGAAATCACAGACCAAGGAAGGGTAAAGCCACAAAGAAATCACAGACTAATGAAGGGTAAAGCCACAAAGAAATCACAGATCAAGGAGGGGTAAAGCCACTAAGAAATCACAGACCAAGGAAGGGTAAAGCCACAAAGAAATCACAGACCAAGGAAGGGTAAAGCCACAAAGAAATCACAGACCAAGGAAGGGTAGAGCCACAAAGAAATCACAGATTCGAAATGAAACATTGCCACTGCCTATGGCGCGGGGTCCACACCCAGGACTTTTTTTGCCCAGAGGCTGACGTTGTACCTCTAGACCAAACAGTTCCCCGGATGAAGTGACAACACCAACAACATATGTCAAAGGTTGACTCTGCATGAAGAGTGAGAGCTAAGAGTTTGCATCTCTTTCGACATCCAGAGAGATATAAGAAGAAATGAAGAAAAGAAACAGAGCTAATCTTGATGCTCGAATTTATACAGAGTACCGGATTCATTCAGGGAACCGCGATAACTCAGTGGTTAGTGAACTGGACTACAAAGGACAAGAGGTAGGGTTCACCCAGTCTTAAATGGGTACCGGATTTTTTTCTGGGAAAGTAAAGCGGCGGGGGCGTAATACCGACCACATTACCCTAAAAATCATGTGCTGAAGGCCTGTAGAATTTATGGTTACTAACACCATATTCCCTAGCACTTGACGTGACGGGGCTCTACTGTTTTTTTACTACCGGTTTCATTCGTAATAAAAATGGTACAGGAAAATGCTTAAGATACATTAGTTAATATTAGCAATGAAGGCATACTAACAGATTTAAGCATTAAAAAGAAGTGGCCTAACCACCACTCTATAGAGAAAACTAAAGTAATACGGCTACGTCAAAAGATTAGCCTGGAAAGAGCAAAAATGAAAGGCATGACTCCAGAACAACAAGACAGCGGCACAGCAAGAAGAAGGTGGTTTCAAGACAGCAAGGAGACCTTGAACATGACAACATAAAAATTGGGAGATCTGTCTAGAAACAGGTTCTTTCGGATTGCTCTAGTGAATGCAACGTTCTGTGGAAGATTCGGCTAGAGACCGCGATTCTTTCAGACGGGCAGTGTTGAATGCAACGTTCTGCAAATGACATGCGATGATGGTGACCGGCTACCTCAGCTTGGCTCTCAGGTCAGTTTTAAGGGCTATGTTTTTCCTCAACAGCAATTCCAGCCCACTAGTTTTCACTCGAGCGACCTTATACAAATATGGTATTCGCTACAGTTTTCGGAGGCAACGGGCAGTAACAGCAACAGAATTGAGGTTGCCAGCGACTCATAGCTGATTTTTTTGCGCCAGGATTGGTGAACAAGAACTATCCAGACCTTACTCCACCTCCTCGTGGTGCCTCTAGTAACAGACTAACTAGTCTAGTCTGGCCAAGTAATTAAAGATCGATAGGGAAGGTCACATAGGACTCAAAACAGCATGTCGAAGACGGATGTGTCGGGCCGAAAGGTGAAAATATTACAATTTATACTGCAAACAACAACACGACGCATATTCACCCATTTAACGTTTTAAGGGGCGAACGACGAAAAGGAGTAGCTTGCGTCGGGATCAGTAAAACAGATCTTTCCAGAAGATCTATTCTTTTAGCCATCGGGTGAACGAGAGAGAGAGAGAGAGAGAGAGAGAGAGAGAGAGAGAGAGAGAGAGTACAGCTGTAATGGACCTTGCGATCTGATATACGCGTACTATAGAAGACACAAAATGGGATGGGAAGGAAGGGTGCCGGAGAGCTAGATAAATAGAGAATACGGTCACATGTTCAGTGCAGCTGCCACCACACGATTAATGGGACAATGTTAATATTTCAGCACCCCCCCCCCCCCCCCCCCCCCCCATCGATCGCCATCATTATGTATCGTGCCTGCTGGCGTAGGTGATCATGTCCTTCCACGACTCTCAACTCCGACAGTTATTTATCATTTATGTTGCTGACCTTCTGCCAGGCCATTTTCTTAAGCTGTCTGGTATCTTTTCTCTTTATTTCCCTTATTTCCGTCTATCTCTTCGTCCAGTTATATTATATTTCCAGTTATTTTCCCAGTTATAATTCTTTTAACCTTATCAGATAAATGATTGATGATAATTGATTGATAAATGATCAATACGACTATATGAAACAATAACGCAATATTTTCTTACTCATGACGTGTAGTATATGGCAGTCGGTATTATCTTTTTTAAAATCTTTTCTCCTTTTATCACATTTTCCCAATTTGTTTCCTTATTTTGACCCTTCCTTCACCTTCTTCTTCCTCTCGTCTCTCTCTCTCTCTCTCTCTCTCTCTCTCTCTCTCTCTCTCTCTCTCTATCTATCTATCTTTGCACCATCTCACATCACCTCTTCTGCCCAACTACATATTTCTGTTATTGCAGTCTTCGTATTTAACATAGTCTTATCTTATGTTAGTTTTATTTTCCTTTATAGTCTTCCCCTTTCTTTATTTTGTGTGTATTTCTTTTGCTGTTTTTTATCTTCCATAAATCATGCATTTTCTTTTTCTGCTTCATGTGCTACTTTGTCAATTACTCCTACTTGTTTCCTTTATCTTCGTTTTTTAAAAATAACTTCCTTAATGCCATTTCCTTTATCTTCCTTTTCATCTCTTTAGGCCTTCTCCTCCTGTTATTTAACATTATAACTCTCTCAATAATCTTCTTCCTCTTTTTCTTTTTTATTCTGCTTGTTCTTCTACTTCACTTCCTCCTTCTTTTTTTACCTTCAACTCTTTTCTTCTTCCTTTTCTTCTTCTCTCTGTCATAATTCCTCATATTTTCATCTTATTTATTTTCTTCAATTCACTTGCTTTTGCTTATTCTCAATCGTCTTGTTCTCTTTCTGTTATCCTTCCTTATTTATCTTTTTAATATCCCAACTTGTATCAATTCTTGTATGTTGTTAACCCAAAAGGTGGTAAACCCATAAGGTGGTAAACCCATAAGGTGGTAAGAAATCTTTAAAAAGGCAAATACACCAGGTGGTAATCTGATCAGTAAAAATGAACTTCTAACTCTCTATTATTAAGATTGACACTATACGTTTAAGGGAATGAGTGAGAGTGAGTGAGAGAAAGTGAAAGACAGAGAGGTCTACTTGTGTTATGTCTGCCAGACATCTGCTTTCTGCTTTATTTTAAAGCCAGATATTCTTCAGCTAAAACTTAATAAATATCCTTCTATCTCATTCTTGTTCTCCTCTTTTCTCTTACACTTCGTTTTTTTGTTGTTGTTTTCATTATACAAATACTTTTTTAAAATTTAAAACTCAACTTACAATATCAAATATTTGAAAAATATGATTGTTTCTTCAGTCCATATTATTATTATGTAATTAACCTATAATGACAATCAGATTGATTTTATTACACATTTTAAAAAGACTGAATGTATAATTATAAAAATATTGTTTTCTTATAGCCCTTCTTAATGATTTTTATATTTTGCAAATCTAAATGTTTTGTTTTGCTTGATTGCTTCATTTCATAATTTGAATAGATGGTAATGACCATGTTTTAGCACCTCATGATAGTTTTATTATTTTGTAACAACAATATTTGAGCCTCTTTACAATTTAAATATTTGATAATCAAAATGTTTTAACTTGTCTTTGTAATTTTGATTTTTTAAAAATAAAATGTTTAGATGTTTAGATCAATACAGTTTTAATATTTTATATTAAACATTTTTATTATAATCTTATAGTTATTTTTATAAAACTCTCTAATTTTAGTAGACACTGGCTACATTCTAACGTAGCACTATATTCTATCTAATGTCTTGTGAGACAAGGAATCCTGTTATTACAGTTTTAGTAGTTGAGTATCAAAATTGCCTTTTTAAAAAAAGAAATTGTATTATCAGGATTTGAATATATGATACTGTGCATGATAATTGCTCTATCCTTGTAATGTGAGTACATTTTAACAATTAGTTTTTCGGGTTGACTCCTGCAGAGTATTTTAATCTTTTTTCATCTTCTGTACAAATATGTATTAATTTGTAGAGGTTTATTATATGAACAGAAAATGAGTGTAATTGTACACAACCAATAATGGCGAAGCTAAAAATATGTACTTTCATTTAAAATGATCCATTATGACTAAAAAATATGTAGGTAAAAAAATTGTTTTACTTTTATTTGAGATTACTTTGGTTATTTTGGAATTTAATATTATTTTTCTTCTGAGAGTTTGCACACAAGAATATGAATGTGATAGGAAGAACTTTAATCAGTGTTTAGTGAATATTAACAAAACCAGAGTTTAAAAAAAGAACTCACTGCTGGTATTTTACTTTAGAAATTCTGGTTTTCATTTGATCAATTTTTGTTGGAAATTATATTTATTGTCTGTAAACATTAGAAGGTGATAAGGCCAAGTCAAATGATGAGGAAGAAGATGAGGAGGGACAGATGGTTGTGGAGGAGGAATTTGTTGCAACAACCTCTTCAATAACTGGAGATAATGGAGGAAATCCTCAATTCTCAGCTCAGTTGGATTTACTTGATGACCCTATAGTTATGATTGGTGAGATAAGTTGTAATTATATTAACATTAATTTATTGTTTCTTTTTTTAAATGGAATTGTCAAGTATTTCTTTACAAAATGTATTCTTTACTACAAAATTTAGATATAATGCCAAAGTTTATATTTTTCTACAAAATGTTTAAATACCAACATAATTTGTTATAGCTAAAAGGACAACAAAAGATAGCTATTAAAGTACTATAGGACACTGCTTTGGGTTTAGTCATCCTCTGAAAATGGGTAACAGGGAATTTTTGTGGGATAGGTAGGGTATTCTAGCGGTGGAACTGACCGCATCATCTATAAAATGTGCTAATGTTCATTAAAAAAAATGATGGTGGCCATAAATACCTCATTACTTAAGTTAAATCGCCATATTGCATACCACTTTAGCATAACTTAATGAATATTGATTTATTTGTCATTACTCAATTTATATGCAACTGGACAATTTACATCTATATCAAAATTTATATATGTAAAGTAGAAATATTGCTACAAATATTTCATATCATTCTTCTTCTACATTACAGTCCCAATGGTTCCTTAGGTTTTCAAAAAACACTTTCCATGCCACCATGTTTTCATGTCATTCTCTTAAGATCACTCCTTGTCTTCTTCATCATCTTCATCTTCGCTTCCGTCTTTTCCTGGATTGCAGAATTACTCTTTTTTACTTTCTTTGAATTGTCCATTCTGTTTATTAAGTTTTTGTGGCTTATTTAATTTCAATTATAAGGTAACCAGTCTCATACTTGACACTCTTTAGTCACCTTTAACATTTAAGTAAATGCCTGGTAGTTTACTGTGCCACTTTTTTTTTACTATCCTATCAGATCCTGGCACATGGCTGCCAGGGAAAAATTGAATAACACGCAAAATTCAGTTCCTATCTAGTCTCTAGGGACTTCGTCAGAGGTCAAAGCTGGCGAACGCAAAAAAAAAAGATCCTGGCGGCACATAGGCATCAAACATTTATTACTGATTAAATAGTTAATATCCACAAATTCAAATTTATTTATGATTCATCGCATATGATTTTTTTTTTTTCTTGTTTAGATTTATGTCTAGCACATTATTTCTATATAATTACCAAATGTATTGTTATCCAGTCAGTGGTGTCATGCTTTTTTCTCTTAAACAGTTAGATTGATAGCTTATAATTGTCTTATTTTTTTGTCTGCTTCACTAGGTGTTGTCTGTATGGTATCTTTGTTGTCTTGGGCCCATTGACTTTTAGGTTGTTCCATTAAGTATATATATATATATATATATATATATATATATATATATATATATATATATATATATATGCCTTACAGATATATATTTATATATATATGAATCAGATGATCTACACAATTTATATTTAATTATAAAATATTATCTACAAAATATATATAAAATTTAAAAATAGGACTTATATAATGTATGTTTAATTATAAAATATGTTCTATAAAATGTGTATCTAATTACAGATTATTATCTATAAAATGTACATCTAGTTACAAAATATGATATATAAAATGTACATCTAGTTACAAAATATGTTGTATAAAATGTATATCTAATTTACAAATTGGGAGTCATAATATGTACTTTTGGGTGTAATACCGACCACATTATCCCAAAAATCATAATCAGAAGGAGTATCTTGGTCTACGCCCTATGGGCTGGCTAAAAAAAGAAAAAAAAAAAAAAAAAGTAAATAAAAAAATAAAAAAAAGAAAAAATAATAAAAATGTATTTTTAAAAATTAATAAATTCATGCTGGGGAGAATTTGTTAGGGAATAATAGAACAAATAAGTATGTGTTAGCACTCGGAAAAATTAACAGACAAACAACAACAGAAAAAAACGAAGAACAATATATGGTCGAACCCGTACTCACTGGCACCGCGCCTTGCCACGAGAGGCCGAACGCTTGGTACACTGCCACTCAGCCAACTAAAAAAAATGGCTATTGCAGTAGTGTCTTCCACGAAAGGCGATCTCAATGACTATAGCATAGGGTAACGATCTCAGACCGGAAATAAATTGTATATTTGTACTTTCCTATTAATGCAAGTATCTCCCAGTAGGGCTGAATACTTGTGTTGTAGACAAACATTTATAGGACGAAACAGCACGAATAGTAGTTTCCAGTGGTTATATACTGGTAACAAATAATAATACATAAATATTATTATATGGGAACTTCCGAGGCGATAATAGGGAATAATAGAACAAATAAGTATGTGTTAGCACTCGGAATTTGTTACCTGCTCTATAAGATCTCATAAAGGGTGATAATATCTATATAATAATATATATGATAATATCTGTTTTATTCATGAGTATAGTCTCTAACGAAATAACAAAAATATGACCATTCCCTTATAACATACCTTTTTATGTTGGGTATGTTGCATGTAATATAATGAGTATTGGTGAGAGTCAAGTGAAATTGTACATTCAGTCAAGTAAAGGAGTTTATTTGAAAGAAACTAATTGTGACTGTACTTGTGCGTTAGGCTTTGGTTTAGGTTACTGCGACAAGCCCACAGTTTAGTTACAAAGTCTATTAAATCACAAACATCAAGGGAGAATTAAAACTTCTAAAACTCTACTAAAATATAAAGACAGCCCAATGTAATACTTTTGTATAGAAGTGAGTTATTTTATTATCACAATACATTAGGAGGTTATAGTTTTATTATAATGGTTTCTTGTTCTAACTTTTAGCTTTTTTTGTAGCTTAGGTCTTCAACAAACACTTTCCAAGCCATTTTGTTTGCTGCCATTCTCTTGAGATCATTCCATGCCATCACCACCTCCATCATCTTCATTTCTGCTTCCACTTGTCTTCTCCAATAATATTTTGATCTTCCTCTTTAGCTCTGCCCTGGGGATTTCAAAAAAGGGCCTGTCGTTTAATACTCTCAGTTGGCTTCTGCAGTGTGACTCCTATCCAGCACCATCATCTTCATTGTATCTCTTTAACCACTGGTATTTGATTGGTACTTTACCATAGTTCTAAGTTAGTGATTTTGTCCTGCCATTTCCATCCTTTTATTCAGTGGAAGCTTCCATTAATGAAGGTCTGTATCATTGTCATTGTCATTTTGATGTTCTCCTTGTTACACAGCCATCTTGTTTGTGAAGTTTTTGTGGCTTATTTTTCTAGTACAGGATAGCCAGTCCCATGCCCACTTTCCGTAGCTGCTTTTTACGAATATGGCTGCTAGGGTAATGATCTGATGCACATCTGTCCCCTTTTACTTCCTTCCACATTTGATTTTCAACAAGAAAGGGAGAAATAGTTAATGGTCTTTTGGTCTGCTCTTTTTAAAATCATTACTCTTGTCATGTTTCTGAGTGTTTCTATCTAGTATTTTACCTTCTCATTTTCTTGTACATTTTATTCTCTCAATTCCTGATCTATATGAACGAGTTTGCAACAGGCTTAGGGCTTCATCTAGCTCAATGTGGCTTGTTCTACTTCATGCACATAAATTCTGGGTAATTATTCTACTTTTTATCTTCTAAATTTAACAATTCATGGACTTGTCTTGACATAAATATTTTACTTTAATATGAGAACTACCTCATCATCATCATATAAACATTCCTGTAGGCACAGGTTTCTCTAAGACTTTATATCTCTGCAAGTAAAGTAAAGGTTCCCTCCTCACTTTGCTAGGTGCATGAGGAATGTGGTGTTAGTAACCATATTTTTCCATGACACATTCTTGAGTGATATGGTCAGTATCACACCAGGCCGTTTTTACTACTTCCCAGAAAAATCTTTATTACCCATTTTTTGAGGCTGGGTGAACCCTGGAACCTTGTCTGCCTGAAAAAAATCTTGGCATCTTAGCACGTGAGTTTTCACCTATATGTACTCAACTGCCTATCCAGAAGTGTTTTGAGACTTCTGGACAGTGTTGCTTCAAAACTCATGATGCGAGGTGGCATTCCTCACCTTCTCAGAGTGCTACCCTGGTGCCCAATTCTGCTAGTGGCTGAGTCGACCGCGGGGGTATTTTTTTTCCAACCATGAGTACAATTCACACTGCTTCCAGCGGGAATCGAACATGGGTTGTCAGAACGTTGGTAGCACAGTCGAATGGTATTCCCAAATAGGCTACCGAGGCACCAAAATTGTGTATACTCAAATAGTAACATAACACTTGGAATTAAAATTGTGCTGCAGTATTTGTGCCTTTGACTACAAGGTCCAACTTCAACACATATTTTGGAAGGAAGAGGTATGTTTTACTTACATACAACATGTACATAGTCTTCCTCCCATGATTCGCTGAATTATCGCCTTGGATGTTTCCCTCTACAATAGTAAGTAAAGTATCGTATCTCCGTCATGCCAAGTGGCGTATAGGGAATATGGTGTTAGTGACCATAAATTTTACAGACCTTCAGTACATGATTTTTGGGGTAATGTGGTCAGTATTACGCCCATGCCGCTTTACTTTCCCAGAAAAAAAAAATCCGGTACGCATTTAAGGCTGGGTGAACCCGGAAGTCGTCAGTTAAGATTGAACCCTACCTCTTGTCCTTTGTAGTCCAGTTCACTAACCACTGAGCTATCGCGGCTCCCTGTTTACTCAGTGGCTAAGAATAAAGGCTGCATGTCCAGTTCACTAACCACTGAGCTATCGCGGCTCCCCTGTTTACTCAGTGGCTAAGAATAAAGGCTGCATGTCCAGTTCACTAACCACTGAGCTATCCCCTGTTTACTCAGTGGCTAAGAATAAGGCTGCATGTCCAGTTCACTAACCACTGAGCTATCGCGGCTCCCTGTTTACTCAGTGGAGAATTACAGTTTACAGTTAAGATAAAGGCTGCATGTCCAGTCACTAACCACTGAGCTATCGCGGCTCCCCTGTTTACTCAGTGGAGAATTACAGTTTACAGTTAAGAATAAGGCTGCATGTCCAGTTCACTAACCACTGAGCTATCGCGGCTCCCCGTTTACTCAGTGGAGTACAGTTACTAAGAATAAAGGCTGCATGTCCAGTTCACTAACCACTGAGCTATCGCGCTCCCTGTTTACTCAGTAGTACAGTTAAGAATAAGGCTGCAGTCCAGTTCACTCACTGAGCTATCGCGGCTCCCTGTTTACTCAGTAGTTTACTAAGAATAAAGGCTGCATGTCCAGTTCTTCTTCTGTGTTCTTCTGATAACTACTCTTAGTATCCTCCTTTAAAATAGATGTTAAGTTTAGTAGTTACATTGTGTTGTCATTTATAGCAAGTTGCAATAATTGCATCTATTGGCCCAACATGTCTGATTTCAATAAGACAGTTTGTTCGTCTTCAGTTCCTATTCATTTGGCCAGACTGGTTAGTCTGCTTCTGGACCATCTTAAGGAGATGGAATAGAAGTTTGATAAATTTTGGTTCATTGATTTTGATGCAAGAATTGACCACAGGTGCTGTTGAGTATCTCTCATGTGCATTGAAGCTGCAGTGTGTGTGTGTATATATATAAATATACCTGTTGCCCTTTTGAGCCAAAGATGGCACATACGGGAAAAATTATAGATTCTCTATGTCTGATAGTTACCAGACTTTTTATAGGACCTGCATTGTATGTAACAATATGTCTCAGTCTTGGGTAAGCTTCTCAACTTCAAATTTTCTCAAGATTAGCCTCTGTCTTTCTTTACCTTCTGGTTCCATTTGAGGAATATATATATATATATATATATATATATATATATATATATATATATATATATATACTTATGGGATTTTTATCATCATCATCGGGTGCCTTCTCCGCAACGAAGGTTGGCTACCATGGATCGCCATTCTACTCTGTTTCTTGCTTTGATGGTGCAGGATGTCATAGATTGACTTGTCCATCTTTTGATGTTACTCGTCCATGTTAGTCTTGGTCTGCCTCTGCCACCTTGTATTTTTCCTTCCAATATTACTTTTAATAGGCTGTTGTGTCTTTTAACATGCCCCAAAAATTTCATTTGTCTTGTCTTGATTGTATTTAGTAGTTCTCTTTTATTTTCAGTTGTTTTAAAACTTCATCGTTTGTTCTCTTTTCTTTCCATCCAATTCTACCTATTCTTCTATAAATCCACATTTCAAATTCTAACTACTGTATTAAGAACGAATTAAAAATAGCTACATGGAATGTTAGGACCTTATACCAACAAGGAAAATTAGAAAATCTAATGGTATAAGTAGAGCGATTAAACATAGATATCTTAGGCATATCAGAAACAAGATGGAAGGAAAGTGGAATTTTTTTATAGAAATCCCAATATATTAAAAAAAAAAAGATAAGTGAACCCATCAAGATATGATGCTGAACCTGATTAAAATACAACTGGTTTAACCCACTCAACCCCATCATCTGTCAACTACAAAATTTTCTAAAATAAATTCTAGAGTTCTATTGTATGTTTCAGCTGAATCAATTTGTATGTTTGTTTTTTTTTAAATCTTTGTTTTGCATTATCCCATTTTTGGGGTCTGTCAGGGAAACTTATAGGCCCAGAGAATAAAATTCACTTATCCAGTGCAATTTGTATAAATTCTTAAAAAGGAAATTGTTAATATGAAATAAACGGCCAAAAAAAACAACAAAATATGTTATATTTATACCATCTGATGACTCAATTGTTTATTTATTCAGATGTTACATTTTTTAATAACTGATGAGGGTCTACTTTGGAGATTAAATGTTAAATTATTATTATTACTTCTTTGCAATTGTTTCATCAAAATCTATTGTAGTTTCCTTAAAAACACAGACATATTAAACATGATGTACATTGTAAAATTGCAGAGATGGATGTGCACGAAGAATTTGCTTTTGAAGATAGCAGGAAAATGAAACTTTCCAGGAAAATAAAGAAAATGAAGTAGACTATGCAGAAATTAATGGGGGACATATGAATTTGCTAGCCAGTCTTGAAGAAGCAGGTAGTAGGGCTGACAGTGCCATTGAAGAGTCAAAGCAAAAAGAGGATGAAGAAGTGCTAGCAGATGAAGAGATAGAGCAAGGAACTGAAGAAGAAAAGGAAATAATTGAAGAAACAGAACAAACAAATGAAGATATAAAACAAACAGCTGGAGAAGTTGAGCTAACAGCTGAAGATGGAGAACTACCATCTGAAGAAGAAAAGCAAAAAACTAATGAAGGAGAGGAAATAAATGATGTGGAACAAACAGTGGATGAAGGAGAACAAATAACTGAAGAAATGGAACAAATAACTGTCCATGTAGCGCAAAAAGTGTCACAAGTGGTAAAACAGGATATAGATGCAGAGTCAAATATTGATGAAGATAATGATGCCAGCATTAAAAATGAAGCAGAGAATGGTGGCCACGAAGTAAATAAAGTTGCAGAAGGTGACAATTACAATCTTAAATAGATTAATTCTAACTAACTGCCAGATCTAATATTTCAACAATTTATATAAATTATCCTTGCAAATTTCTACTTTCTTTTTTTCCTCATATATATATATATATTAATATATTACAATATTATTCTCAAATATTACACTGACTGTGATTCCTTATTTCATTTCCCACTTTCCTATTGCTTGAAGTAGCTTATACCAAATGTAGCAATACACCTTTTGTTTTAGTTTTGCATTCTCAAATTTACTAACAAACATTTATTAAAAGTCTGCACTCCGAGTGTCTTCATTTAATGCTAACAAAATGTTTTAAAATAATGATATAAGGATTTACTCTGAATTTCTATTAATACCAATATTCTAGTATTGAATAAAGCACTGTCAAATGTATGAGGTTAGGTTAAAAAAAAATGGTGTTATATGTTGGTCATGTGATGAGAAGAAACAACAAGAGAATCTCAAAGCAAGCCCTCAAATGGGAACCAAAGGGTAAAAGAAAAAGAGGCTAACCTAGAGAAACACTAAACATAACTCTAAAGTGAGAGGCAATAACAGGAAACATCAGCTCCCTCACTGATATTGAGCTACTCACCCAGAATGGGAATGACTGGTGAGACACAATGTGGATCATGTGTGTCGACACTAGATAACTAAGGTTGTTGCACATAAACAATCTAGATTATCTGCCCTTTGTGTCACCTTCAGCTCTAGATGGCAATAGAAAGGTAAAAATGTTTTACACTTCAGATGGGAATGCTATGTGTCATTGTAAAGCTACACTAATTTTTGGAATGTTCTGCAAGGACAAGCTGCATGTAGAGTGCCATGTGAAAGAGAAATCGGTAGGAAACTGATTCAACTGTGTATCGATTGTTACTATGGACAAAACAGAGGCTTGGGACTTGTAATAAAGCTACTGCATCTGCACAGCAAAAATCATCATCATGTACCATACCAGTTGGCGTAGACGGTCATGTCCCTCCACAATCTTCTATCTATAGTGCATCGTATCAGTTCTGCTGTTGACTGCTTTCCATGCCATGACACCAAGTTATCCAGTTTTTTCTGTCTTTGTCGTCTGCGATCTCTCTTTCGTTTTATTTTGCCAGTTGTAACCAAGTATTCCAACTTTCCTCTTCTCATGATGTGCCCAAAAAATGTTGATTGTTTCTTTCTGATGTTTTTTAGGAGCTGCCATTTTGTGTTGGCCTCTCCTCTTTGAGAACTTCCTCATTGGTCTTTTTAGCTGTCCAGGGAACTTTCAACATTCTTCTGAGAAATCCCATCTCGGTGGCCTCTAATCGTCTTTTCATTTGTTTGTTTACTGTCCATGATTCGCTTCCATAGGTCATAATTGGTTCTATATAGCACTGATGAACTCTCTTTCTCATTTCTATTGACATAGATTTGTTGTATAAGATATTTTTCATTTTCTGAAATGCTATTTTGGCCCGAACTATTCTGCTTTTTATATCCGTGGTGCATCTTCCATCCGATGTTATTATTGTGCCCAAGTATTTGAAATGTTGCACTTGTTTCAAATTTGTCTTGTTTATTTTTATGCTATATGCTGGTGATGATTGTTTCTTCGATATAACCATTACTTCTGTTTTCTTACTATTCAGACTGAGACCTTTCTTGATGCTTTCTTTTACTATTATGTCTATCATTTCTTGTAGTTAATTCTCTGTCTCTGCTATTAAGACTGTGTCATCTGCATATCACAAATTATTTATGTTGTGACCGTTGATTTCAATTCCTTTTTTGTCTACTATTGATCTTATAATATTTTTGCTGTAAAGTGAAAACAAATCCAGCAACAGAACACAGCCTTGTCTGAAAAAAAGAGAACTACTAAACACAATTCAAACAAGATAAATTAGATTCTTGGGACATGTGAAAAGACACTGCAGCCTACTGAAAGTAATCTTGGTAGGGAAAATATAAGGTAAAAGAGACAGAGGCAGACCAAGACTAACATGGATGAGTAAACATCAAAAGATGAACAAGTCAGCCTATGACAATATGCACTATCAAAGCAAGAGGCAGAGCAGAATGCACTCCATGATAGCCAACCTTTGATGCAGAGATGGCACTAAATGATGATGAGCCACCGAAAATGGGTACCAAAGATTTTCTTGTGGAAAATAGTGTGACCTGGCATTATGCAGATCAGATAATTCATAAATATACAGATGGTTATGTAAAAAAATGTAGTGGTACCACCGTATTCCACATACATTACAACAAGTCATAATTGGTACATTTACTTTGTTCAGTTTCCTAATAATGATGATAATGATAGGGCTATAAATAGCAACAATTAAAAATGAAGCATTGAAAAAGTTCATGGTCAAGTCATTGCTTTAGAAGCTTACTGAAGAGTAGAAGTAATACAAGAAATATAACACTTACATCTTCATCATCATGTACCGGGCCTACTGGCATAGGTGATCATATCTCTCCACAACTTTCGATCTCGACAGTTCTTTATCATTTCTGTTGTTGACCTTCTGCCAAGCCATTCTCTTAAGCTGTCTGGTATTTTCTCTCTTTACTTCCCTCTATCTCTTCGTCCGTCAATTTTTCCAGTTGTTACAATATATTCCAATTGTTCTCTTCTCATTACATGGCCAAAATATGATGATTGTTTTTTCCTAATATTAGAAATTAGGTCTCTTTTTGCTTTGACCTCTTTCAGAACATTTTCATTACTCTTCTTAGCTGTCCATGGTATTCTCAACATTCTTCTGTAAAACCACATTTCTACAGACTCCAGTGATTTTCTTGTCTGTTGTCCTATTGTCCATGATTCACATCCATATGTTAAGACTGGCTCTACATAACATTTAAGAACTCTTTAATAACACTTACAAGTGAATGATATAATGAGTACAGCCATCTTTCATAATGTACATAGTATTTTATGGGAGTAAAGTAATATTTCACAGAATTAAGCCACAGTATTTGATGGTGGGGTGGTAGTTCTGTTTCTTTCTGTCAATACTTTCTTCACTCACTGAACCAGGTACCCATTCCTTTTTCAACTTGGGTGGCTGGAGAATATCACATTGTGCCTGAACCTACATCAACAATATCAAAGTCAATCAGCACATTACTACTGCCACTACACTACTGGCACTATCCATATAAAAAAAGAAGTTAAAAAAGAGAAACACTACAAGTAAAGACACCTATCAGCTCAGTATATAAAGATATATTCATTGTATGCTACTCAGAAAATAAAAATTTATTGCATATGTTCTTTTTTCTTCATTTGACACTTATTTTGTTTATCAGTAGTTCTCATATCGCAGGCATTAGGGAACATGTTAATATCAAGAAAATATTTGACAATGGCTTAATTAGGGATTAGACAAGCATCAAAACAACAAAGAATAATTCTAAAAAAAAATATTATAATATATATATATATATATATATATATATATATATATATAAATCAGAAATGTACACACAAGTACTTGTTTTCACAATTGATTTTATGTCTACAGTTTCAAATAAGTGAAAGTGTCAGGAACGTATAGATATGAATTCCATAGTACATCGAGAAGGAAAGAAAGAATGAGAACTACTGTTGTGTTTCTGTTACTTACTAACAGCCATATTTCACAATGTATTTATCTATAAAATAACCCAACACATTATTTTCCATTACGCAATTATTTGTAATGTATTATTTTATTTTTCAAATATATTCACAGAATAACTGAATAGTATTATATTTTTTTTTAAATTTCTGTGATTATTTTTGTTTGTTAAGCAAATGCTAGGTCCTAATAAATTTGAAAGTTATTTTTCATTTACATTGTTCTGTTATACATGATTAATATGATGCTAGTTAAAGTGTTTATGATGCTACTGTCAGACATTACGTTTAAAGTGTTAAAAATAACCATTAAATGAGTTAATTTAAAAAAAACTTAAGTTAAACTATTTATTAATCAAAGCATTTATATTTTGAAAGAAACCTTTGAAGTAGATATATATTTCTTTTGGTGTTGAGTTTTTGTAATTTTATTTTAAGAATAGCAAATGTTAATGTAAAATGTGTTTCTAACCTAAAAACTGTAAAGTAACAACTTAGTTTGATAAATTAGTTATTCTAGTTTTTATTAAAGTTTTTTCCACACTTGTATGTACTTGTGGTTGCCTCAAAGTTATTCTGTAAATCATCCTAAATAGAATAAAGGATTCAATAGATACAGTGATGCGTGAAGAACAGGCTGGGTTTAGAAAAGGGAGAAGCTGTCTTGACCACATTTTCACTCTACGACTTATATTGGAGGAACACATTGAAAAGCAAAAACCTTTTGTACTTAACTTCATCGACTTCAAAAAGCATTTGATAGTATTCATAGAGATTCTTTGTGGAAAATTCTGAAGCAATATGGCTTACCATCAAAAATCATAAATATTATCAAAGACATGTATGATGGTACACATGTGCAGTTCGAACAGAGGAAGGACTGAGCGAATGTTTCCCAATAGAAACTGGGGTTAAACAAGGATGTATTTTATCGCCCTTGTTATTTGGATTGTTATGGACTTCATAATGAAGAAATGCTGCACTGGTAATAAAGGCATCGAATGGATACAAGGAGACCATTTGGAGGACCTCGACTTTGCTGATGACATAGTTCTCATCAGCAGTCAGATAAAACGATGCAGGAAAACACAAATGAACTATCATCAATAGCCAGCAAAATTGGGCTTGAGGTCAATCATGAAAAGACTAAAGTCATGAAAAGTTTAATTCCAACAAGTGACAAAATATACATGGAAAACAAACCAGTAGAAGAGATCGATCACTTCATCTATCTTGGAAGTCACATTGATCGAGAAGGGGATACGAGCAAAGAAATTAGAATCAGACTGGCTAAAGCAGCAATGTCTTTCAGAAGCCTTGAAAAGTTGTGGAAATCAAACTCATTAGCACAAACACAAAACTTAGGCTATTCAAATCAAATGTACTATCACCCTTACGTATGCGTGTGAAAGCTGGAAAACAACAAGAGATATAGAAACAAAGTTGAACGCATTCGAAAATAAATGTCTAAGGAAAATACTTTGTATAGAATGGAACGAATTCAAAACAAACGAGGAAATTAGAGAAATCGCCAATCAACCACTAATATCTTCAGTAATAAAGAAAAGACGATGGTCATACGTTGGACATGTGATGAGAAGAGATAATAATCGAATAGCAAAGCAAGCCCTCATATGGGAACAACAGGTAAAAGAAAAAGAGAAGACCCAGGGAGACACTGAGAAGAACATTGATGAGAGAGGCAAGAGCAGCAGGAATCGGCTCCCTCAATGAGATAGAACTGCTTGCACAGAACAGAGACAGATGGCGAGATTTGATAAAATATCTTTAAAAGAAAACTGCTAGAACAAAAATTCATATAGGAGAAGGTGTATCTTGGTCTACGCCCTATGGGCCGGTTACGGCTCGAAAGGTCAATAGATAGATAGATGTACTTGTGCATTAACTTAACTGATTAATTTTGTGCATTAAATTTTCAAATTAAGAGTTTTTTTCTTGAATGCAGAGACTGAGATTGGTTTGTTCTTTAATGCATGCCTTAGATTTATTTTGTGTGACAACCATGTCTTGTTTTCTAACTTACAGACGACCAAGAGGAGGGAGAGGATGAACCTGCTTCAGCTGAAAAGCTGGCAGACTGAGAAATATAAGGAGATACAGACATAGCAGCAGAAGATAATGATGACGATGGTGAAAAAGAAACTAAGGAGAAGTTGCAGATTCAAGAAGTGATTAAGAATAGTGATGAGAAATTTGATCAACGAGTGACACTGAAAAAAACATCATAGAGAGAAAAAATTAGAAATAATGAGTAAGAGATAAGATTAATTAATTTTCTTGATAATATGACTGATACAGAACTACTTCTTCTAGGCTTTGTGATTTAGATATTAATTTAATTTGATCCACATCCTTTTTGATTGTTTTTCATATTTCATTAGAATTTGAAAGTGTTTCTTGTAACAAGAGTTTTAATTAGTTACTGTCTTTTGGTTGTGCATAAATTGTGGTTGAATACAGTCGTCTCTTTAAAGGTTAGAGGTGGTCTGTTTGAGGAACAAATTGTTATACTGTAACATAGTAACAAGTTGTAATACTGTAATACAGGGAAGTGTATGTTTTCAATGCTTCACAAGACTAAACATTGCAATTTAATGTAGTGTGGCAAGTTTCCATTTTTGCCATTTTCTTACCTAGCTCTGTCATAGACTTTAAATGCAGAACTAGAATGGAAAATGCAAGCAGTTGAAGTTATGTGTTACTACAAGATCCTCAATATCCCATAGAGGTCACATTTCAAATGAGAAAGTTAATTAATTGTTATCAGCAGCTTTGGTTAACAGAGAGAATTTCTTGCGTCAATTTAAAAAAAAAAAAAAAAATTCTGTTGTTGCATGCATGTTGCACGTTTTAATGGCCTGACCAAGTCGATCTTACAGAGAAAATTTAAAAAAACAGATGACAGAGAAGTAGATAATGTAGAAAATGGATTCTTGACATCAAGAATTGAACTGAAAAACATGCAACAAATTGATATACAAGGTGGAGAAGATTGAAGAAAAATCAGGTTAGACTTACATCCTTGAAGAAAAATCAGGTTAGACTTACATCCTGGCACATCAAAGGGAATTCATGATTCAGGCAGAAAGTCTGAGATCAGATAAAAGTTGAGAGATTGTTGTGAATTTCTTGAAGATTAACAGTAATCTGTAAAGGCAGCAAAATGTAATATTTTAATAGAAGAAAGTAATACTTCACAGTACAAAGTATTAGCTTATGAATGTAATGAAACCTGTGTTCATCCTTACTTTCATGCTTTTACTGAATATGAGATAGCAGATAGCAATTTACAAATTAATACATTTACTGTCATAGAAGCTACAGATTTCTTTATAGGATATAATAGTGTGATGAAGGGAGTGCACTTAACTGTCTAAATTGTGCTAAACTCAATATTTTCAAAATAGTGTCAACACTATTCTTTCACATTGTTATCACCCCTGACTTGAATACTACTTGATGACATTGAGAAATACTGTGGACACAAGAAGAACACGATGACAAGTTTAAAAATCAAGTTGAAGCAAATTATTGAAATGATGTAGCAAAAAATGTGACTGCCAAAAACCATAAGACATCTGACATGTTGATCATGATGATGATAATGATGATGATGATGATAATGATGATGATGATGATCTGCTTGATTGACTGAAGTGTTTCTTTTTTGTGTATTATGTACTAACCCTTTGCCCTTAAATTCAGAAGGTAGATCTGTAACGACGTGGCTAACCTCACAGTCATTGTAGTCACTGATAAACTGTAACTTGTACAGTGTTTTGCTTTTTTGAAAAAAAGTTGCAGTAATTACTTATATAGTTTCTACTTTACAGGTTATGGTAGCAGGTTTGTCTTTTTAAAATGCTTGAAATAGTAAATTAGTATATATTTTTGTACTATCCATTCATGAGAATTGTATAAACTTATTGGTACAAAGTATATTTCATTGCTGTTGTCTGCATTACAACTCTACACTCTCCTTCATTATGTCTTTCTCACTAAAAGTTTATGTTGTTAATGTTTTGCTTCATAATTTGTTTTTTTGTTTTGTTTTTTTTTTTCAACTCAGCTTACTTGGATGATAGCACTTTTTAATCAGTCAGCATATTTAATATCGTGATTATATTTTACAGTTTTCCAAATGTATGAAATCCAAACACCTGTGATAATGACAAAAAAATTATATTATTATTCATCATCATCATGTGCCATGCGCGTTGGTGTAGGTAATCATGTCCCTCCATAATCTTCTATCTACAGTGCATCGTATCAGTTCTGTGGTTGACTGTTTTCCATGCCATGACACCAAGCTATCCAGTATTTTCTCTCTTTGTCGTCCATAATCTCCCTTTCCCTGTATTTTTCCAGTTGTAACCAAGTATTCCAACATTCCTCTTCTCATGATGTGCCCGAAAAATGTTGTTTCTTTTTTATATTTCTTAGGTGCTGCCTTTTTGTGTTTCCTCATTGGTCTTTTTAGCTATTATTAGAACTTTCAACATTCTTCTGAGAAATCCCATCTCTGTGGCATCTAAACATCTTTTCATTTACTTGTTCACTGTCCATGATTCGCTTCCATAGATCAGAATATTGGCTCTATATAGCACAGATGAACTCTCTTTCTCACTTCTATTGACATAGATTTGTTGCATAAGACTTTTTTCATGTTACAATTATTCATGTCCCTCTTAATCAGTTTCATTGCTAACACACCAGGCATCAGTGATCACAACAATCTGCAACTTCTTGATCATAAAATTGCTTTTCTTGCCACAAATATTGCTTGTCAGTAATTTTTTTTTTTTGCGTTCGCCAGCTTTTACCTCTCACAAAGTCCCTAGAGACTAGGAACTGAATTTTGCGTATTAATTCATTTTTTCCTGGCAGCCATGTGCACAGGGGTCCCTCGACACATGGGCAGATAACTTCATCTTTGGAGGTACTCATATATTTCTCCGTCAATGAGTAATTGACGTTTCAAGCCTGGCCTCACTGTTAAGACCAGGGATGGTTGCCGCAGAGAGAAATCATAAATAAAAATCCCAACTGGTGCAACCGGGAGTTGAACCCACAACCTCTCTGGCTTGAGACCAGCCAGTCCCCCACCTGTCAGTAATGTTTTTGACTACTATTTCACAATGCTGATTAATATTCTTTTTTTCTTCTTTATCTGTTAACCTGTATAATTCATTCCATAATTTGTTGGCTCCGATTCAGTCTTTTCAAGGTTTTGTTTTTTTCCTAATATGTCAAAGAATATTCAACTTTTCATTGATTTTTTTACAAGCTTTCTTTGTGCACTGACATTTTTCAATACACCCTCAATAATTTTCTTATCTGTTCATGGATTTTTCAATACTCTTTTGTAAAAACCACCATATTTTAACAGTTTCAGGGACACATTATTTTTTGTTTAATTGTTGATAGCTTTCATGTATAAAACATTGAAGATATTTCATTTTTCCACTTATTTTTACAGATTTTTCAATGATTATTCTTGTCACTTTTTGGATTACTTTTTTGTCTAATTCTTTTATGTTGAGAGTAACAGCTTAAAAGGCCAACAATGATATCTGAAAGAGGGCAAATAAAAAAATAGAATTTTGTTAGCAAAATCAAAAAGAAACAATTATTTTTTTGGCCATATAAATTGAAGGGAACAGTTGGATTATATTGTGAAAACTGGAAAAATTAAGGGAACAATAAATAAGAATGAAACAGAGAAAAGATACCAAGTGGTTAAAGAGAATTATTTGAAAGTCAAGAACAGATTTCATTAAAAGATGTAGAGACAGAAATCTGTGGAGCAGCATGATCACCTTTTTCAGTAAGGGCAGTATTTGATGGTTCTACCTTAAGATTTTACAGGTGTCAGGCACTACTACCATGGGTAACATATTACAACTATCTTGTTCACTTCTGTATTTTTGGAACTGAAAGACTAATTATTTTTGTATACTATAAAATTCATCATTAAAATATTCAGCACTTTACACATATTCATATTCATTTAAATTTAATAAATTTAATTGAAGATTAGGGCATTGTTTACTAATTCTGTCTACCTAACTATTGAATCTTTCGAGCCGAGGTCAGTCCATATGGCATAGACCCAGATAATCTTTCTCTTTTTCTAAATTTTCTTTCTAGCAATCTTAATCCTTGCAAAAAACATTTATCAAATCTCGCAATTTGTCTCTGTTCTGTGCAAGCATCTCGATCTCTTCGAGGGAGCCGATTCTTGCTGCCTTTGTGTCTCTCTGGGTCGGCCTCTTTTTCTCCTACCTGTTGTTTCCCACATGAGGGCTCTCTTTGTTATCCGGTTATTATTTCTTCACACCACATGTCCAACATGGCCAACGTCTTTTCTTGATTATGGATAATATTAGTGGTTGATTAGCAATTTCTCTAATTTCCTCGTTTGTTCTGAATTCGCTCCACGCTATACCAAGTTTTATCCTGATACATTTATTTTCACATGCGTTCAACTTTGTTTCTATGTCTCTTGTTGTTTTCCAGTTGACTAATTATTCAGTGTTAAATAATGAGCTCAGCGGCTTTCAGAATGATTATATATAAGTTGGGTGCTTACATAATTATTGCGATATATCTTTTAAATGGAAAAAAAATTAATACTTAATTCTATGTTTTTTTTTTACATATATATAATTGTATATGTTCATTCATACAAATACATAATTCTGTTCTTTGTATTTTAAATGAAGTTAATTTAGTGAGTCAGATTTAGGAACATATATTATTATTAAAGTTAAAGTAGTCTTCACATTAAAATACATCATCATCGTTGTGTACCGTCTCCACATCAAAGATTGGCTACCATGGAGTGCCATTCCATTCTATCTCTTGTTTTGATGGTACAGGTTGTCATAAGCTGACTTGTCTATCTTTTGATGTTACTCGTCCATGTTAGTCTTGGTCTGCCTCTGCCTCTTTTACTTTGTATCTTTCCTTCCAAGATTACTTTTAATAATCTGCTGTGTCTTTTACCATGTCCCAAAAATCTAATTTGTCTTGTTTGAATTGTGTTTAGTAGTTCTCTTTTCACTTTTAGTTGTTTTAAGACTTCATCTTTTGTTTTCTTTCCATCCAATTCTTTCTTTTCTTCTATAAATCCACATTTCAAAGGCTTTAATTTTCTGTTCTGTTTTCTTGTTTAATCTCCATGTTTCTGCACCATACAGGAATGTTGAGAAGATATAACATTTTGCTATTCTTAGTTTTAGCCCTGGTGTTATTGTTTAGATGTTATTATATTTTTCATAGTGTTAAAATTATTATTTGCCTTTCCTATTCTTTTGTTTACTTCAGTTGTACATTTTCCATCCCTGGTTATAGTATGTCCAAGGTAGTTGTAACTCTGAACTGTCTCCAGGTCTATTTCTTCAACTTTTATATCCACAAAATTATATTGTAGGTTTTGAGTATTATCTTTGTTTATTATATAAAACACAAGTTAAGAGTGTTATAGTTGGGATTTTTTTCAACCAGAGTGTCTAGAATGTGTCCCAGTAATCTTTCAGGACTTTTCGTACTTTTCCATACTTTTTGATGCATTGTATATTGTGCCAGTTTCGGTCGCACCTTACCGAACTCTTTCCATACTTTTTTATGTATTGTATGTTGTGTCGATTTTGGTTGCATACATTTAGCCGCTGAGTGCATCACTGTCAATAAGATTCATGTGTCATCATTAAACTGTATTTTTGAAAATATATCTTGTACCATCTTGATATTTGTGAAATCTAATTCATAGTTCAATTACCTAAAATTTCATAATTAATCTGTTATTTGTTAGATAATATAAAGCATGTAGATTGATGTTTAAAACCATGAAAAAATTTGTCTCTGAGATCTCTTCCGTAGTTGATTTGGTAAAAACCTTCCATGCTGAAAGAGTTAACTTTTGCAAGTGTGTCACAATGCACTTACTGCAAGTTTTTAATTAACATTTGATAATTCTAATATAATTTATACAAATAATTTATAATAATTTGTAATAAAATATGATATAATTTGATAAATATCTTTCTGCCAACATAAGTGAACATTATAAAAGCTTTCTACTCAGAATCAGTTTGTTGTTGTGTAAAAACAGGGGCTGGCAACTCCAACTGGTTTTTGTAGAGATTGGAGTAAAATAAAGTTGTGCCATGTCACCAATGTTATTCAGAATAACAATCAGTAGGGTCATGTGAAAATGCATAGGTGACAGGCAAGTGAGCATCAAATGGACAAGCAATAAAACCTGACATGACCTCATTTTCACAGATTTCACGCCCTCCTGAGCTAACACACTTCCAAGATAAAATAGATCGGAGACAAATAATAAAAAAAAAAAGAGTATTATTGTGGAGGGAAACTTCTAAGGCGATAGATCAGCGAATCACTTCAAGGGAAGTGGTATGTTTACAACACTCCGAAAAAAAATTCACAAATAATCAACAGAAAAAAACAAAGTTCAATAGACCGAAGCAGGATCGAAGCTGTACTCCTCGGCACAGCGCTTTGCCACGAGAAATGAACGCTAGAACACACTGCCAACTTTTAAATAAAATTGATCAACTTCATCACTTTACATCAAGTTATTCACTTCACCTACCTAGAATGCAAAATGTCACGGGATGGAAACACAACTGACATGATCGGTATCACTTTGGCATTAATTGTCTCAAACTTACAAGTATTTAGAGATATGAAAATACTTAACATGCACATGTAACTCAGACTGTTCAACTCTTATGTCATACCAGAACTAATATATGGATGTAATAGCAGGAAATCCATTCAAACTCTAGAAAAGGGACTAATTGTCTTCAAAATAAATGCACCCTAAGGCATAATTTGTACGTTTACTGTTACAAAAATTTGGCTTTGTATATTTTTGTTTAAATATTGACTATAAATAAACTTTAGTTAAATATATAAAACTCCAGTTGTTTTTAATGAGCAAGGCATATAAAAAAAAGTAAAGTACCCACGTCACGCCAAGTGGCGTATAGGGAAATATGGTGTTAGTGACCCTATATTTTACAGACCTTCAGCACATGATTTTTGGGGTAATGTGGTCGGTATTACGCCCGTACTGCTTTACTTTCCTAGAAAAAAATCCGGTACCCATTTAAGGCTGCTGGGTGAACCCGAAAGCCGTCGGTTGGGATCGAACCCTACCCCTTGTCCTTTGTAGTCCAGTTCACTAACCACTGAGCTATCGCGGCTGAGCAAGGCATATAGTGCATATATAGTTCAGCTGTAGTTTTTTTATTACAAAATGTTAAAGTGAATGTTGTTTAATGAGTGCTGTTTTTGTTTATTAGTATTTTATACGTATATAGAAACATTAAGGTACTTTCTTCTTTTACAAGTTCATTTGATATCTCTGTGTTGTACCGTACTTTTTTAATATACAATACAAATGTGTTATACAAGCACTCTCTAAAATATATTATTATTTAAAGTTGACATAGTCAATGTTTTCCGCACAGCCTGTTAAAATTACATCAATTATATGTATAATACGTAAGTTTTGCACATCCATTTACCACATTTTAACATTCCAATTAATTTTTTTTGTGAAGTAAACATTTTATGCAAGAATTTTATTTTATGTTTTGATTTTTTAAAATGAACTTCAAGGTGTGTATTTGTGAATTTGGTCAAGTAGTTTTTCTTACTACAATTGATTATACATCAAGAGTGGTTCCATATCATACACTCACAGTTTTCTGTGAATTCTCAAAAGTTTTTAGTACTAGAAATGTGTTGTCTTTGAAATAAATATCTTATCAGCAAACATATTGTTCAGAAATTGTTTTCTATGGTAGAAATGCTTTTTTTAAAACTACAAATTAAGTCTAACATTTATTTTAATTACCTGGAAATGATTCTCTTTTTTATTTAATTTTCTTTAGTATTAAAAAAAAGTGGCTTTAATATAATCAGAAAACTATCTTTGTTTTTAATCTGTGACTTTTCATATATTTCCCATTTGAGATATATTTGTAATGGTAAACAATGGAAATTTATGCTTGAGTAGCTAACTTTTATTGTTTTTCTTAATATTTAATTTATATTTTGAAAGTTGTCATTAAGAAAATGCTACTTTACTCACAAAGAAAGAGAACATTGTAATTTTGATTAAAGTGAAAAAAAAAAAATTAGAAAAGTAGGTTTTAACACAAATTTGCGAAAGTTAAAGCTACAAAAAAAAAAAAAAAAAAAAAAAAAAAGAATAAACGTCAGAGCTACTAAAATTTGAAGAATTAAAATCAAAGCTAGCAAAATAAAAGAGTAAAAGTTGAAGCAATTTACATTTTGTTTTTAATTTTCATTAAAAGAATTGAAATAGTCAATAAAGGAACAAGCTGATATTTACTTTAACACATATACAATAATGATAAATACATTGCTGATAATAATAATGACAATGAGTGAATACAATTTCGAAACAATTTCGATCTGTATTAATAATTTGAGTGATGTTTATATATCACAAATAAAGATTTACAATTTTCTTTTTCTTAAACCACACGCTTTAGGTACAATAATTTTTACATCTCAGATGATTTTATTGTTGCCAAATTAATTAAAAATGCCTGTTAGGATCAATTATACCCATTTTACATTTCGTAATCATACATTTAATTTTGTTGCTAAAATTAATTCTTAAAATTCAATTTTTATGTCTTTTCTAACCTTGAAGTTGTTGCATATTCGTTTTGTAATTTTTTTTTTACTGTTTCAACTGTGATACAGAATAAGGTATATTAAAAATGATTGACATATCATTTGTGATATTTACAGCTATTGAAAGTTTTGAAAATAAATTTATTTGGAAGTGTTTCACATTTGAAGTTATGTTTTTCTTTAATTATATACAAACATTTTTATTTTAGTCTTCGTTACAAGATTTGACAATCAAATTATCTAATGATTGAAGAGGAAAAGCAGTTAGGTACCTATAATTGCCATGCTGTAGATAGTTGAGTTGAGCTGAAAGGTGCAAATATACTAGCTTGCTGTGAACATAACACAATGCATTAACACTCACATCATCATCATCATGTTCTATACCAGTTGACATAGGTGATCATGTCCTTCCACAATCTTCTATCCACCGTACCTTGTATTAGTACTGTTGTTGACTATTTTTTATGCCATGACACCAAGCTATCTAGTATTTTCTCTCTTTGTCACCCGCAATCTCTCTTTCCCTGTATTTTACTAGTTGTAACCAAGTATTCCAACTTTCCTCTTCTCATGTTGTGCCTGAAAAATGTTGATTGTTTCTTTCTTATGTTTTTTAGGAGCTCCTTTTTTGTGTTGGCCTCTTTGAGAATTTCCTCGTTGGTATTTTTAGCTGTCCAGGGAACTTTCAACATTCTTCTGAGAAATCCCATCTCTGTGGCCTCTAATTATCTTTTCATTTGTTTGTTTACTAATGATTCGCTTCCATAGGTCAGAATTGGTTCTATATAGTACCTATGAACTCTCTTTCTCACTTCTATTGACATAGATTTGTTGCATAATACATTTTTCATTTTCTGAAATACTATTTTGGCCTGGACTATTCTGCTTTTTATTTCTGTGGTGCACCTTTCATCTGATGTTATTATTGTGCCTGAGTATTTGGCGCGTCACATTGTTATCAGATTTGTCCTGTTTGTTTGTATCCTACATGATGGTGATGACTGTTTCTTCAATATGACCATTATTTCTGTTTTCTTACTATTCAGACTGAGACCTTTCTTGTTGCTTTCTTTTACTATTATGTCTATCATGTCTTGTAATTCATTCTTCATCTCTGCTATTAAGACTGTGTTATCTGCATATCACAAATTGTTAATATTGTGACCATTGACTTCAATTCCTTTTATATCTACTATTACACTCACTTACCATCCTTTTAAGGGTGGATGATTGGGCCCAATGATCATCTGTTAGCTCCAAGACAGCTGGATCCATAACATGAAAGGTGGACGATGAAAAAGACTGACTAGTCATCAGATGAACAAAGAATATGAAAAAGAAGAAAGTGGCTATGCACCTGTAGATTTGTCTGAAGCGTTTTGATATCAACGTCAGAAATTGTAAATAATGAACGTTGTTTCTATTCGTATAGTACATTCATGAAACATAAATAATATATATATATATTTTTAATTTGATCTAGTTAAAAAATATTTGTTCAGAATCTTATCTTATTTCTTTTTGACCTTTTTCATATTCTTTCTGCACACTTGTAGACATCTTGTTAAACTCCAAATGAGTAATGCTGCTCTTTAAATTTGTGTAAGGAAGAAAATAAGAATAATTTGGAGTTGGAGTCAAACACGACGTCCTAACATCATCAAGCGCTATACATTTAAATACTATGACGAACATCATTTTCAGGAGGACGTGAACTTCCGGGCAATATGGTGGATAGGCGACAGGAACCATTGAAGGCTATGTCTGAAAAGTGTTCCTTGTTGCAGTTTCCTCATATTCCAAGTCCGGCTTGTTGCAGGAGCTACTGAGTCAAGTGCTCTGTGCACACCGTGAGCTGTGTGTTTCATCCATTTTGATCATGTTCCAATATTCCAATTGTTTACGATGAATGCTGATACTGTATGACAGGGAAAAGTTGGCCGTGTTAACTTTGTATGCAGTTTCGCCTTATGTCTTTTGGCGTGTGCTGAGACTGCTATGATGGGGACTACAGCTACCTTTCTTTGTTTGGGAGATGAGTTAGTAATTCGGATGATTCGACTGGCACGGCGGTTGAGCTTTTATGGATTTTAATTCGTTTGCAGTGATACCGGGGCCTTCGATAACCAAAAAAAAAAAAAAAAACCAAATAACCAAATAAGAATAATTTGTGTTAATTTATGGATATTATTATAAATAAAATATACATGGAAAACAAACCAGTAGAAGAGATCGATCACTTCATCTATCTTGGAAGTCACATTGATCGAGAAGGAGATACGAGCAAAGAAATTAGAATCAGACTGGCTAAAGCAGCAATGTCTTTCAGAAGCCTTGAAAAGTTGTGGAAATCAAAACTCATTAGCACAAACACAAAACTTAGGCTATTCAAATCAAATGTACTATCAACCCTTACGTATGCGTGTGAAAGCTGGAAAACAACAAGAGATATAGAAACAAAGCTGAACGCATTCGAAAATAAATGTCTAAGGAAAATACTTGGTATAGAATGGAACGAATTCAAAACAAACGAGGAAATTAGAGAAATCGCCAATCAACCACTAATATCTTCAGTAATAAAGAAAAGACGATGGTCATACGTTGGACATGTGATGAGAAGAGATAATAATCGAATAGCAAAGCAAGCCCTCATATGGGAAACAACAGGTAAAAAAAAGAGGAAGACCCAGGGAGACACTGAGAAGAACATTGATGAGAGAGGCAAGAGCAGCAGGAATCGGCTCCCTCAATGAGATAGAACTGCTTGCACAGAACAGAGACAGATGGCGAGATTTGATAAAATATCTTTAAAAGAAAACTGCTAGAACAAAAATTCATATAGGAGAAGGTGTATCTTGGTCTACGCCCTATGGGCCGGTTACGGCTCGAAAGGTCAATAGATAGATAGATAGATTATAAATATATAAGAAGAGATAATAACCGAATAGCAAAGCAAGCCCTCATGTGGGAAACAACAGGTAAGAGGAAGACCCAGAGAGACACTGGGAAGAACACTGATGAGAGAGGCAAGAGCAGCAGGAATCGGCTCCCTCAATGAGATAGAGCTGCTTGCAGAGACAAATGGCGAGATTTGATAAAATATCTTTAAAAGAAGTGAAAACTGCTAGAATAAAAATTTAGATAAGAGAAGGAGTATCTGGGTCAACGACCTATAGACTGACTACGGCTCAAAAGGTCAATAGATAGATAGATAGATTATCAAATATATATTTTTATGGAAATTATATGATTTTTGGGGTCTGCCGGGTGGGGGAGGACGTTGTTGATGAAAATTATATGATAAGGAAATTATGATAAAATAATTTTAATAAAATATCTGTTATAAAATACCTATGCTAAAACAGCCACAAATGCCTGACTTCATCTTGATATACCTGGTTGTTCTTATCTTTTTGTTCATTTCCTTGTTTGCTTTTCATCTTCAAAGGGAGATATAATTTGTGGTATAGCTTTTCTTTGCCTCTACTACTGTTATGTTTCTTAATGTTCCTTCAGTCCATATTGTTTATGGTCAACCCTTTGAAGTGGTATTCCTGTAGTAATGATAATGGCTCATTATTTCACATTAAGTTTTTCTTCTTTTTTTTTACTCTTATCACATCCAAAATGATTCAACTAAGAGAAAAATATAAACATTCTTTGTTCATGAATGGTCTCTTAAAATGAGCTGCAATTGTTCAACAACTAAAACAAGGTCAAGAGAAATATAAAACCTTTTTTTTTCGTAAAGAGTATGGTACCTGCATTTTGATGGTAAAAAAGTAAAAAGTAAAGTACCCACATCACACCAAGTGGCGTATAGGGAATATGGTGTTAGTGACTATAAATTTTACAAACCTTCGGCACATGATTTTTGGGGTCATGTGGTCGGTATTACGCCTGTGCCGCTTTAATTTCCCAGAAAAAAATCTGGTACCCATTAAAGGCTGGGTGAACTGGAGCCGTCAGTTGGGATCGAATCCTACCTCTTGTCCTTTGTAGTCCAGTTCACTAACCACTGAGCTATCGCGGCTCCCATTTTGATGTTCATCAGCACATATTCCTCTTCTCCTTGGGCACATTATGACAAAGTAGTCAGTAGCCTACACAGCATTCTGCTTCTCACAAATTAAAAGGTTGCCCACCCTCCATCTATCCAGTTCCAACGTCTGCCTGTTATCTATCTTTGTATTTCTTCTTACATGCACCGCCTTAGCAGTTCTTGGCTGTTGTTTTTGTTTGGTCATTTCATTCCGCAAGATGTATTCTATTTTCCAAATTTTCCATATTCCAAAGACATGCACTCATTTTTCATATAACTCGTCAATGACCCTGTTTCTGTACAATAAAATGTTTTTGAATAACTATATAAGAAATAATAAAACCAAAACTGATATAGCCACATTAGAGTTAATCAATTAACATAAGTGTAATGAGCATGGAAACTGATGCTACAGACTGTTGCTCTATACTGTCAACCATCATCATCAAGTACCTTGTCTGCTGGCATAGGTGATCATGTCTCTCCACAACTTTCGATCTTGACAGTTATTTATCATTTCTGTTGTTGACCTTCTGCCCAGCCATTCTCTTAAGGTATCTTTTCTCTTTGCTTCTCTCTATCTCTTTGTCCCTCAATTTTTCCAGTTATCACAATATATTCCAGCTGTTCCCATCTCATTGCATAGCCAAAAAATGATGATTGTTTCTTCCTAATATTGGAAATTAGCTCTCTTTTTTGCTTTGGCTTCTTTCAGAATGTTTTCGTTACTCTTCTTAGCTTTCCATGGTATTCTCAAAATTCTTCTGTAAAACCACAATTCTACAGCCTCCAGTGATTTTCTTGTCTGTTGTCCTATTGTCCATGATTCACATCCATATGTTAAGTCTGGCTCTATATAACATTTAAGAACTCTTTTTCTTGTTTCTATTGTCAAAAATGGATTGCACAGAATCTTCTTCATTTTTTGGAAAGCTGCTTTTGCCTGAGCCCCAACAGCAAGCAAGAACTCATGAATGCAGATAGTCAAACCAAAGAAGGCAGGAAACTGCTTTAAGGAGATCATCTGATCATCTATGAAGTAACCAAATCCATAATTCAAAGACATAGCTATGCAGTGTGGAATCATGACCACTTTAAACACAATGTGAAGGTCAAGACCACTTTAAACACAATGTGAAGGATGGATATTACCTCCTGGAGAGGCTAATTGATCAAAATCCGTCTCCGCACTGGCCACAATATAACGTGACATCACCTGTACTCCAAACTCAAGGTAGGCCTCACTGGTCTGTGCTTCTGTACCCAAACAGACATGACAGCAGAACACATCCTACAAGACTGTCTCCAGTTGCAGATTTAAAGAGCAAAATATTACATGTACCCACAGCTTTGGAAGAGAATGGCAAAACTGAGACAGACAGCAGACATAAGAGAATCTGAAATTCCAGTCTGAATAAGTCATGATCACAGAAGAAGTTGTATATTTAAATTGTATAACTTACTTCATATTGTGGAAATATTTTTGATTCTGTTCTTGGACATCATCATCATCAGTTGAGTAAACCCAAAAGCTGGTTTTAAAAACATGTAGTTATGTCACTCCAAAATTGCTCTCCTTGACGGCTCTCTTCATATTAGCATACACCATAATTTTTATAATCTTGCATTATGATATATCAGATGGATTTAGGTTATGTTCTTTTAAAATTGAGTTATAAAAATAACAACAAAATAATGAGTTGTAAAAATAATGCTGTTATGGTAAACTGTTCTAGGCAGGTCTGGATTTTGACTTTGGTGAGGTCGTAAACTGGCCAAGCTAAATAAAACTTAGAGGTCCCAGCTAACACCAGGTGTCTATAACAGATTACAATGAAAACAAATTTGAGGTCCCCTCATATTGTGAGGACCTAAGCTATAGATTGGGAGCCGCGATAGCTCAGTGGTTAGTGAACTGGACTACAAAGGACAAGGGGTAGGTTCGATCCCAACCGACGGCTTTCGGGTTCACCCAGCCTTAAATGGGTACCAGATTTTTTTCTGGGAAAGTAAAGCAGCACGGGTGTAATACCGACCACATTACCCCAAAAATCATGTGCTGAAGGTCTGTAAAAATATAGGGTCACTAACACCATATTTCCCTATACACCACTTGGCGTGACGGGGGTACTTTACTTTTTTTTTTAAGCTATAGATTATTTAGCCTAGGCCCAATCCAGCCATGGCTGTTGGTCTGTCATCATAATGTGATGTGATGCTGACTTAAGCGATCATGTCTGTCCACAAACTTTGTGACTCAACAGATGTTTATCACTTTCACTGTTGACTTTCTATCATATCATTCTCTAAGCTGTCTGGTATATTTTTCCTTTTATCTCTTCATCCCTTTTCCTTTTATCTCTTCACCCCATAATTTATCATATGATATGTTGTTCCACATGCTCTCTTCTTATTACATAGCCAAAAAATATTTTCTCTTGATTGATAATGTACTTTTTTCATTTTTATTGATTTCCTTTTATAACATCCTCATTCTTTTTAGCTGTCTATGAAATTCTCATAATTTTTTTAAATATCACATCTCTATGGCCTCCAAAGATTTCCACGTCTATTTTCTTCTGGTTCAAAATTCACTTTCTTAAGTCATGAATAATTTGATGTAGCATTGGAGTACTCTTTTCTTACATCCTTTATCAGCAATTTGGGAACAGGTGGCTGAATGGATAAATTGTCATTCAGGTGGCTGAATGGATAAATTGTCATTCTGGTGGCTGAATGGATAAATTGTCATTCTGGTGGCTGAATGGATAAATTGTCATTCTGGTGGCTGAATGGATAAATTATCATTCTGGTGGCTGAATGGATAAATTGTCATTCTGGTGGCTGAATGGATAAATTGTCTTTCTGGTGGCTGAATGGATAAATTGTCATTCTGGTGGTTGAATGATACACTGTCATTCTGGTGGCTGAATGGATAAATTGTCATTCTGGTGGCTGAATGGATAAATTGTCATTCTGGTGGCTGAATGGATAAATTGTCATTCTGGTGGCTGAATGGATAAATTGTCATTGTGGTGGCTGAATGGATAAATTGTCATTGTGGTGGCTGAATGGATAAATTGTCATTCTGGTGGCTGAATGGATAAATTGTCATTCAGGTGGCTGAATGGATAAATTGTCATTCTGGTGGCTGAATGGATAAATTGTCATTCTGGTGGCTGAATGGATAAATTGTCATTCTGGTGGCTGAATGGATAAATTATCATTCTGGTGGCTGAATGGATAAATTGTCATTCTGGTGGCTGAATGGATAAATTGTCTTTCTGGTGGCTGAATGGATACATTGTCATTCTGGTGGTTGAATTGATACACTGTCATTCTGGTGGCTGAATGGATAAATTGTCATTCTGGTGGCTGAATGGATAAATTGTCATTCTGGTGGCTGAATGGATAAATTGTAATTCTGGTGGCTGAATGGATAAATTGTCATTCTGGTGGCTGAATGGATAAATTGTCATTGTGGTGGCTGAATGGATAAATTGTCATTCTGGTGGTTGAATGGATAAATTGTCATTCTGATGGCTGAATGGATAAATTGTCATTCTGGTGGCTGAATGGATAAATTGTCATTCTGGTGGCTAAATGGATAAATTGTCATTCTGGTGGCTGAATGGATAAATTGTCATTCTGGTGGCTGAATGGATAAATTGTCTTTCTGGTGGCTGAATGGATACATTGTCATTCTGGTGGTTGAATGATACACTGTCATTCTGGTGGCTGAATGGATAAATTGTCATTCTGGTGGCTGAATGGATAAATTGTCATTCTGGTGGCTGAATGGGTAAATTGTCATTCTGGTGGCTGAATGGATAAATTGTCATTGTGGTGGCTGAATGGATAAATTGTCATTGTGGTGGCTGAATGGATAAATTGTCATTCTGGCGGTTGAATGGATAAATTGTCATTCTGGTGGCTGAATGGATAAATTGTCATTCTGGTGGCTGAATGGATAAATTGTCATTCTGGTGGCTAAATGGATAAATTGTCATTCTGGTGGCTGAATGGATAAATTGTCATTCTGGTGGCTGAATGGATAAATTGTCATTCTGGTGGCTGAATGGATAAATTGTCATTCTGGTGGCTGAATGGATAAATTGTCATTGTGGTGGCTGAATGGATAAATTGTCATTCTGGTGGCTGAATGGATACATTGTCATTCTGGTGGTTGAATGGATAAACTGTCATTCTGGTGGCTGAATGGATAAATTGTCATTCTGGTGGCTGAATGGATAATCTGTCATTCTGGTGGCTGAATGGATAAATTGTCATTCTGGTGGCTGAATGGATAAATTGTCTTTCTGGTGGCTGAATGGATACATTGTCATTCTGGTGGTTGAATGGATAAACTGTCATTCTGGTGGCTGAATGGATAAATTGTCATTCTGGTGGCTGAATGGATAAATTGTCATTGTGGTGGCTGAATGGATAAATTGTCATTCTGGTGACTGAATGGATAAATTGTCATTCTGGTGGCTGAATGGATAAATTGTCATTCTGGTGGCTGAATGGATAAATTGTCTTTCTGGTGGCTGAATGGATACATTGTCATTCTGGTGGCTGAATGGATAAATTGTCATTCTGGTGGCTGAATGGATAAATTGTCATTCTGGTGGCTAGATGGATAAATTGTCATTCTGGTGGCTGAGTGGATAAATTGTCATTCTCTAAATCAGAAAAATATGGGTTCAAATCTTGGGAGGGTCAAACAAGTGTGTCTTTTTTTTTTGGATGAACTAATCTTTGACCTGAACACCTTGTGGATACTGCACTGGACATGTTGCCCTTATTCTCCAGTCATATTGTTCCCCACTAACACGCTCCAGAAATGAGATTATTGATATTTAGTTTTTGTTTAGATTTTGGGCCGCGTAAAATTAAAAAAAAAACAATTTAACTTATGATTGAGTTATTTGGGGGTCATCATCATTGCACTCTGAACATGTCCATAGTTGCTCAGATACCCTCCTCAGCAAGTCCTGCAGTGTCCAGCGACTGATGACTCCAGTTCTGTGTTGGTTTATAAGTTTTCGTATATATGCCCACTAAGTTTCTTGTTTCTGGCTGTGCCCATCTTAACTCCCATCTCTTTCATCTGAAGGAGTGACGTGGACTCATGGTTGTCAAAGTCTTGTGCCTCTCCCACATCTCAGAAGTCATGGATGACGTCTGCATGATCCATTGGTAATCAACAATGACATCACAGCTAGCCAATCTGTCCACTCTTTCTTTTCCCTGTACTCCCACATGACCAGGGACGTAGGCAAAGGTGACCCTATGTATTTTTGACTTCAATAATGACTCTACACATCGCCAGCATACAGAGCCCGTCTCCTCTTTTCTTATCATGCTCATCAAATCACTTAGTATGCAGGTGTGGGTGTAGAGTAAAAAGTCTGATATACTAAAGTGAGTAGAATTTGAAGAGGAAAGATAACCATATTGCACAAAATGTGGTACTGTAGTCATATGTGTTGGGCCGATGGGCACTGATATTGCTGTTTAATGTAAAACAATTATAATGCATTGACCAAATTTATTTTTCTTAAAAGGACAGAAATGTAGAGGTATTGTTGTTATCAGATGAACGCAGAGGGAAAAAATAAAGATATAAGCAAGAAGAGACCAAGAATTATTGGTAAATTTATGTCCTTGTTCTTGAGTCAGCTTTGATTTAAATCATATCAGTATCAGTGACAATTTTGAAAACTAACAGAAAAATTGATTCGTCTTCTTCTTTCCATCCTTATCTGCCTTTCAGCGTTGAGGTCAAAACAGATCCATAAATGTTCAGTCCTAGTTAAGATGGTCTCGCTAATTTAACCCACTAAAAAAAAAAGTTTCCAGTGACACCAAACTAGTCTTCAGAATTTGGAGGTGCGGGGAAGGTTGGATTTAATGCTCTTCCTCACTATTAATTATCTTTCTCAACACATCCATCTAGGTACCCATTTTTTTCTTTTAGATTGAATGGAGATCACGAAGAACAATCAAACTCACTTTTACTTTATCGCAAAGTAAGCACTTATCACTAAGCTACTGAAGCAAATAAAAATAAATAAAATATATGCACACACACGTTATGTTAAGTTAGAATCATCATTACTGCACACTGGACACATTTAAAATTTTGAACAAATCCATAGGGTGTTCCAATTTTTCCCTCAAAATATCAAGAAAACTTGAGAACTCTGACCTATGTGCACAAACTCCACAGCACTCCCTCGAAACATTGGTGTTGGTAGATTTTGCTAACAGTTGTGCTCAAGCAATGACCACTTTTGTCCTACTATTTGTAATTTTTAATTTGGGGGTTGGTTAACATGCAGAAGTACACATGGGAATTCCTGCTTTTCGCCATTATCCGAGAGAACCTCACTACCCAGAGACCAGAGAGAGCAGTTCAAGTAATGCATAAAGAAACCACATTAGAAGTTATATTAAAACTGGGGTCCAAATGCTGGAGATGTAAACAATGTTTCAAATATCAGATAACGATCTTTACCCTTTCTGGTCAATGCAGTCTATATAGTTGCAATGTATACAATTTAGTGCAAGATAAATTCAGACTTTATTGAAACATCTTTTAGTGGCAGAATCTTTGGAAGTGGACCACAGTAAAATATATTACTAAAATCCTCAACAGGAATAATAAATTTAGAAAAAAATAATGACAAAAAGCTATTGAGTTATATTTCACAAAGTACAAGTGCTCTCATTATTACCAGTTTGTAATATATGTATTCTAATTGTGATGTTTTGTCTGTGGGGGCGATCAACACACTTAACCTGACAGCTGAATTCATGTGAGAGTCTGGAATCCTACTCTGATTGAGCCCTGATCGCAGAGAGAGAGAGACAGAGAGAGAGAGACAGAGAGATATGTATGAGTTGCTATAAATAAATGATGGGTTTAGGTAACTAGATTTCTCTTACACTGTTTTCATACTCCATACTTATTAATGTACATGTTTTTTTTCCCCCAATATTATCAACTTATCAGTCATCATGGAGAAAGAATAATGAACCTATTACATTACTTGGGTCAACCTTTCTATTTTTTTATCCATGTCTTATTTTATTCCCAAAATCATTCAGACTTTCGGTTCTCTCATGCTCTTTTCTTAAAATGTGGAAAAATAGTTTGGTGTCATATTTTTGGTTTTTGTTATTTCTGATTTTCTGTAGTTTGTGCAAGCATGTTAACTAAGCTTAAATATGCGGCATCCTGTTACAGCAATCTTGAGTTTATGTGAACATATATGCAGAAGTTAAGGCTGGACTGAAAGTAAAACTGTATATGGTTCAAGAAATGCTGGGACAGTCAGTGGAGTGGATATTGGGATACCCCAACTGCAGCAAAACTGACTCCACGAATAGAACAGAATAGAATAAAATGTAGTTAAACTTATTACTAAAAATTAATTAAATTAAATCTTTCCACACTTTTATTAAAGACATTGAATGAAATGACCTTCATTTCCATGAAGAAAATATTACATTAAATTTTGTCTTTTTGTTGTATCTTGTTTTGTTCTACCCATGAATTATGTGAAATACACTAATATAAGGTTTCTTTTTTTATTCATTTATCTGATTGTTTGTTCATGTAAAACTTGTGAACATTGTTTTGCTATTAATGCACATTTTTACGCAAAAGTTATCATTTCTTGATTTGCTGATGTCAGAACTGAATAGATTTTACGATGAAAGTGAGTAAGTATAAAAGTTGAAGAGACAAAACAGCTGTGAAGGTGTAGAGGGTGAATTTGTGTGAACATTAAATTACATGCCTCATGTGCTTCTTGGTTTTTTCTCCTTCTTCTGCTGCATTCACTCAACAACTACTCATCCCATTCACTCAATAACTAATCATCCCATCCACTCAACAACTACTCATTCTATTCACTCAACAACTACTCATCCCATTCACTTAATGACTAATCATCCCATTCACTCAACAACTACTCATCCCATTCATGCAACAACTACTTATCCCATTCACTCAACAACTATTCCTCCCATTCACTCAACAACTACTCCTCCCATTCACTCAACAACTACCCATCCCATTCACTCAACAACTTCTCTTCCAATTCACTCAACAACTACTCCTCCCATTCACTCAACAACTACCCATCCCATTCACTCAACAACTTCTCTTCCAATTCACTCAACAACTACTCCTCCCATTCATTCAACAACTACTACTCCCATTCACTCAACAACTACTCCTCCCATGCACTCAACAACTACTCCTCCCATTCACTCAACAACTACTCCTCCCATTCACTCAACAGCTACTCCTCCCATTCACTCAACAACTACTCCTCCCATTCACTCAACAACTACTCCTCCCATGCACTCAACAACTACTCCTCCCATTCACTCAACAGCTACTCCTCCCATTCACTCAACAGCTACTCATCCTTATTATTTGCCTTGAAAAGGGAAAAGGGGACATTATGTTGTGTGGTAGTTAACTACAGAGACTAACCAGTCTGGTCAAATGAGAAGGGATCAAACAGGAACGCAACCTGCTACACTAAAACACCTACCCCATCTCAGAAGTGTTGGGCCAAAAGATGTAGATAATGCAGCTTGCTGTTACCCACAACACAACTTATCTATGCTGTTTTAACGTTCAAGGGAGATAATAAAGAGAGTAGTCAGGTGAAGATGAAAATAAAGAAAAGTCATAGTCAGAGTTGTATACAGCATAAGATGAGCTCCAAACACGATAATTAAATTCATCTTGTGTGCTCCTTTGAAAGAGCTTTGGTGGCTGAGTGGTTGGTGCACTCGTTCCTGGTGAGAAAGATCTGAAAGTTTGCACAAGTGGTGACATTTTTTTTTTAGACCAACAAGACTCAGTATTCACCGGCCTCCTAAAAATGGGTACCTGAGCTTTCTCTGGGAAGTAAGAGTTGCCTGGTTTGATACTAACCACATCAGCCAAAAATATTCTTTTGGTTATGGAAAAATATTGTCACTAACATTGTGTTCCACCAAATACCTACCATGACATGGAAAGAACCTTTAGTTTACCCTTTTGATAAAGTAAAAATCAAAATGTGAATGCAAGGAGAAGAGAAAGAAAACCTCACAAACATCAAACCTATTCACTTCCATATTGTATTTAAAAACATTTCTAGTTCTAACAGTGCTGTAGCCAGGGGATGTAGGGATGTAAGGAAATAGATGTAGTTGGGTATAGGGTAAAGACAATGGGAGAACCATTGTAGGTAATGTGAGATATGAGAACCGCCGTGAGTTGAGAGAGTGGCACAGGACAGTTGATAGTGGTGAGTCGAGATTGGAAAAACCTTGTGCGATAAGTGAATGATGAGAAACTCTCGAGTGAGTTGTCTTAAGATGGTGAGATTGCATTTGATTGGCTGAGTGATGACGTAGGTAATTTGTGATTGGTCAGAATACGAGGTACTTAAACGACTGGGGAGATGGAAAGACAAGTCCAGTTTAGTTGGTAGTCAGAAGTCCAATTTAGGTGGTGGATAGAAGTCCAGCTTAGGTGGAGGTTAGTAGTACAGTGTAGATGGAAAGACAAGTGGCAGCTTAGAAGTTTAGTTAGATGGAGGGATCCAAGACTTAGAGAGAGCTAGGTAGGAGGCGGCCATGCTGCTATACGCCCGGCTCGTTCAGTGGGAACAGAGCAAAATGCTCTTTTGGAAATAGGAGTTTAGGTAGAGATTCCAAACACAGTTATAGATCAGATGTGAGTTAGAGTAAGTCTAGATAAGTCACCTGCAAGTGTAGGGCGATAGTAGGAAGTGAAACGGTCTAAGAGCATTTAGAACACAGGAGCAGGTGGCATAAGGCGTCAGTAAGCCAAAACTTTATTAGACCTACTGGATAAACTGGAGCGGGTAGTCAGACCGCCCAGCAGCACATGTATATAGCTTGTTATAATCAGCTCCTTGTAAATAAAGCAAGTTAAGTATTGTGTTATTTATGACTTATGTGACATCAATGGTGTATGGCTGTGTAATAGATTGTTCCAGTTGGCCGACTGAGCCGATGAACACAACACGAAGTACAAACATTCTGAGGATGATGAACATGTGTAGTCCATACGATCAGGTGCAGAGCTAAGTGTCAAGTTGCTCTGAATCTAATTACCATCAGAGAAGCAAAGAAAGACCAGACGGTGTCCAGTTGAGTCGGGGTGTCTACAGTTACTCTTTGTGTAATGGGAAGAAAGCGCTGAGTGAACGGGACGCCAAGGGTCCTGTTCCTAGTGTTCCAGAGTCAAGTCATATCAAGGTTTTTGCAGTAATACTCGTAGCAGATCAGCACAGCGAGTGAGTGCTGTTTGGTGGGGACACTGAATCATCCTCCCCATCATCAAGAACCACGAGATAGCAAAGTGCAACGACGGGCACCATCAAGCAGTTTACAAGCGAGTACATATTTAAATGACATCGATCAAAATGGCCACCTGTCAAGTAATATAATGTGTCACCACGACCAGTGTGGAACGATCAAGAATTATTACATTCCTTCACCACCACTATAGGTAAACAACTTATAAGAAATATCACAGTGCCATCTCTAACCTTCCTGTAAATAATTGATTGCTGGTTAGCAGAATGTTAACTCCAATGTAAAATCAGCCCTATTATATGGCTATGAAACATGGAGAACAACAAAAATGACAATCACAAATATACAGACCTTAATTAATCAATGCTTACATAGAATAAAAGGATGGAAATGGCAGGACAAAATAACTAATGTAGAATTATGGAGAAACACAAGTCAGAGATACAACAAAGAAGAAGGTGCTGGATCAGACACACTGCGGAAGCCAACTGAGAGTATTGCATGACAGGCCCTTTTTTAGAAATGCCAGGAGAAGTGATAAAGAGGAAGACCAAAATATTCTTGCAGAAGACAGGTGGAAGCAAAGTTAAAGATGGAGATGATAGGGAAGACAAGAATGATCTTAAAAGAATGGCAAGAAACAGAACGGCTTGGAATGTGTTTGTTGAAGACTTATGCTCCACAGGAAGATGAAAGGTAGAAGAAGAAGAGGAAGAGAAAAAATAGTAGAATCAGTTTTACCACAACCCTGAGCAGTCCTGCATATACTCAGTATTATTCAGTAGTCAATTCATGATAACACAACCAAAAAAACTAACTAAAAATAAATAATCTCAAAGAGTAATATAATTGCAGTAAACATACATGATATTCATTAAGTGGTAAATGCATAAAAATGCATCAAAGTGCATAGAAAAGAAAGCTGATGATAAAAATACAATTTTTTTTAAATGTAAAAGCAGAAGAAAAGGAGTATAGTTACATCTTCAAGTAGATCCACATAAAGATGTAATCATACCCCTCTTTTTTCCTTTTTTAAAATTTTCATGATGTTCATGAAGGCAATATTTTTGTTAAAAACAAATCTTGTTTTATGGAGATTACTTGGAAAGAGGATGACACACTGATACTGAGAAAAAAAAAAAGTTATGAAAGATGCAACATTTATATCATTGAAATTTTCTAAAATAAAAATATTGTAATTTGGTTTCACATATATCTCAGGCTATAGCAATTAATCTAGTTTGAATTTTTTTTAAAAACTATGGTGCCCTGTCACGTGATGTGGCGGAAAGGGAATATGGTGTTAGCGACCATCATTTTTATAGACCTTTGGCACATGATTTTTGGGTAATGTGGTCAGTATTATGTCCGTAGTGAGTAGGGAACAGCTGAATATATTGTAACAACTGGAAAAATTGAGGGACGAAGCGATAGAGGGAAGCAAAGAGAAAAAATACCAGACAGCTTAAGAGAATGGCTTGACTGAAGGTCAACAACAGAAATGATAAATAACTGTCGAGATTAAAAGTTGTGGAGAGACATGATTACCTATGCCAGCAGGCCTGGTACTTGATGATGATGATGATGATGATGATATGAGAAATTGATGAATATATCACATATTCTACAAATGTGTATAGTTAAAAATAAAATTATGAATATACTGTGTATAGTTTTGGTTGTTTTTAATATTTATTTTTTTTAATTCTTCTCCTATAACAGGTCTTGGAAATGTTCCAGTGGTGTTTGTTATTGGTAAGATGTTATACAATAAAGTTTGTATATTATTGAATTATAAATTTTAATTGTCAACTTATCAAAATTATCAATTTTATCAATTATCAATTTACATTTGTATATTATTGAATTATTTAAAATTAGAAGTAATAGTGGCAACAATGAAAAATACATCACCGCAATGCACAATAAAGACAGGTGGAACAATATTAAAACAGGTAAATGAATTTAAATATCTGGGAACAATGTTAACATCAGATGGTAGATGTACAAAAGAGGTGTGATGCAGAATGGTTCAGAAAGAAGCAGCTTTCCAAAAAATGAGGAAGATACTATGCAATCCCTTTTTGACAATAGAAACAAAAAAAAGAGTTCTTAAATGTTATGTAGAGCCAGTCTTAACATATGGATGGGAATCATGGACAATAGGACAACAGACAAGAAAATCACTGGAGGCTGTAGAAATATGGTTTTACAGAAGAATGTTGAGAATACCAAGGACATCTAAGAAGAGCAATGAAAACATTCTGAAAAAGGTGAAAGCTAAGAGAGAGCTAATTTCCAATATTAGGAAGAAACAATCATAATTTTTTGGCCATGTAATGAGAAGGGAACACCTGGAATATATTGTGACAACTAGGAAAATTGAAGGACGAAGATATAGAGGTAAGCAAAGAGAAAAGATACCAAACAGCTAAAGAGAATGGCTTGGCAGAAGATCAACAAAAGAAATGATAAATAACTGTTAAGATTGAAAGTTGTGGAGAGACATGATCACCTACGCCAGCAGGCATGGTACTTGATTATAGAGAGAATGATACAGACAATGATACCAAAATTTGAATATCAAAAGCAAGAGGAGCATTCGTTGCACTGGGAAATATATGGAAGTCCACAGAAATGAGGTTAAATACAAGAACTTACATTTTCAACTCCAATGTTAAGTCAGTTTTATTATATGGCTGCGAAACATGGAGAACAAAAATGACAATCATGAAGATAGACTTTCATAAATAGATGCTTATGCAGAATAAAAGGATGGAAATGGCAGGACAAAATCACTAACATAGAATTATGGAAATGTACTAGTCAAATACCTGTGGATAAAGAAATACAGCAAAGATGATGGCATGGATAGGACACACACTGTGGAGCCAACTGAGAGTATTACACAACAGCCCCTTTTTTGGAATCCCCAGGGAAAAAGACAAAGAGGAAGACCAAAATATTCTTGGAGATGAGAGATGGAAGCAGAGATGAAAATGATGGGAAAGACATGGAATGATCTTAAAAGAATGGCAAGAAACAGAATGGCTTGGAAAGTGTTTGTTAGAGACCTATGCTCCACAGAGAGCTGAAAGGTAGATAAAGAAGAAGAAGAAACATACTTCTATTTACAGATGATCAGGCACTAAAACATGGAATATAACAAAATCTACAAGAACATTTAAATAAACTTAACAGCACAGGCACTTAAGACAAAATGAGAATAAAAACATCAACAAGATAGAAGTCATGAACATTCCAAAAGAAAAACAGAAAATCAGCATAACCATTAATAACAGACTATTAAAACAAGTGGAACAATTTAAATACCCAGAAAGTCTAGCGACAAATAATAATTCACTTGCAGTAGAAATAGACTCAAGATGCAACAAAACTTGTCAAATAATCAGACAGATGTCACCACTGTTGCCCAGAAAGAAAATAACACTATAAGCTTGCTTGTTTGCGTTCGCCCAATGACTAAAGTATTCTAGGGTATTCTGGTAGACTAGAATATTCCTCTTCTTCATCCGCCCTTAAAAGGATGTCAAGAGGGTGTATCTGCGTTGTGTTGTGGTTTACAGTATAACTGTTATATTTGCACCTTTCGGCCTAACACATCCGACTTCAGCACGATATTTTTAAGTACCGGGTTGTCTTCCCTCTTCGATCCCTGCTCACTTGGCCAGACTAGACAGGTTAGTCTGTTACTGGAGGCACCATGGAGAGGTGGAGCAGGGTCTGGATGGTTTTGGTTCACTGATCCTGGGATCCTGGCGCAAACCATCAGCTGTGGGTTGCTGACAACTTCCAGCTCTGGTGCTGGGAGGCGCGCCTTCGCAAGCAAGCACACTATAAGCAAAATGGACACTCTTCAATACAATCTTCATTCCAAACTTATGCTGTCAATGCCAGACATGGGCGCTAGATTCAAGAATGATGAAAAAAACCATATTTGAAATCAAATGTGTTAGAGGAAACAGGCTTGAAGGATAAGATCAGAAATAAAGAACTGATAAAAAAAAAAGCTAGGAGTAATTCCTACCATAAAATATATATAGAAACAATAGATAAAATGGTTTGGTCACATAATAAGACAGAAAGATGAAAACACAACAAAACACAAGCCTCAAATAAAAACTAGGATAACACCAGATCTAAAGGCTGACAAAAAAAGGTGGATTGATGGAATATTAGAAACACTAGGAAACATAACAGTAGAAGAGCCCAACAGAAAAGCAAAAGACTACAACCTTATCTCCCCTTGATGCTGAAAGGCAAATGAGGAAGGGAAAGAAGAAGAAAACAATATTAATAATAATAATAATAATAATAAAATGATTCAAATATTAAGAACAACAAACTGATTAAAATATTAATTTAGAAATGCTTGTTTCCTCAGGGGGACCAGGCAGTGGAAAAGGCACCCAGTGTGAGAAGATAGTCAAGAAATATGGTTTTACTCATTTATCTTCCGGTGATCTCTTGAGGGCCGAAGTTGCTTCAGGATCAGAAAGAGGCAAGAATCTGACAGAAATTATGGAGAAAGGAGAGCTGGTGCCTATGGTAATTATTTAGTAGTTTATGTTCTGAAACAAAAAAGAAATATCAAGTTTTATTTGCAATGATGATGATGATAAAAGGGGGAATCACTAGGTTTTAAATTATGAACTTTGTGGATATTTGAGGATTTCTGGTTGACTATGTAGACTCAAAATAGCTAAAGCAGCAATGTCTTTCAGAAGTCACATTGATCGAGAAGGGGATATAAGCAAAGAAATTAGAATCAGAATAGCTATAGCAGCAATGTCTTTCAGAAGTCACATTGATCAAGAAGGGGATATAAGCAAAGAAATTTGAATCAGAATAGCTAAAGCAGCAATGTCTTTCAGAAGTCACATTGATCGAGAAGGGGATATAAGCAAAGAAATTAGAATCAGAATAGCTATAGCAGCAATGTCTTTCAGAAGCCTTGAAAAGTTGTGGAAATCAAAACTCATCAGCACAAACACAAAACTTAGACTATTCAAATCAAATGTACTATCAAACCTTACGTATGCGTGTGAAAGCAGGAAAACAACAAGAGATATAGAAACAAAGTTGAACGCATTCGAAAATAAATGTCTAAGGAAAATACTTTGTATAGCGTGGAATGAATTCAAAACAAACGTGGAAATTAGAGAAATCGCCGATCAACCACTAATATCTTCAGTAATCAAGAAAAGATGATGGTCATATGTTGGACATGTGATGAGAAGAGATAATAACTGAATAGCAAAGCAAGCCCTCATGTGGAAAACATCAGGTAAGAGGAAAAGAGGAAGACCCAGAGAGACACTGAGAAGAACATTGATGAGGGAGGCAAGAGCAGCAGAAATCAGCTTCCTCAATGAGATAGAGCTGCTTGCACAGAACAGAGACAAATGGCGAGATTTGATAAAAGATCTTTACAAGAATTGAAAACTGCTAGAATAAAAATTGTGATGAGAAGTATCTGGGTCTACGCCCTATGGGCTGGCTATGGCTCGAAAGGTCAATAGATAGATTGACAGATAGATGTAGATTCAGATTGAAGTATCTTCACCAGAATCTATCTATCTATTGACCTTTCGAGCCGTAACCGGCCCATAGGGCGTAGACCAAGATACACCTTCTCCTATATGAATTTTTGTTCTAGCAGTTTTCTTTTAAAGATATTTTATTAAATCTCGCCATCTGTCTCTGTTCTGTGCAAGCAGTTCTATCTCATTGAGGGAGCCGATTCCTGCTGCTCTTGCCTCTCTCATCAATGTTCTTCTCAGTGTCTCCCTGGGTCTTCCTCTTTTTCTTTTACCTGTTGTTTCCCATATGAGGGCTTGCTTTGCTATTCGATTATTATCTCTTCTCATCACATGTCCAACGTATGACCATCGTCTTTTCTTTATTACTGAAGATATTAGTGGTTGATTGGCGATTTCTCTAATTTCCTCGTTTGTTTTGAATTCGTTCCATTCTATACCAAGTATTTTCCTTAGACATTTATTTTCGAATGCGTTCAACTTTGTTTCTATATCTCTTGTTGTTTTCCAGCTTTCACACGCATACGTAAGGGTTGATAGTACATTTGATTTGAATAGTCTAAGTTTTGTGTTTGTGCTGATGAGTTTTGATTTCCACAACTTTTCAAGGCTTCTGAAAGACATTGCTGCTTTAGCCATTCTGATTCTAATTTCTTTGCTCGTATCCCCTTCTCGATCAATGTGACTTCCAAGATAGATAAAGTGATCGATCTCTTCTACTGGTTTGTTTTCCATGTATATTTTGTCACTTGTTGGAATTAAACTTTTCATGACTTTAGTCTTTTCATGATTGACCTCAAGCCCAATTTTGCTGGCTATTGATGATAGTTCATTTGTGTTTTCCTGCATCGTTTTTATCTGACTGCTGATGAGAACTATGTCATCAGCAAAGTCGAGGTCCTCCAAATGGTCTCCTTGTATCCATTCGATGCCTTTATTACCAGTGCAGCATTTCTTCATTATGAAGTCCATAACAATTCCAAATAACAAGGGCGATAAAATACATCCTTGTTTAACCCCAGTTTCCAGGTCAATAATCCACCAGAATACTAACCTGAATATAAACTGTGTTGAGTTACTTGTGTCCTTGTAGCAGGTCTCGACAGGTAGCTGATAGATATGCAGCTTGTACACTATGTTGTTTTTCTTTAAATTCCTACATATGTGGATTATTGACTAAGCCACAGAGAAGGATGAATCATGGTTTTAAGCAATATGTCAGACATATGTAAAATAACAGTGCAGTTTCCATGATAGAGTAGATACTTTCTCTTCCATTTGCCATTTTTCAGGATATAGAAATATTACATAATATAAATATTTAATTTGAACCATTTCCAGATAATAATTTGTTCACTGATATTGCACTTGGATATTGGTTAATTAAATTACTGTAAAATTGTTGTTTGTATTTTTTAAGTTATGTAAACTCTGCTCAGTATTTGAAAAACTAGAATCACTTAATTTGAACAGATAATTAATCTTTCTTATTAATCTAAATGAAGAACTGAGAAAAAAGCTAGGAATAGCCCCCGCCATAGAATATATAAGGAAACAACAGATAAAATGGTTTGGCCACGTGACAAGGCAGAAAGAACAAAACACAACACAACGAGCCTTCAACAAACGTTGTGAGAACACCAGATCCAAGGGTCGACCACGTAAAAGATGGGTCGATGGAATATTAGAAGCACTAGGAAACATAACAGCAGCAGAGGCGAACAGAATAGCAAAAGACCACAAATTATATCTCCCCTCAACGCTGAAAGGCAGATGAGGAAGGAAAGAAGGAGAAGAAGAAGAAGAATTAATCCTTCTATCTATTGTCCTTTTGAGCTGAAGACAGAAGAAATAAGGCAGAAATTTGAGACTTTTCATGTCTTTGTTATTAAGTGTCAGACCTTGCACAGAATCTGGAATATATTTTACCATGAATCCTCTGGACAAGGGTGATGTTGTATTTGCTTCTTATCTTAGTGTTTTTTTTTAGTGTATCTGCTGCATAAAAATAACTGGTTCCCTATTGAGGGCTTGTTTTAAGATTCTCTTTTTTGACTCTTCTCATCACATGGCCAACATATGATCACCTTCTTCTCTTGTTGTCTCTTCTCATCACATGGCCAACATATGATCATCTTCTTTTCTTGATTATAGATTAATAATATTTTGGATGCTTTGTCATTTCTCTTATTTTGATTTGCATATTTTATTAAGGTTTCTGAAAGTTATACCTGCTTTGCTATTCTGATTCTAATTTCTTTCTTTGGGTCTTCTTCTTGACCAGCTTCCAAAATATACAAAGTGATCTACTTCCTTGATTTTTTTTCCTTTCAGGAATATTTTTTCTTCCAGAGAAAAAAATTCAGTATTAATATTAATAAAATAATTTGATTATCATTACCAACTATCGATATTTACAGGAAACTGTCCTGGGGCTAATGAAAGATGCAATGGAGGCTCGAGTTGCATTCAGTAAAGGTTTTCTCATTGACGGTTACCCAAGAGAGCTAGAGCAAGGTCTTCGTTTTGAGAAAGAGGTAGTGGTTAGCACACTAACTTAGCTATTAAGTGAATTTGGGTTCAATCCCAGCTTAACACATTCACTAATAAAGGGTTTAGGAGCAAGTAGTGGGGTATAATGTAAACACCTACAAGGTATGGTGAGAGCTTTACAAAAAAGGAACACAACAAAATACTGACATCTTGGCCTACATGCAGCCATCCTCATAAAACAAGAACAACACAAACAAACAACGAAATAAAGATAGACTCTACTACATCTAGGATGAGCGGTACAGGTAAGTCAAGGAGAAATAAACAGAGGGATAAGAGATGAAATGATAAAATGAAAGAGAGATGTTCTACATGTCGGAGGAAAGAAATAGATAAAATCTGAAGTTTATTTCTCCTTGATTTACTTGATCATCCTCGATGTAGTAGAGTTTACTTTATCTCATTGTTTGTTTGTGTTGTTCTCGTTTTCTGAGGAAGGCTGAACGTCAGTATGACAGAACACTGCACCATACTTTCTAGGACTAGCAAGAGGAAATTACCATTCTCTAGTGAATTTAAAAATATGGATCTGTTTAAATCAAAACAACTGCTATTTTTAATGGAACAAACACGCCACGCCGGCCACTGTCAGGGGCCGATTGTCTGCTGAGGGTTTTAAGTTTATATTTAATTTAATTTAAAAAAATATTTGTTAGTTTCAAAAATTAAACATGTGCAAAAATAAAACAAGATTAGGATACTGAATTTGAAAAAAATTAATTAATAAAAAATGAAAAAAAAATACAATTCATATGAAATTTAACGGATTTTTAAAGTACGGACGTTTAATTTGTTAGATAATTTTTACAATTAAACACATTATATTTTAAAGAGGTCTTGTCTGATGGACTTAATCAGATTTTACAAATTTGGTTTTTGTCTTTAAAGGTTGCCCCTGCAAGATTTGTTCTATGTTTTGAAGTTTCGGATGATACAATGACGAAACGTCTACTAGGCCGTGGTCAAAACAGTGGCCGAGTTGATGATAATGAGGAGACAATAAAGAAGAGGCTTAAAACGTTCCATGATGTAACGAAACCTGTAATTGATTACTACAGCAAGAAGGGAAAAGTCAAACTGGTAAGATAGCGGTTATGTTACTTTCTAAGATTTTTTTAAAATGAAAGAATAAATTGTGAAACATGTTTGAAATGAGCTGAAGCTGTTTAGTTAATGATTTGGTTCTAGTGAGGGAGCCATAGCTAGAGTCAGTAAACTAGCCTTCATATAGATCCTATTTTATTAAAGTTATATTTATTCGAAGACCCCAGTATCACTGCAAACGAATGAAAATTCATAATTATTGAACTGCCTGTGTTAGTGGAATCATCCGAATTTACATCTCATTGAATATCCAAACAAAGATAGGCAGCTGCAGTCCCCATCATAGCAAACATAGCATACGTCAAAAGGCATAAAGCGTAATAGCACCAAAAGTGAATGCAGCTGAACTGTCCTTCATCATACAATATTATCATTCATTGTAAACAATCAGAATATAGAAACACCATCAGTATGAAAAACACAGCTCACGGTGTGCATGGAGCACTAAACTCAGTAGCTCCAGCAGCAAGCAGGACTTGGAATATGAGAAAACTGCAACAAGGAACACTTTTCAGACAGTGCCTCAACGGTTCCTGTCGCCTATCCGCCATTTTGATCGGAAGTGATCCTATTTAATTTCCTCTTGATGATTAAGAAATTAGGCTAAACCGACCTAGAAAAGTGATTAAAGACTGTAAAGATAAATCAAATCTGTTTCCAAAAAAAATTATTTTAAAAAGTTGAGTATTTGGTTATTTGGTTATGGAAGGCCCCAGTATCACTGCAAACGAATTAAAATCCATAATTGCTCAACCGCCCGTGCCAGCATAATCATCCGAATTAATATCTCATCTCCCAAACAAAGAAAGGTAACTTTAGTCCCCATCGTAGCAGTCTCAGCACACGCCAAAAGACATAAGGTAAAACTGCGCAGAAAGTGAACACAGCCAACCGTTCCTTGTCATACGATATCATCATTCATCGTAAACAATTGGAATATCGAAACATGATCAAAACGGATGAGACACACAGCTCACGGTGTGCACAGAGCACTTAACTCAGTCCTGCAGCAAGCCGGACTTGGAATATGAGGAAACTGCAACAAGGAACACTTTTCATGCATAGCCTTCAATTGTTCCCGCTGCCTATCCACCATATACCAGAAGTTCACGTCCTCCTGAAAATGATGATCATCGTATTTTTAAAAAAATGTATAGCCCTTGATGATGTTAGGCCATCGTTGTTGATTCTAATTCTGAACATATAGACACACAGTTAGTCGTCAGACTAACTATATCCCCGTCGCACATCAAACAACAGACCGTATGATTATCGTACGGCCGGTCTAGGGAATGGATGTATGATGAGCCATTATGATGACGTAGCAAACAACAATGTCGTACACACAATTTCGCTCCCTTTAGATTCCTGATTACGCTAATGAAAGCAGCCTACGATGAACAAAACATGGTGCAAATTTCCTAAAGAGATAAAACTGCAGCTGATGAAGTAGTTTACATTAATGTGTAACAGGGAAATAACTTGCGTCAAGGAATTCCAACAACGGTCATGAACAGCACCAATGTAACGTAAAGCGCAGATCAAGCCTAGACGTTGGAAGGTCGCATTCACAACACTTGATTTGTCAAAACTGGACTGTTGCCGGCATACAACTTCACTTTAACGGCATAGATGTAATAAGTAAATCATAATTTTTACTTTAACGCAGAAAAGTGCAATGGAGAACCAAAATTAATCAGATCCCGAATGCATTTTCTGTAGCGATTGAGAGAACGTGACCTAGATCCACCATCTTTACAACGGAAGTCCCCAAAGTTGAATATATTAGGCTGAAAAGAGCAAAATATTACTTCGCTGAAATTACTTAACAACAAAATGTTCTTTCCAGGATAATAAAAAAAAAAAAGAAAGGATAATCCTGTTGAGATATGAACTGTTTCTTTCATTGAAACTTAGATTTTAAAAAGTATTGAGCAGTATTATATAAACCAAAGTATTGAGCAGTATTATATAAACCAAAGTTTTGAGCAGTACTATATAGACCGGAGTTTGAGTGCCCCTATTTCTTTTCCCATCTGTTAGTTGGCAATAAACTATATCTTTTGGTGTATAGGCATCTTTCATACAGTGTAAGTGGCCAAACCAGCATAACCTACGTTGATTAAGCAGCATATAGATGTTCGGGAAGCCTGTGCAAGTGAGGACCTCCACATGTGTCACTTTGACCTTCCAGGTGATTCTAAAAATATGGTACTGGCATTGCATATGAAATGCATTTAGCCTACTCTCTTGCTTTGCATAAATTCTCCATGATTCACTGCCATACAAAAGGATACTGATGATGCAGGCATTGTTAAGTGTGGCCTTTGTTTTAGTTGTCAGTTTGATATTTTACCAAATGGGCCTGGTAAGACGGACGAAGGTGACAGGAGGTTTACTGATGCAGGTGTTAATTTCTGTATTTAAAGATAGATCGTTGTTAATGATGGACCCCAGGTCCATACTGCTGCACAACATCAAGTTTGTAGTTGTTGATAAAGATGGCAGGTGCTGCTTCAACATCCTGACCAAGTATCGTTTTCTGCAAACTTATTGTAGGGCCGAAGTCTCTGCCGACATGATAGAATTGATTTATTATGCTCAAGTCATCTATCAATCTATCTATTGACCTTTCGAGCCATAGCCGGCCTATAGGGCGTAGACCAAGATACTCCTTCTCTTATCTGAATTTTTGTTCTAGCAGTTTTCAATTCTTTTAAAGATATTTTATCAAATCTCTCCATTTGTCTCTGTTCTGTGCAATCAGCTCTATCTCGTTGAGGGAGCCGATTCCTGCTGTTTTTGCCTCTCTCATCAATGTTCTTCTCAGTGTCTCTCTGGGTCTTCCTCTTTTTCTCTTACCTGTTGCTTCCCACAAGAGGGCTTGCTTTGCTATTCAGTTATTATCTCTCAAGTCATATGTCAAGGTTAATCACCATAGAAATGAGATGTTTCTGGAAAGTAACTGGAGTAACCAGAGGAGGCACAATTTACAAAAAAAATACAGAAATGAAAGAATTTGCATAATATCTATTTTTAGGAGAGAGAGATATAAAATGGTTATCTCACTTGGAGAGAACATCTTATAATTCCATACAATAAAATATAAAAAATAAGAATGGTACAGAGTTCAAATAGATACAGTGTAAAATGAAATGTCAAAATCATGGAAACTACAATTGTCACATGACAATCAATGAGATTGAAAACAAAAACTAGAACTTTGATTTCTCTTGAAACTCCGAAGCATATAAGAATAAGTGAAGAAATAAGTGAATAAATTATGTAAGTGTTGTTATCTTAATGTATCTGATTACTAGTTAATCAAATTATACGGCCAGGAACAACTAGGCCCAGATTTACATATTTGCACCATATTTATCATGATAGAAGTAAATTCATCATCAGGTCACATGTTATTGAGTTATTGTTATTGAGTTATTTGCGGGTCATCATCATTGCACTCCGAACATGTCCATAGGTGCTCAGATCCCCTCCTCAGCAATTCCCTCAGTGTCCAGTGACTGATGACTCCAGTTCTATGTTGGTTAATAAGTCTTCTTACACGGCCACTAAGTGTCTCATTTCTGGCTGTGCCCAACTTAACTCCCATTTCCATCATCCGAAGAAGTGACGTGGATCTGTGTTTGTCGAAGTACTGTGCTCTTCCCACATCTCGGAGGGCATTGATGATGTCCGCCCGATCCATTGGTTGCCCGTCCTCAGCGACAGCGCAGCTAGCCAACCTGTCCGCCCTTTCATTTCCCCGTACTCCCGCATGTCCAGGGACATAGACAAAGGTGACCTTACGTATTTTGGATTTCTGCAACGACTCTACCCATTGCATGCGTACAGAGCCCGCCTCCACTTTTTTAATCATGCTCATCGAATCACTCAGTATACATGCGTGGGTGTAGTCTTGTGACTCTAACCATTTGAATGCCTTGGTCACTGCCATCGCCTCCATTGTCATGCTACTCGTGGTCATGACGTATGCACCAATGTCTTCGTAGACTATTCTGCCTGCCGAGCGTGCTGTAAATGCCCATGCACTTCTTTGGTATCGTCTTACAGATCCGTCTGTATAGATGACAGCATTTTTCTCATCGGTGTTATTGCAGATGAGACCGTTGACCTCAGCATTAACCACGACCGGGTTCTGTTCCCTACTTTTCCTGTCAAGTGTGACAATACATGAGAAGGTCACATGTCCTTTGCATAACGTTGCATTCAGTACAGCCCATCTGAAAGAATCTCTGTTTCTAACCAGTTCTCCTACTTCTTCTGTTGTCATGTTTAAGGTCTCCTTGATGTCTTGAAACCATCTTTTTCTTCATCTGTCCCTGATGTGTTGCCCAGGAACTATGCTTTCCATATTTGTTCTTTCCAGTCTGTTGTGTTTTTTTACGTGACAATTGTATGTTAACTTCTGTAGAAGTAGAAGTAAATTAGTAAACACATATACATCAGATTATGTCAAAATGCAAAGACACAATTTACAGTTCACTATACATCAAAAGGAAATGATTATACAAGTCCTGTACTGGGAGCTGCGATAGCTCAGTGGTTAGTGGACTGGACTACAAAGGACAAGCGCCTTCCAGGTTTACCCAGCCTTAAATGGGTACCGGATTTTTTTCTGGGAAAGTAAAGTGGCACGGGTGTAATACCAACCACATTACCCCAAAAATCATGTGCCGAAGGTCTATAAAAAATTATGGTCACTAACACCATATTCCCCATATGCCACTTGGCGTGACGGGGCACTTTACTTACTACAATACTGGTGTATATGTGGACTAAGCATCATTAAAATGATCATGAAGATATTGAGAGTGATGAACTGTCTAGAAACCTTCAGCAAAACTGAAAACTATGTTGAACTTGTGTCAGAGACTGTGCAGGAAAAATCAATGGTTAAATATTTCAAGATTCCCACATTAGTTTTGTTTTACTTGGGTTGATTCTTATAAATGAATAGAGCATGAGATACAGCCAAGTTTGTTTCAAAATAGCTTTCAGCTGACTAGTACAAGTCTGTACATTAGCTGCTCATGACCTTCTTAGCTACATTTAAAACAATGACGATTTTTTATGAAACAAACTTATCTTGAGGTTAATTGTGGATTTATGCATATGGCCCCAAAACTAAGGCTCACTCTTTAAATTCCATTGCTGTTCTCTTTTCTGCATTTCAATAAATTCCATTGCTGTTCTCTTTTCTGCATTTCAATAAATTCCATTGCTGTTCTCTTTTCTGCATTTCAATAAATTCCATTGCTGTTCTCTTTTCTGCATTTCAATAAATTCCATTGCTGTTCTCTTTTCTGCATTTCAATAAATTCCATTGCTGTTCTCTTTTCTGCATTTCAATAAATTCCATTGCTGTTCTCTTTTCTGCATTTCAATAAATTCCATTGCTGTTCTCTTTTCTGCATTTCAATAAATTCCATTGCTGTTCTCTTTTCTGCATTTCAATAAATTCCATTGCTGTTCTCTTTTCTGCATTTCAATAAATTCCATTGCTGTTCTCTTTTCTGCATTTCAATAAATTCCATTGCTGTTCTCTTTTCTGCATTCCAATAAATTCCATTGCTGTTCTCTTTTCTGCATTTCAATAAATTCCATTGCTGTTCTCTTTTCTGCATTTCAATAAATTCCATTGCTGTTCTCTTTTCTGCATTTCAATAAATTCCATTGCTGTTCTCTTTTCTGCATTTCAATAAATTCCATTGCTGTTCTCTTTTCTGCATTTCAATAAATTCCATTGCTGTTCTCTTTTCTGCATTTCAATAAATTCCATTGCTGTTCTCTTTTCTGCATTTCAATAAATTCCATTGCTGTTCTCTTTTCTGCATTTCAATAAATTCCATTGCTGTTCTCTTTTCTGCATTTCAATAAATTCCATTGCTGTTCTCTTTTCTGCATTCCAATAAATTCCATTGCTGTTCTCTTTTCTGCATTTCAATAAATTCCATTGCTGTTCTCTTTTCTGCATTTCAATAAATTCCATTGCTGTTCTCTTTTCTGCATTTCAATAAATTCCATTGCTGTTCTCTTTTCTGCATTTCAATAAATTCCATTGCTGTTCTCTTTTCTGCATTTCAATAAATTCCATTGCTGTTCTCTTTTCTGCATTTCAATAAATTCCATTGCTGTTCTCTTTTCTGCATTTCAATAAATTCCATTGCTGTTCTCTTTTCTGCATTTCAATAAATTCCATTGCTGTTCTCTTTTCTGCATTTCAATAAATTCCATTGCTGTTCTCTTTTCTGCATTTCAATAAATTCCATTGCTGTTCTCTTTTCTGCATTTCAATAAATTCCATTGCTGTTCTCTTTTCTGCATTTCAATAAATTCCATTGCTGTTCTCTTTTCTGCATTTCAATAAATTCCATTGCTGTTCTCTTTTCTACATTCCAATAAATTCCATTGCTGTTCTCTTCTCAGCATTCCAAATAGTTTAACTCATCTCCTAGAATAATGAGTCATGTGGTTTTCTCATTTTAAAACTGTTTTGTTTATTCCTTTCTTCACAGATTCAAGCAGAAAATAGTGCAGATGAAGTATTTGAACTGGTTGATAAGGCATTTTTAGAAGAAAAAATACCATTTTCTAAAGGTGAAAGAATACTTGTTTTTTTATTAATTTGTTTTAAACATCTGTCTATCTCTTGTTCTTTTGAGCTGAAGATGGTAAAAAGGGCAGCAATTCTACACTCTCCATGTCCGATGATCTATGATATTAAGCGCCAGACTTGCAACAGGACCCGTTTTGTATTTCATCACATATCCCTGTTCTGGGCGAGCTTCTCAACCTTTGAAAGGGAGTTGATTCTTACTGTTATTGCTTCTCGCTTCAGTGTTCTTTTTAGTGTTTCTCTAGGTCTACCTATTTTTCTTTTGTCCTCTGTTTCCTATTTGAGGGCTTGCATTGAGGTTCTCTTGTTATCTCTTCTCATCACCTGGCCAAAATATGACCACCTTCTTCGCTTGATTATAGTTGATATTTTTTTATGCTTTGTCATTTCTCTTATTTCTGCACTAGTCTTGAAATCATTCCATGGTATACAAAATATTTTCCTGATGTTTTTGTTTTCAAATGCATCTAATTTATCTTCAATATCTAAATTGTTTTACAACTCATGCTTGCATAAGTAAGGGTGATAATACATTTGATTTGAAAATCCTGTGCTTTGTTTTTGTGCTTAGTAATTTTGATTGCCATATTTTATCAAGGTTGCTGAAAGTCATTGCTGCCTTTGCTATTCTGATTCTAATTTCTTTCTTTGTGTTGCCTTCTTAATTGATGCAGCTTCCAAGATATATGAAGTGATCTACTTCTTCCACTGCTTTTTGCATATTAAACATAAGTGCTCATTCAGTAATGTCTGAAATGGGAAACAACAAGCAAAAGAAAAAAAATAAAAGGCTGAACTGGAGAAAGAGTAAGAATAACATTTATCAGAGAGGCAATGACACTGGACATCAGTTCATTGCTGACATTGATAGTCAAACTCTGAAGAGGGATATTGTAAAACAGGTGCAAAGTCTGATGACAGAAGGATAACAGCAAGAAATTGTTGGACATGGAACATTATGGACTTTTGCCCTGGATGCCATCTTCAGCTTAGAGAGAACTAACTCATTCAATAAACTAAATATTTTTACTTCATCTTTTTCCCATGATTATTGATGTGCAAATGAATAAATTAGCATCAAGTTCTGTGGGTCCAGTAGTCTAGCAACAAACTTTTAATATCTTAATCAGTTAAGGGTCATTATTCTCTAGATTGTCTTCACCCTGATAAATTTAATTAATCTACGCTTTCACTGTTCTTCAACTTTCCCCAAAAGTACATTGTTTTAATAAAATGTGTAGTTGTAGTTAGTTGAAGGTCCCTGTAATCTATTGACCTTTCGAGCCATAGCTGGCCCATAGGGCATAGACCCAGGTACTCTTTCTCTTATCTAAATTAAAATTTAATGAATTAAAATCCATTGTTTCTCAGCCGCCTATGCCAGTGGAATTATCCGAATTAACATCTTATCTCATTTAATGATCCAAACAAAGAAAGGCAGCTACAGTCCCCAACATAGCTAAAAGACATAAGGCGTAACTGCACCAAAAGTGAACATAGCCAAACTGTTCTTTGTCATACAATATCATCATTTATTGTAAGCAATTGGAATATCGAAACACAATCCAAATGAAAAACACAGCTCATTGTGTACACAGAACACTAAACTCAGTAACTCCGGCAGCAAGCCGAGTTTTAAATATGAGGAAACTGCAACAAGGAACACTTTTCTGACAGAGCCTCAATAGTTCCTACCATCTATCCAACATACTGACCGGAAGTCAAATAAAATCTGTTTGTTGCATAATATTTGTACTTTCTCTCAATAATTAATTTGTTTCTTTGTTTATATGCATTTGTTTAACCATATTTACTTTTTTAAATTAAAATTTTTTTTCTTGCAGATTCTTTTGGAAAAGTAGTTTTTGTTGTAGGTAAGTTGTTTTTGTTGTAGGTAAGTTGTTTTTGTTGTAGGTAAGTTGTTTTTGTTGTAGGTAAGTTGTTTTTGTTGTAGGTAATCTGTTTTTTTTATAAGGCTCATTAATATGATTATGTGTGATGAAGCAGTAAAACGTGATGAGAGATATGCACATGAAAAGGAGGGAAGTAAAAGGTTCCATCTCATCTTATTTCAACATAGCTCTGAGGCTCAATCAAGATCTAAAAATAAATATAATATATTTTATCTGAGAAAGTAGGCCAACCTGGCAGACATAAAAAAGTATAACACATATTTTAACTTCTAAATGAAAGAGTTAAAGGCAAATGGAGATTATGAAAAGTTAAGTAACAGCTTTTAGTGCTGAAAAGAAATGCCAAATATTGCAGCATACCAAAATAGGTGAGGAAAATAGAATTTGATGAATGAAAAGTGGTCAGTACATTTAGAAATAACACTTGAAGTTAAATTGTGTGCATGATCCTAAAGATGTCAATAGAAGTGAGAACCAATTCTGACCTATGAAAGCAAATCATGGACAGTAAACAAAGAAATGAAAAGATGATTAGATGCCACAGAGATGGGATTTCTCGGAAGAATGTTGAAAGTTCCCTGGACAGCTGAAAAGACAAACTAGGAAATTCTCAAAGAGGCCAACACAGAAAGGGATCTCCTAAGAAACATCAGAAAGAAACAAGCAACATTTTTTAGGCACATTGTGAGAAAAGGAAAGTTGGTATACTTGGTTACAACTGGCAAAATAAAAGGAAAGAGAGATCATGGATGACAAAGAGAGAAAAATGATAGCTTGGTGTCATGGCTTGGAAAACAATCAACAACAGAATTGATACAATGCACGATGGATAGATGATTATGGAAAGACATGATCGCCTACACAAACTGGTACCACATAGTGATGATAAAACTATCTATCTATCTATTGACCTTTCGAGCCGTAACCGGCCCATAGGGCGTAGACCAAGATACACCTTCTCCTATATGAATTTTTGTTCTAGCAGTTTTCTTTTAAAGATATTTTATCAAATCTCGCCATCTGTCTCTGTTCTGTGCAAGCAGTTCTATCTCATTGAGGGAGCCGATTCCTGCTGCTCTTGCCTCTCTCATCAATGTTCTTCTCAGTGTCTCCCTGGGTCTTCCTCTTTTTCTTTTACCTGTTGTTTCCCATATGAGGGCTTGCTTTGCTATTCGATTATTATCTCTTCTCATCACATGTCCAACGTATGACCATCGTCTTTTCTATGATAAAACTAGAAACAGTTAAATTGATCAGGTTTGATCCAGACCTTTTATCTTCACTGGTCTTGTTCAGTAATGACAGAGCAAAATATCATATGTGGTCTTGTATGATGATGTTTAATACATCACTTTTCTATTAACTAATATGTTGTAAGACTTCCATTATCATTATAGTAAACTGTACTTTATTGTGATTATATTTATTTGTTTAACTGATTTCTCCATTCTTGAAATTTTTACTCTCAGGAGGACCAGGCAGTGGGAAAGGCACCCAATGTGATCTGATTGTTCAAAAATATGGTTTCACTCATCTTTCTTCTGGTGACCTTCTGAGAGCAGAGGTTGAGTCAGGTTCAGAGAGAGGGAAGAAACTTACAGAAATCATGCAGAGAGGAGAGCTAGTGTCGCTGGTGATTGTTTTATTTTCATGATTGTTGTTTCTGTTATTAGTTAATCCATTTTATTTCCTTGTTAACTAAGTAAAAGTAAAGTAGAGAGCCCCGTCATGCCAAGTGGCATATAGGGAATATGGTGTTAGTGACAATAATTTGTATAGATCTTCAGCACATGATTTTTGGGGTAAAGTGGTCAGTATTATAAACGTGTTGCTTTACTTTCCCAGAAAAAAATTAGGTACCCATTTAAGGATGGGTGAACCCACAAGCCGTCAATCAGGATCAAACCCAACCTCTTGTCATCTGTAGTCAATTCACTAACCACTGAGCTATCGCAGCTCCCATTGTTAACTAAGGATGAGAAAATCTGGCATTACCAATAAATGAAGTTTATTTCATGTTAATTTTTATTATTAGTTGCTCTAAAGCCACATTCTTTACTGCTAGTTTCATCATCATCTAACTTGTTTTTGCTGGAACTTGGCTCTCATGACAGTTACTCTAAAATAACTGGTTTTATGAAGTAAATTGAGTATGAGGTATGGCACAGCTAATTTGACCTTTTCTTTGCTAGCAGAACTCCCAACCTCAAGACCTAATCATCCTCACTGATTGTGCAGGGTGGTTAGAATTTTGCTGTGTATTCCATTAGAAAGGTGATAGAGAATGGTGCAGGAGCCTACAGGACTACAACCTCCAGAACATGCATGCAGATTGAGACTGTGACAAAAGCTTCTTTTCACATGACTGGCTAAGAGACCAACAACACATGTTGTCATATTGACTGACTCACAAAACATGCTTAGCCAGATTGACAAGAATATGCTTTGCAGAGAGTGGGTACATCTACTGACATGTCTCATGTTAACAATTTAACTTGGATATATATATGGATTACCCTGTGGTAAGCTGGAGTTATCCCAATGAGATAACTGACAGGTTGGCAGGTTCTGTCTTTTTGCAAGTGACTTCAAAAATGGACACAAATTACATTGTGATGGCTCTTAGAGACCACCTCTCACTGGAAGGAAACAAAAAAACAGAGGATAACCAACATTACAATGGAATGGTAAAATAAGGCGCCATGGAAGGTGAAAGCATGAAAGATATCCTCAGTTAAAAAGAACACAACTCATTCAATCAATGCAGGACTGAAACAATTGGTAGATAAACACTTTGATTGTTGCTGGAAGAAGCAGCAGTGTGGATATAAAATGAGGAAAAATTAAAAAATAAAAAAAGGTATGTAAGAAGCTTTACGTGACAAGTGGACGACACAGACTAAACAACGTTTCGGCTCAATAGGCCTTCATCAGGAACAAACAATAAAAACACACACACACAAATTAATAACGAAACAACAAAAACAAAAACAATCGAAATGTGTTAAAGAAAACAACAACAAAAAGTAAAACTATCCTGTCAAATCCAAAATAAAATCGTAACCAAGTGCGGCTGTTGTGAACGTCGAAAATCGTGCGAAAAAGTGCGTAAATGTAAACAGAACCAGATGAGTAAACACAGGGGTCAGTGTGCAAACACAAAGGAGAAAGAATCGAATAGTAGTCTGACAGGTGTAAAAAGACGCTAAGAGTGAGATGTCTGAGAGTGGGTACAGTAAAAATAAATGAGGGGTAAGAAGCACAGAAAAAAAAAAAATTTTTATAGAGGAGAAAACCGAAGTGTCTCATAAGGGACTAGAGGAGAAGAACTATAAAAAGTATGGCATAGTAAGTAGACCAAAGAACCCAAATATGTGTAGTAGAGAAGGCTATGCAAAAGGGAAGGAGCAAGCAAAAAGAAACTATGCGTATGAGTGTGATACATTCATACCTCTCGGGGTCAGCGAACCATACTGGACTATAAGGCGATTTTCCAAAGTATAGCGGCTGCGGTCGCCAGAGTGACAAAGGACAATACCAGTGACACGGATGTCGTCTTTGCCCTTGCCTATTGAGCCGAAACGTTGTTTAGTCTGTGTCGTCCACTTGTCACGTAAAGCTTCTTACATACCTTTTTTTATTTTTTAATTTTTCCTCATATTCAGCTTTACTGCAGCTTCGCATTTTTATGCCTTAACCCTTTACTGGATATAAAATGCCCCAACTGCAGTGATGTCAGTTAGAACTAAAAACTAAAGACTTGCTAGCAGAATTTTACTAGAACAGTCGTTAGTGAACCATCATTGCAATTGGAAAGTCAATTAGAACTCTGATATAATGACACAGGAAAATCTTAGCACAGAATACAAACTCTATAGCACTGACAACGGCGTCAAAAGCTAAAGTCAATTGAGTTATTTGCAGGTCATCATCATTGCACACCAAACATGTCCAGAGGTGCTCAGATCCCCTCCTCAGCAAGTCTTGCAGTGTCCAGCGACTGATGACTCCAGTTCTGTGTTGGTTGATAAGTCTTCTTACACGGCCACTAAGTTTCTCATTTCTGGCTGTGCCCATCTTAACTCAAATCTCTTTCATCCGAAGAAGTGACTTTGACTCATGGTTGTTGAAATCCTGTGTCCTTCACACTTCCTGGAGGGCATTGATGATGTCCGCCCGATCCATTGGTCAACCGTCCTCAACAATAATGCAGCTAGCCAACCTATCCGCTCTTTCATTTCCCTGTACTCCCGCTTGTCCTGGAACGTAGACAAAGGTGACCTTACGTATTTTTGACTTCTGCAATGACTCTACCCATTGAATATGTACAGACCCCGCCTCCACTTTTCTTATCATGCTCATTGAATTACTCAGTACACAGGTGTGGGTGCACTCTTGTGACTCTAACCAGAGAATGCTTTGGTCACTGCCATCACCTCCATCATCATGCAACTCATGGTCATAAAATATGCACCAATGTCTTCCTTGACTATTCTGCATGCAGAGCATGCTGTAAATGCCCATGCACTCCTATGGTGTCATATTACAGATCCGTCTGTATAGATGACTGCATCTTTCTCATCGGTGTTATCCCAGATGAGACCGTTGGCCTCCGCATTGACCATGGTTGATTTTTTTCCCTACTTTCCTGTCAAGTGTGACAATGCACGAGAATATATCTCTGAATGACGTAGGCACAGGTATCCACTCCTCATCAGCGTTCATATTGTTAAGCCCACAGACCTGTTTGATGATTTCTTCTGCTCGGCCCACCCATAATTTGCCACTTTTTAGCCTGACACCCTTCCCTGTGTTGAACTCATGACGCAATGGATGCACTTTATCTACACTTGGTTAGTATTTCATACTACTCAAAATTGTTCTTTCTATGCCATAAAATAGATTAATAATACTATATTATTTTAGTTTTGAAATACTGTGCACCCCTGTGACAAATGGAATGACTTCCTTTATGTTTTATGTATTATAGGACACAGTTCTTCAGCTTCTGAAGGAAGCAATGCTTAAGAAAGTGACAACTAGCAAGGGATTTTTGATTGATGGCTATCCCAGGGAGCTGGAACAAGGAACCAGATTTGAAAATGAGGTATTTTATCATTGATCTTGGTCCTTCCAGTGCCGCTGGACATCACATAGAGCTTGTAGTGTTTTTTGCCATCCATCTCCATTCTTGGTGAGATATGATCTTATCCAATGAATCTATGCCTCCAAACTTTGCTTCTCTTTTAAATTTTATATTCAGTGTCTCTGTAGGTCTTCCTTTTTTATGTATCCTGATGTTACCCATAGAAACATAGCCTGTTTTGGAATTCTCTTGTTGTCTCTTCTCAATACACATGCAACATGTGTCTATCTTTTTTTCCTAATTGTAGATAAGATCATTGGTTGTGTGGCCATTTCACTTATCCCTATTTTAGTCTTGAATTCATTCCATTGTACACAGAGTATCCTTCTTAGGCATTTGACTTCAAAAGCATTTAGTTTTCTCTTAATTTATTTTGTTTTTTTTTCCAGCTTTCTCATGTGTAGGTAAGTGTTTATAATATGTTTGGGTTGAATATACTAAGTTTAGTTTTCCTGCTTAGTATTTTTTTTATTTCCATATAGACCTATTGTTAAGGTTTTTAAAATTAGCTGCTGCTTTCACTATCCTGCTTCTGTTTTCTGTTCTATTTTATTTGTTACACCTTCTTCATCTATATTACTATGAAGATATACATAGTGGTCTACTTTTAAAATGCCTGACGCTTTAGATATATACTGCCTTCTGGTGTTTATAATTAGCCACATGATTTTGAAATGTTAATTTGTTTGTTCTTTGCTATCAAATAATTTAAAATCAATTTATATTAGCATGCAAATTCCACAGCTGAAATGCCAGCTAAGCTGGCTGTGTTTATAAGTATATTAACTCTTTCCGTATGGAAGCTTTTTATCGACGCAATGGAAGAGATTTCAGAGACAAAATTTTTTCATATGGTTTTAAGAATCAATCTACATATTTATATTTATCTAATATATTATACATGAATTTTTAGATAATTGAACAAGGTATTTGATTTCAACTAAAAATTAAAAGAGAACTACTAAACACAATTCTATCTATTGACCTTTCGAGCCGTAGCCGGCCCATAGGGCATAGACCAAGATACACCTTCTCCTATCTGAATTTTTGTTCTAGCAGTTTTCTTTTAAAGATATTTTATCAAATCTCGCTATCTGTCTCTGTTCTGTGCAAGCAGCTCTATCTCCACATAACGTAAACACAATTAGAACAAGACAAATGTGATTTTTGGGCCATGTTAAAAGACACAACAGCCTACTCAAGGTAATCTTGGAGGGGAAAATACAGGGTAAAAGAGTCAGAGGCAGACCAAGACTAACATTGATGAGTAACATCAAAAGATTGACAAATCAGCCTATGATAACCTGCACCATCAAAGCAAGAGACAGAGCAGAATGGCGCTCCATGGTAGTCAACCTTCGTTGCAGAGATGGTACCCGATGAGAGAGATTAGATTTCACCAATATCAAGATGATACAAGACATTTAAAAAGAATATGGTTTGATGGCGTTCACACTAATCAAATTGAGCATGGTGCACTATGCTGCAAAATTTACGCTACCGAAATCAGCATGGCACACAGTGTGGCGAAATGTACGGAAAGAGTTAATTTGACTACTGGAAGATAAATTTCTTTTGTAATTTATGTTTTGTCTATTATTTTTGTCAAAATTCAGACATATTAACAGACAGAATAAGAAGAACATGTATAAAAGAAGAAAGTCTCAAGCTAGTCATTTATTTTATTGTAAAATTTATTTCTTGCCTTCACAATTTTGCTTCAGTCAAGTCTTTTATAATTGTTGTAGAATTTGTTTTAATATTTGTGCTTCTGTAGTATTTTTTTTTATTTATCTTAATATGCTTGCCATCTGTTTTTGTAATCTGGTATTTCTTTGGTAATTATTGCTAAATTTGTGTTAGTATGTTTATCTCAATTTAGTTTGTTTTTTTTATGTTGCAGAGTTTTATCTTAATATTTTTGCCTCCCTCTAGTTTTTTTAAAAATTATAAATTTGTTTTAATATTATTGTCAACAGTCTTTACAATCTAGTCTTTTTTTTTAATGTTGTAAATTTGTCTTTATATGTTTGCTTCAATATAGTCCTTTTTTAAAAATTGTAGTTTAGTTTCCCAGACAAGTGGTACACGCTAAAGATTTTGAAAATTTTGTTGAATAATTTCATCATCATCATCATTGAGTGCCGTCTCCGCATTGAAGGTTGGCTACCATGGAGTGCCATTCCACTCTGTCTTTTGCTTTGATGGTGCAGATTATCATAGGCTGACTTGTCCATCTTTTGATGTTACTTGTCCATGAAAGCCATTCCAAAGGAATCCATGGAGAGAATAATTTCACTAAATAAATATTTTTAAAATTTCTTTTGTACTCTTGTATGTTTTTTAGGAAAAACAAAAAATCTTTATTATGATTTTAAACCTTTCTATCCAGATATGTCCACCACAGTTTGTGCTGTATTTTGATGTAACAGACGAGACAATGACAAATCGGTTACTAGAAAGAGCAAAGACAAGTGGACGAGCTGACGACAACGCAGAAACTATAAAAAAGAGATTGATCACATTCCATGATGTGACTAGTCCTGTTATTGAACACTATACAAAACAGCAGAAAGTTAAAAGAGTGAGTTAAGATTTATATTTCAATTTGTTAGTTAAGGTCATTCATATCTTATGTTGGTACCAGATGATGATGATACATTTATGCCATTGAAATTAGCGTCACTTGTAAACTTCATCTTAATCTAAAATTCTTCCAATGCTGAAAGATGTCATACAATGCTCACTGTATATCTATCTATTGACCTTTCGAGCCGTAGCCGGCCCTTGGGCATAGACCAAGACACTCCTTCTCTTATCTGAATTTTTGTTCTAGCAGCTTTCAATTCTTTTAAAGATATTTTATCAAATCTTGCCATTTGTCTCTGTTCTGTGCAAGCAGCTCTATCTCATTGAGGGAGCCGAATCCTGCTGCTTTTGCCTCTCTCATCAATGTTCTTCTCAGTGTCTCTCTGTAACAGCTGAGATCCTCAAGGCAATTGATAGCCATAATTTATTACATCTCCAGAAAATGTTCAACATCATTTGGAAAGCAGAGAAGACGCCTCATAAATGGAAAAAAGAAATCATTGTTAAGATTCCAAAAAACGGCAATCTTAGAGATTGTAACAACTGGAGGGGTGTGACACTTTTGTCAGTTGCCTCAAAGTTATTCTGCAAAATCATCCTAAATAGAATAAAGGATTCAATAGATACAGTAATGCGTGAAGAACAGGCAGGGTTTAGAAAAGGGAGAAGCTGCCTTGACCACATTTTCACTCCATGACTTATATTGGAGGAACATATTGAAAAGCAAAAACCTTTTGTACTTAACTTCATCAACTTCAAAAAAGCATTTGACAGTATTCATAGAGATTCTTTGTGGAAAATTCTGAAGCACTATGGCTTACCATCACTGTATAACATGCCATAAATTCAACATTCTGGATGAACTATCAATCTGTGAATTATACAATTTCAACAAAGAAATTTCTTTTTGTTCCAAAAGTGCAATGATGTAAATTCTTCATTATAATTAATCAGTCCACAGCACTACTCTCTCTCTTACTGAGTCAGACATTTTATTTTTTGTTTATAAATCTGATCACAATGATTTTATGTTGCTCCAAGGTAAATGCTGATGGAGGAAAGGACCAGGTTTTCGGAGAAGTTCAGGCAATCTTTGATGGAATTCTTGGTAAGTAAATTTCCTTTCCACAGAGTATTTTAATGAAAGAAGATAGCCCAGTCAAACATCCATGTTGTTTATAGTTTTCATTGTCAAACGTGGATATTAATACCAAAAGGCAGTAACATCTGTATCAGCTGAAAGGAAATGTCCTCAATAGTTTTACTTTTACTGCCATGTTGGTATTGCACCATGTGTTTTTCATGGTATTAAATTTTTGTTTTCTTTGATTCTTTCTTTCTTTCTTTCCTTCTTCCTTTTCTTTCTTTGTTTCTTTACTTCATCTTGTACCCATTTGGGTGTCGAGAGAGATACAATTTTTATGTTACTATTGCTAACCTTATTTTTGTTTACTTCTGGCAGTCTATTTTGTTTGCTATTACAGACCCCAGGCATTCATAACTTTCATTTTGGTACAAGACATTAGCCAACTTAGAGGAATTGAAGGTCACTATTATAAGAAGTTTCTAAATATCCATTGGGATCAATACATCACAAACAAAGACGTCACTAGAAGATCTGGCATTAGCAATTTCAACCGTGAAGTGAAAAGAAGATGTTGGAAATGGCTAGGCCACATACTATGAATGGAATGAACCAGGCATCCGTATGAAGCATTAACATGGACATCACCTGGCAAACAATGAAGAGGCAAACCATTGGGGACATGACAGCACATCATACATGATGAAATGAAAAAGCCTGGCAAGTGTTTGCAAGAGCAGTCCATGCTTGCTCCAGACTGGAGTGGGTGGAGATCTCTTGAGGGTACCCTTAGCTCCGGCTGGAATTCAGAGGATTAAGAAGAAGAAGACAAGACATTGTGAAAGTAATTTTAATTTGAAATCCTGTATCTACTAAACGATTTTCAGCAACCCTTCAGTGTCTATTTGATAACACTCTCAAAACCACTGCACTATTTAAAATGAATTAAAATAAAACAAGAAAGCGGTTTTGTTTTAACTGTAATTTTTTCTAAAATTATATATAAAAGTTGTATGAACATGTATTTGCTGCAGCATCTAATGCACATTCTTTTTCTTCTTTCCTTCCTAATTTGCCTTTCAGTGTCAAGGGGAGATATAATTTGCGGTCTTTTGCTCTTCTGTTCGCCTCTGCTGCTGTTATGTTTCCTAGTGTTTCTAATATTCCGTTGATCCATCTTTTTCATGGTTGTCCTTTGGGTCTGGTGTTCAACATTTATTGAAGGCTCATTGTGTTGTTTTTTTTATCACTCTGCCTTGTCATGTGGCCAAACCATTTTATCTGTTGTTTCTTTGTTTATTCTATGGTTGGGGGGGGGGGGGGGTTTATTCCTAGCATTTTTCTCAGTTCTTCATTTCTGATCTTGTCTCCCAGGCTGTTACCTGTCATTTGTCTAACCCACTTCACCTAATACACAATATATATTAAAATATTGCTCTATGCTTGCAAATGAAATGTAAAACAAAATCAATCTCTCTTTACATTGTTCTTGTCTTGTATATAAGACCATCACCTTTATGATGTTATTTTTTAATCATTCAATTTCTTTAATATTTACTCCAGTACTTCAACTTAATTAATTTTTTTTAGACTGTTTTAGTATTAAATATTTTTTATCCACAAATATCTTGCTGTCAAAAAAATCACTGGAGTCTGTAGAAATGTGGTGTTAAAGAAGAATGTTGAGAATACCATGGACAGCTAAGAAGAGTAATGAAAATGTTCTGAAAGAGGTCAAAGCAAAAAGAGAGCTAATTTCCAATAATAGGAAGAAACAATCATCATTTTTTGGCCATGTAATGAGAAGAGAACAATTGGAATATATTGTAACAACTTGAAAAATTGAGGAACAAAGAAATAGAGGGAAGGAAAGAGAGAAAATACCAGACAGCTAAAGAGAATGGCTTGGCAGAAGGTCAACAACAGAAATAATAAAGAACTGTTGAGATAGAAAGTTGTGGAGAGACATGATCACCTACGTCAGTAGGCCCAGTACTTGATGGTGATGATGATCTTGCAGTAAAAATATAATGTTCTTTTGACTTCATATCCAAGCTAGAGGTCACCAGGGGAGAATCTGCTATTAAATTACATATAAAATATGATACTCATGAATTGATGCAGGGGACTGATGAATGTCTTTGACATTAATGTCGGGGCTAGATAATTAGAGTCTGCCATTTTCAAAGGTGACTTTTCAAAAGTGACTTTCATTTTTTTATTATTTAAACATGATTAACTTAAGATTGTGCATGTTTATTTTTAAAGAGAAGTGATAGGAGATAGTATATATTTTAATTTTTCTGTACCTTCTGACAAGCTGGAAGACAACTTCATTTATTACTTTAAATATTTATTTGTTTTTACTAAAGTAAAAGTTTGAGTGCCATTAACAAAATAATTGTCTAATTAGTTCATAAATAATTTGTTTCATTAGTTAGCAATGTAGCTTGTTTGGTATATCATAATTATTAATGAATATGCATTTAAATTAAGCAAGTAGTAATGTTAATTATATAGAATCTTGCTACAAATGAATTTGTATTAAGATTAATTTAAAACGGTTGTGGTAGAAATTAATACAAAATATTTTTTAATCAGAAATAATTTATATTTTTAGATTTAATTCATTTTTGTTATTTTAAAATCGTTATTCATTCCTTGGGTGCAGTCTCCATATCGAAAGTTGGCTGCCATGGATTGGCAATTTATCTCTTGTCTTGATAGTGTACATTGTTATAGATTCATCTTTTGATGCTATCAGTCCATTCAGAGGCCCTTTTAGTAAGTACAATCACTAAAATAGTTTTTTTGGTCTTTGGACAATTTTTAATGCATATTTTATCGAATTTTTTTAGTGAATTGAAATTGGCAGTGACTGTAAGCACTCTTGACTTGGTTCACACTGGAGTTAGACCTTGCTAATGCAAGTTAGCTGCATATAACCCTGTTTTTGCAGAGACTAATGTAGTCACTTAGACCATTTCAGTTGCTTTGTGTGGGTTTTAAGTGTGGGTTTTTGAGGAAACTGGAGTGAGAAAGTGACAGTGCACCCTCTATTCAATGGAAGTTGCTTGGAATCATCACCTGAGCCACTGATTAGGGCTGCATGGTAGTCGACCCTGTCAACAGAATTTGCTGTCACACTTTGGCGGTAGTTGTGACCTAAGTGGAACAGGTATGGGAATTTCCTGACTGCAGTGAAATTGATTCCATGACTTGAACAGTCCATTTTAGTCTTGGTCTGCCTCTGACTTGTACTTTACCCTCAAAGATGACTTTTAGTCGAGTATTGTGGCTCTTTATATATCCCAACAATTTTAGTTGTCTTATTGTTGTTGACGGATTGCCACGAGTTGATGCAGGCAGGTTGCCCTTTGATTCATAAGATGTGGCGGGCAGTAATGGCTTTCTTGACATTCATGGCTCTTACTGGAGAGGTTGGAGTTCGTCTGTCCCAGGCTATGCTGGGAAACTACTTGTCCAGCCCAGAGGTACTGCAATACTGGGTCCTCTATATCAGTAACAGCCACCACTACAGGGAACACAGCGATCCTAGCTTCTGTTAGCCAGTCTGGTTTGACGCAGACTGTTTCCAGGGGAGACCACGAGGAGGTAGAACTGCTAGGTCTTGTCAACTGATGGTGTGCCGACTCTGCTATTGCGACCGCAGGTCACAGGCGCTTCTACTCCCCCAAGTTGTCTTGTTCAAATTGTGTTAAATAGTTATTTTTTCACTTGTAGCTTATTCAAGACTTTTCAACTTGTCCCCTTTTTTTTGCATCCAATATATTATTTCTTATCATATTTTACATATATTTTTAGGCGAACCTGTACATCAGACCAAAATACCTGTACAAATGGACAAAAAACGTACATGTCAATTTTAAGCGTTAATTTATAATAGTAACTGTTCAGAAAACTGGATTTTTAGTAAGGGACTTAAAAAAAACCTTAAAATTATTAACTTATGTGATCTTTCACTGATAATTTGTGATTAGAGTATAACTCTTGCATTATATTATTTTTCAATATATGTATAGACAAATTTATTACTTGTGAATGGGGAATATCAACTTATTTAAACTAAAATTCGCTTTAACAATACATTTTTAGTACATAAAGAAGCTCTCATATACCTGCTGACATTCGCTTGCGGTTAACTGGAGGAGAACAATATGAGTTGTAAATTATTATTTTTTTTATGCACATTGTCTTGTTTATAAGTTCAATCTTGTTTCATTGTTTGTGTTTAATTTCAAATTTACATGAGTTATTATGGCTAGTTTGTCTGTTTTAAAAGTTATATTTGAGTTTTGTGGCTTTTAAAGTCTCGTTATTTTTTCTGTTTTAAAAATTGTGCTTGTGCAATTTTTGCTATTAAGAATAAAGTCTTCATGTTAATGTATTAACACTAATATATTTTCAATTTTAAATTTCTGATTTTTTTTTCTTCTGTTTTTATGTTAGCATTTTATATTCATTTGCATTCGTTAATTTTCGTCTTGGGCCGAATACCGGCAGAAGTCATAGTTCTCCTCTATTAATGATTTGCTGCTACTTCATAGGGTTTGTAGTGATTTTGGTCAACTTTCTCTATTCTTGGAGAGATGTTTGATGTTATCTAATGAGTCTATGCCTGCCAACTTTGGTTCTCTTATAAGTATTATTTTAGTTTCTCTCTAGGTCTTCCTCTTTTTCTGTATCCTTTTATTTCCCATAAAAAGAGCCTGTTTTGGAATTCTCTTTTTGTCTCCTCACAGCACATGTTTGATATATGTCCATCTTCTCTTCCTAATTGTAGATGAGGTCTCTGATTGCATAGCCATTTCTCTTATTTCAATACTAGTCTTGAATTAATTCTGTTGTACACAGAGTATCCTTCTTAGGCATGTGTCTTCAAAAATATATAGTTTTCTCTGAATCTCTTTTGTTCATTTCCAGCTTTCTCACATGTAGGTAAGAGTAGATAATACGTTTCAGTTGAATATTCTAAAGTTAGTTTTCTACTCTTAGTATTTTTTGTTTCCATATTGTCCAGGTTTTTAAAAATTTGCTCCAGCTTTTGCTATCCTGCTTATGATCTAATTCTTTGTTTCACCTTCTTGATCTATATTACTACCAAGTTTTATAAAGTGGTCTACTCTATCCAATGTCTGACATTTATATATATATCCATTGCTCTCTGGTGTATTTTTATTTTTCATTATTATTGTTTTATCCCTGTTGATTTCAAGTCCTATTCTTTTCACCAAAGATGATAAGGTATCTGTGATGTTTTACATCTTGTTGATATTGCCACTTAGAAACAATTCTTCTTCTTCTTTCCTTCCTCATTTGCCTTTCAGTGTCGAGGGGAGATATAATTTGCAGTCTTTTGCCATTCTGTTCGCCTCTGCTGGTGTTATGTTTCCTAGTGCTTCTAATATTCCATCGATCCATCTTTTTCGTGGTCGACCCTTGGGTCTGGTGTTCTCACAACGTTTGTTGAAGGCTCGTTGTGTTGTGTTTTGACCTTTCTGCCTTGTCACGTGGCCAAACCATTTTATCTGTTGTTTCCTTATATGGCGAGGGCTATTCCTAGCTTTTTTCTCAGTTCTTCATTTCTGATCTTATCTCTCAGACTGTTTCCTGTCATTCGCCTAACACATTTCATCTCAGTAGAGGTTATTTTCTTATTGTTCTTGCATTTAGGGTCCAGGTCTGGTATTGGTAGCACAACGTTGGGATGAAGATTGTATTGTATAGTGCTTGTTTTGCCTCCAGAGTTATTTCCTTGTTGGACAATATTGGTGATAACTGTCCAATGATTTGACAAGCTTTGTTGCATCTTGATTCTATCTCTGCTGTTTGAGAATTATCGTCTGTGAAACACTATCATCTGCAAAACCTAGATCTTCCAGGTAATTCTTGTTGTATCATTTAACTCTTTGTCTTCCAAGTAATGCTCACACCAGCATATTTCTTTTGCCTTTCACTTCCCATATAATGCTCTCTCTGGATCTTGCAAAATCAGGGTTTTACAAATCAAAGTTAGATAACTCAGTTCAAAAGAGCAAAATAAAATAGGAAGGGAAAGAGTTAATTCCATTATTGTCTTTGCAACATTTATTCATTATGTAATCAGTGGTAATTCCAAATAGCAATGATGATGGTATGCATCTCTGCTTTATCCCCGTTTCAATCCAAAACCAATCACACATTCCCTCCTCAGTGCAAACTGCGCAAGTATAACTGTCATATATATCTTTTATGATGTTGATTTTATTAATGTATGGTTCCACTGGCTCCCATTTGGTGAGATTGTTAGCAGCGGAGATGTCCTTTATAATTCCCACTCCTCCGTGATGTATATTATTATCTGCACTTGAATAAACTAGGTATTCAGCTGGGTCTAAATCATTTTGAACATAAGATGGATTATTATATGAAAGTTATCTTAAATAACATATTATTAAAAATAGATCCTTTTTATTTGTTTTAACTTCTACACTTTATAATTCAATAGCAACAGAGCAAGCTTTGAAAAAAGCCAAGATTGTGTTTGTGATTGGTAAGTAATTTTTTTTTTACTTGTAATTGGTAAGTAGTTGTCTTTTACCATAAGGTAATTTTTTAACATCAGTTCAAATGTATCTATATATCTATCTATATATTGTCCTTTCAAGCTGAAGACAACCACTATCTCAAAAACTAGGGCAGAACCACTATCTCAAAAACAAAAACTTTGCATGCCAAAATGACACATATTGCAGAGATCACTGCTTCTAAAATCTATGGCTCTGTTTTCATAACAATACTTTTTACAATGACAGCTTGTCAAGTCATCAATCAATCTCCTTAGTTGCCACTTACGACATGCATGGAAGGTCACAGTGTCACTTTTCTTTACTTCCCTCATAATGAAGTCCTGGTAACACACAGGTAGTTCATGTACACTCAAATATATGTACACATACAAACTCAATATGCCATCTCTGGATGTTCTCAAAGAGGAAGAAGCAACATCAAACAAGATTCTAAAAGGAACACTGGAGCTGATAATGATACAAAGGGCAGAAATAAAATAAAATCTTCATATCTGTTGATTCTTCGTTATTGTTTACCATACTTGCTACAGGACTTGGAGTGTGTCTTGCCACAAGTCTCTATTCTGGGTGAGTTTCTCACTTGTGGAAATAGATTTAATGCTCGCTGTTGTTGATTCATGTATCACCATTTTTCTTAGTGTTTCTTTATGTCAACCTCTTTTTCTTTTGACCTCTGTTTCTCATTGAGGGCTTGCTTTGAAATTCTGTTATTTTCTTTTCTCATCATTTTGCTGACATATTCTCAACTTTATTTCTGATTTATACATTATTTTATTGTATGCATGGTTGCTTCTCTTACCTCTACACTAGTCTTGAATTTATTTCAAGCTATGCAATGTATTTTTCTATGAAATTTGTTTTTGAAATACACTCAATATTTATCTTTTATCGCTTTTTCCAGTTCTCAAGTGCATAAGTAATGGTGGATATTGCATTTGGTTAGAAAATCCTAAGTTTTGTTTTTGTGCTTATTAATACTGCTTTCCATATTTCATCAATGTTTTTGAAAGTCATTGCTGTCTTTGTTATTCTGATTCAAATTTCAATCTTTGTGTCTCCTTCTTAATCTATGGAACTTCTGAAGTGTACAAAGTTATTTATTTTTTCTTCTGTTTTTCCTTCCAGGTATATTTTTTCTTCAAGACAGAAGTTATTTTTTATTTCTCTTAATTTTACTGGTTGTTCTCAAGTACTATACTGTTAGCCATTGACCTTCCTTGTCAGGCATTTGTTTTTGATTGCTTTATGTTTACATTACTACTAATAAGAATCATGTCCTATGCAAGATCAAGGTCCTATAATTGAGACTCATGTATCCAGTCAAAGGCTCTGTTATCTATCTTGTGTTTCTGCATTGTTGACTAATTACTTATTAAAAGCACCAACACTATGGTGAACCAGATATGGGTACTTGTTTGCTGATTATTGACTGCGGTAAATTTTTTCATGGTTCACTGTCTTGTCTGCCTGGTTATCTGCCCATTACATCAGTCGCACTGCAGTTGTACCATACCTACTGCACCACCTATCCCAGCATTTTTTAAAATGAAAGATTCATTACTATAAGTCATTAATCACTTTACATTCACTAACATATCTAGTTATCCCCTATTAATTATTATTACATATATTATTATTCTGTAAGTGATGTTTCCAACTCTCTTATTGCTACAAGATATTTTTTAACTACAGGCGGTCCTGGAAGTGGTAAAGGAACACAATGTGCAAAAATTGTCAAGGACTTTGGGTTCTGCCACCTGTCCTCTGGTGATCTCTTAAGGGATGAAGTCAAATCTGGGTCAGAGCGAGGCAAAAGATTAAATGCAATCATGGAGAGAGGAGAACTGGTCCCTAGGGTGGGTAGTAGTCTGTTTCTCTTCATTGACATATGTTGTTTGTACGACATCATGGTGGAATATGTGGCCTAGCTTTGGACAGATTTTATATCTCTGACACTCTAAAAGAAGTAGAATGAGATGAAGATTCTGCTTTTCATGATTAATCTGCAGCCATGGTGTGACTATTATATGGCTGTGAAACATGGTGAACAACAAAATTGACAATCATGAAGATACAGACTTTCATTAATAGATGCTTACGCAGAATAAAAGGATGGAGATGGCAAGACAAAATCACTAACATAGAATTATGGAAATGTACCAGTCAAATACCAGTGGATAAAGAAATACAGCGAAGACGATGGTGCTGGAAAGGACACACACTACGGAAGCCAACTGAGAGTATTGCACAACATACCTTTTTTTTGGAATCCCCTGGGGATTCCAAAAGTTCAGACAAAGAGGAAGACCATATTTCAGACCAAATTTCAGACAAAGAGGAAGACCAAGGAATTCTTGGAGAAGACAGATAGAAGCAGTGATAAAGATGATGGCGAAGACATGGAATGATCTTAAAAGAATGGCAAGAAACAGAACGACTTGGAAAGTGTTTGTTGAAGACCTATGCTCCACAGGGAGCTGAAAGGTAGAAGGAGAAGAAGATGGTGTGACTGCTGGATCTTCAAGTCAAGAGGGTAGTTGTCTAAATTCAAAAGAGCTACAGCGGAATAGGGGAGGAAGTGTATTTATCAATTTGTTTAACACTACAAGATTTGATGAACAGTTGATCTAGCATTTATGGATTGTTCTTTGATGTGTGATGGGAGTAATATGGCAACTGAACTCTTCATTTAACAAAATCAGTATTTTCTCTAGTAAATTAACTATCAGTATACAAATCTAATGAACAAAGGGCTTTGAAGGATGCTTTCCACTCACCACAGCTAAAAAAATAATTAATATTTTGTCTTTGGTTGGGGAAAGAAAGGGTTCCAGAGAGATGGTACTGAGACTTGCTCCTCCAAGAGTTGTGCCAAAGGCCAAAGGAAATTTGAGAAGCTAAGCGTCACTCTCCACTTTCATCAATGATAAGAGTAAACCTTTATATTTATATAGCTCAATAGCAACACATTTTAGCTCGTTTTATAAAATAAGTTTATATTTTGCTAGCGATTTCACATTAATTATTTTATATTAAATACAAAATAATAACACAATATTTTAAATAACTACACCATCAAAGCAAGAAACAGAGTGGAATGGCGATCCAAGGTAGCGAACCTTTGTTGCGGAGACGGCACTCGATGATGATGATGATTTTAAATAACAAAATATGCAACAAATTAAGGAAAAAAACTACATTAACATTATTTTATTTGTTAACATTTAAATTTAATGTATCTATTACATAATTGGGAAGCAAAGAGAAAAAATAACAGACAGCTTAAGAGAATGGCTTGGCAGAAGGTCAACAACAGAAATGATAAATAGCTGCCGAGATCAAAAGTTGTGGAGAGACATGATCACCTACGCCAGTAGGCCCGGTACTTGATGATGATGATTACATAATTGACACAGAAATAATTGCCTAATGCCTGACATCATACTAAATAATCACCTATTATATGGCCGTGAATCATGGAGAACTTAGAACTTTAGGAAAGGGTCAAGCAAATACCAGTGGTAAAGAAATATGACAAAGATGGTGGCGCTGGATTGGATAAACGCTGTGGAAGTCAAGGGAGAGTATTAATCAACTGGCCCTTTTGTGAAATCCTCAAGAGAAGAGACAAAGTGAAAAGTCAAAAAGTAATTGAAGAAGAGAGAGAGAAATGGATTAAAAAGATGGGGATGATGCAGAATGAATTTAAACCCTAGATAATAATATATTTATGTAGACTCTCCCATATATGATACTAGAGTAAAAATATCTACCACTAAATGTAACATCTATTTATCTATTGACCTTTCGAGCCGTTGCCAGCCCATAGGGCGTAGACCAAGATACACCTTCTCATATCTGAATTTTTGTTCTAGCAGTTTTTTTTTTAAAGATATTTAAATGTAACATAGAAGCTCTAAAAATAATATTTTCTTTGAACTTTTGACACTCAGCTGTGTGTTTTACACTAGGAGAGACATGGGGACTCTGATGTATATATCAGTATGTTTGGCTACCTCATAGCATTATTCGCTGCATTTCCTGAGTCACAAAGGGTTGTTTGATGTCAGCTGGTGACTGAGGAAATTTTACGAGATCCTATCTCACTCAATGAAAAAAATTCCAACATTAATAAGAACAAATCTAATGGTCAGGAGTCACTGGAAGTAGTAATTAGAAAGGTAGATGGAGAGGAAAAATGTTTGACCACTGCAAGCTGTCAAATTTTGAAGGATTTGAATTTTTGATGCTGTAATTTTTACAAAGCAAGACCACATGTGGAAAACAACAGGTAAGAGGAAAAGAGGCCGACCCAGAGAGACACTGAGAAGAACATTGATTAGAGAGGCAAGAGCAGCAGGATTCGGCTCCATCAATGAGATAGAGTTGCTTGCACAGAACAGAAACAAATGGTGAGATTTGATAAAATATCTCTAGAAGGATTGAAAACTGCTAGAATAAAAATCTAGATAAGAGAAAGAGTATCTAGGTCTATGCTCTATGGACCGACTATGGCTCGAAAGGTCAATAAATAGATAGAATGTTTACAACTCTTATCATAATTTAGGGTTAAGAAAAGGTATGAAACACTTCTTTAAAAATGTTTGTTGAAGACCTGTGCTAACAGGGCAATGAAAGAAAGGAGACGAAGAAGAATCCAAATTGCAATCAGTTTGTAATCTCAATATGTCTTATTTTATAACTAATAAAACAGAATATTGTTTATTTAGTTTGAGGTGACTGACTTTTTAACATTAACGTCTTTTTTACATACTTTAGGAAGAAGTTCTTGGACTCCTGAAGGATGCTGTCATCTCTAATTTGTCTAAGACAAAATGTTTCCTTATTGATGGCTATCCAAGAGAGTTGGTACAAGGAATAGAATTTGAGAATAAGGTAGGTCATTTTGTTTCTCTTCACAGGTAATTACATAAACAGAGTCTCTCACTCGCTGTCCATGTTCGATAAAGTTTTGGTCATGCTGTGTCTTTCCCTTGGCACCAGGATAAATTTCTTGGTCCTCAGCAGGTCTTTATAATGTCCCTACAGTTTTTGTGGTATGTCTATGCCATTGGGCTAGATTTGACAACAAAGATCAATTTAGTTGTTGCACGATTGAAGATCTTCTGGAGTCTGGACCTCTCTTCCGCAGTGACATTCATCAGTTGTGATCATTCCTAGGTGGTAAAGATGGCTCAGAAGTCAGCAGATTTATTGGTTCCTGCATGTAATTTATTTGCAGCTTTTGCTCCCAGTTTGTTCTGCAAATAACAGAGTTATTGAGTTATTTGGGTCATCATCATTGCACTCTGAACATGTCCATAGGTGCTCAGATCCCCTCCTCAGCAAGTCCTGCAGTGTCCAGCGACTCCAGTTTTGTGTTGGTTGATAAGTCTTCTTACACTGCCACTAAGTTTCTTATTTCTGGCTGTGCCTATCTTAGCTCCCATCTCTATCATCCGAAGAAGTGACGTGGATCTGTGTTTGTCGAAGTCCTGTGCTCTTCCCACATCTTGGAGGGCATAAATGATGTTATTGTTAAAGATATTATGTAGTAGCCTTCGTCAGTCATAGTTGACTGTGAATTTTTCACCACCCCTAGGAATATTATTTTTTCTTTTCTTTCGCTGTGTATTCTTTTTTTCTTATGAATCGGTCTGTTTCTTGTTTGAGTTGGAGCATTAGAATGTGTTTCCAAAGATTTCTATCTGCAGCTATTTCTTCTCAGGCTGCAGTTTAAGTTCAGATTCTGCATGTTACATTTACACTTGTCTACAAATCATTGTTTTGACATCTGCTAGTTGTCCATAGATTATTTCTTTTGGTATGTTGCATCTTTTATACAGTGTACATGGCCAAGCCAGCATAACCTACATTGTTTGAGCAGCGTGTAGATGTTCTGGAGGCCTGTACGAGTCATGACCTCCACGTTTGTCACTTTGTCCTTCCAGGTGATACCAATAACACAGCACAGACATCACATATGGAATGCATTTAGCCTTCTCTCCTGCTTTGCATAAGTTGTCCATTCATAATAAAGATATTAATGTTATTGTAAGTGTTTTATCTTGTTTTATTTTCTGAAATTGTGAAGCACTGTGGGAAGCTGTAAGTTTGTATCCTTAACCAGAGTGTGTCACACTGGTTGTTTTCATGTTCTGCCACTGTATGATTTTTGTAACATTGGCAACACAATTTATTCTTGTTCTCAAAGCTAGATTTTTGGCTGTTGTAGACTTATATTGGAAGGTGTCTAGAATTAATTTTCATGGGATGAGAAATGGTCTAAAGGTAAGACATTGATCTCTGGACAAGAAAGGTCCCTTGTTCAAATCCCATCACAGACATTTGGAATTTTTCACTTTGATTCTGTAGTTTCCTTGTGTTTTTCTCTCCTCTTGTTTCTAGGTAGTGAGACCTGATGTCTAGCCCTCTCAGAAAACAGCAACAACAACAAAAAAGTAGGCCTTATGTGCATTTTGCACACATTAAAGAAACCTTGGCAGTCGGAAATCAAAAAGAGTAGACCAAAAATTATTACTGCCTTGGCAAAATTTATAGGAAAAATCTTCCTCAAAATCTTCAAAACTCTCAATGATAAAAATAAAAATGTGAGTACCTATGAAGTTGGAGAATATCTGCCAGTATGGTGAAGGACACCTGAGCACATGGCAGCCAGTGTGAAAAATAGAAAAAAGTGATATTCATACAAAATTCGGCCCCTCAGCCACAGAACATATCAAGCTAGAGATATAAAGCTGCTATATGCAAACAACAAGACAAAAAGAGATGCCTAACAACACCATGGTTGGAAACTTTCAGTGACTTATAGCGGACTTCTTGTATATCGATCAGTGAACCAGAATTGATCAAGTCTCTACTACACCTCCTTGTGGTGGGACCTGGATCAGACTTAACTAGTCTGACCAAGTGAGCGGAGATTGAAGGGAAGGCAACCAGGTACCTAAATATGCTTTGCTAAAGTTGGATATAATATCACAATTTGCAGAGAAAAATAACACAACATATCAATGCCAATTAATAACCTTTAGAGAACAAACATTGTACTACCAATGCCAGACTTGGCTGTTAGACTCAAGAACAATAAGAAAAATAACCACTGTTGAGATGAAATGTGTTATACTTGACAACGAATAGCTGAGAGATAAGCTAGGAATAATTCCTGCCATAGAGTACATAAAAAACAACAGATAAAATGGTTTGGCCACGTGGTAAGACAGAAAGATCAAAATACAATACAATAAGCCCAAGAACACCAGACTCAAGGATCGATCATGAAAAAGATGGATTGTTGGAATATTAGAAATACTAAGAAACATAACCGGGAGCTGCGATAGCTCAGTGGTTAGTGAACTGTTTACAAAGGACAAGAGGTAGGGTTCAATCCAAACCGACAGCTTCCGGTTCACCCAGACTTTAATGGGTACCGGATTTTTTTCTGGGAAAGTAAAGCGGCACAGGCGTAATATCGACCAAATTACCCCAAAAATCATGTGCCGAAGGTCTGTAAAACTTATGGTCACTAACACCATATTCCCTTTATGCCACTTTGCGTGATGGGGGTACTTTACTTTTTTCTTTTTAATAAACATAACAGTAGGAGAGGCTAACAGAAGAGTAAAAGACACCAAACTATGTCTGAAAGGCAAATGAGGAAGGAAAGAAGAAGAGGGAAAATAATGAAGAGGAATAAACAAGCAAATACAAAGAAGAGCCAGACAAATGGATGACAAAGTGACATTGCTATAAGTGTCAGATGGAACATTATGAGAAAAGTGTAAACAGTTGTCTACAATAGATGTCTAGCTGAGTATATCACTAAGATGAGAGATGTAACAATATTAGAAGTATATGCTTGCAGTAGGCCATCAGTAAGAAAGGTCAATTATGAACCTTTATTAACGAAAACTTTATGTACACCTGGAAATGAAAGACTGATTAATCTAATTAATCTAATAAGATTACTTTTCTTAGAAAAGTGACTCTGACTACAGACTGCTACTGCTGTACAGAAAGGTCAAGGAAGCTAAAGACTGAAGATAACTGCACTATGCATCAAAGTGCAAAATACAGTGGAACACAATTCACAATGTGAATTTTGAAAAAAAGAGGAATAATAAAATATTATTATAATCATTTTAACTGTAAAGAGTATTGTTAAATTTATTTTTGTAATTATCATAAAATGCTGTTAACAAAATTGGAATTTAACATTTTTGTTTCTACAAGATTGCTGCCTGTGACAGTGTTCTTTACTTTGAAGTCTCTGATGCCACAATGACAGCTAGACTGCTGGAGCGAGGCAAGAACAGCGGTCGTGTAGATGACAATGAAGCAACAATTAAAAAGAGGCTTGAAACCTTCCACAACCAGACCAAGCCAGTTATAACCTACTATGCAAATTTAGGAAAAGTCAAAAAGGTATGGGACTAATTTGTAAAATACAATATCATAGTCAAAATAGGCATAATCTGGTAGGCAGTAGTGCTGACAGTTTGAAAGTTAATTAAAGATAAGAATTTTAAAATGCACACTTACAGATTACATTAACAGATAAGAAACACATGATAAATAGCATTTTCATACCAACCTTATTTTACCGATGCCAAACATGTCCATTGAACAAAGCCCAAACACAAAAGATCACTACCTGCGAGATGAGGAGCTTGAGAAAGATAATGACTTCCGTCAGACCAAAATGGCCGTTTATTTGAATCGGATTCAGGAGTGGAGGCATTTTTGTTGCAGCGTGGTTTAAAATTATTCATTCTGGTTTGGATTTTCATTTGTGGAGACAGCTCTAGCCCTGTCGTATTCACCTGACCACAAAATCAACATGGCTTTAGCATCCACGTGTTGAGACACAGTGCAACTGGCTGTGGAGTTTAGTGGAATGGTGGCAGGCTTCAACCTGGAACAGAGACTGGATGTATGAACTGTCTGTTTCGACTGCAAATTTGCCACAAGTTGGACTGTGGTCGGATCAAGTGTCTCGTCGAAGTGGAGGCCTGACTTCATTTGTTGGGACAGCAGTTATTGTTATGGCATGCTCACTAATCTTAGGTCTATGGATTTGTCACTGAGGCATTGAGATATGCTTCCTGTGATGGCCATTACAGCAACCTGGATGTCACCATTATGAGTTGTACACCATTTGTACAGAGTTTTGCGTGTTTTATATTACACAGTTTTGTATGTGTCTGGCCATTCCTTTCTAATGTCAAAGAGAAAGATAGCAAACAACACACAGAGTTATGGAATGTCCAATATGAAAATAAGAGAACTGATAGGAATTAAACTTTTACTGGAATATAAATACAAGCAACAAATGAAATGGTTTAGAGATTTTTAGAGTAAAACCAGACAAAACAATATCAAATGCTTTCTGTCTCAAAACAGCAGAACAGAAAGCAAGGAGCAAACCAAGGAAGAGACAGATAGCCAGAATAGACATACACTTTTTTTTTCTTTTAGCCTTCTAGCTTTGAAGATGCACATTTTGATGAAGTAGTAACATGATTTAAAATTGATTGTCATAATCTAGGGTTAAACTAAACTAACAAAAAAGTAATAAATTACATTTATAATGTAGTCAAAAAATGTGTGCTAAAATAAAAATAAACTTTATGATTACTTATTTCGTTTTCTCTTAAATGTAAAACTTGGCTATTGAAAAATCCTACATATAACTTTATGACTGCGTCTTTCATTATACAAATTGTAATTATGAATTTGTATTTCCCATTTTATACAGATCTCAGCAGAAAAAGAAATAGACGAGGTCTATGTAGAAGTCAAGAAATTTATGGATAGCAAGAAGTGGTAATGCTGATACTACTTCAAGACAGTTATTGACTGACTTCACATTAACCTTTCCTGACCCTATTGTTTTTGGTTGAAGTTGTAACATTACTTATACATTAACCTAACATTTTACAAGCCGTCATTTACTTTTGTGGTGTAATTGATATGTAGGTAAATATGATCATTTTAGAGAAAGGAAAGCAAACAAAACATTTCATGAAAAACTAGAAATCCTGAGATCATCATCATCAAGTACCGTGCCTGCTGGTGTAGGTGATCATATCTCTCCAGACCTTTCGATCATGTCAGTTATTTATAATTTCTGTTGTTGACCTTCTGCCAAGCCATTCTCTTAAGCTGTCTGGTATCTTTTCTCTTTGGTTCCCTCTATCTCTTTGTCCTTCAATTTTCCCAGTTGTTACAATATATTCCAGCTGTTCCCTTCTACTAAAAAGAGTGCTCTTCAACACTGTCCTCATCAGAACATTGTGCTATCAGTGTCAAACATTAGATGGGAACATGTTATCATTATACGCCTCAGAACAGGACACAATTGACTCCACAGCCACATGTATACAAAATTTAAAATTGGCACCTCAACTACATGTACATGTGGACAGATGCTCCAGACTTCTGATTACATACTTCAAGACTGTACTGAATATAGTAGACTGAGGAAAACTCAATGGCCCATATATACAACACTACAGATAAAACAATATGGGCCACTGCAAGAATTACAAAAGACAGTAAAATTTATACAGGAAATGACACTGCAGATTTAGACAATACTTCAGGCGAACAAATGATGGATAGATAGATAGTGTCAAACATGGACACTAGATTCTAGAACAACTAAAAAAGATAAATAACACTGAAATTAGATACGTCAGGCACATGATGAGACCCTGCTACAGAAACTTTAGAAGTAAAAATCTAAGACAGAGATGATAACCCAGTAGTTGAACATATAAAGATACCAACAAACTAAATGGGTTGGTCATGTAACAAGACAGAAACAACTAAACACAATCTACACAGCCATCAGCAAACACTATGAAAACAATAGACACAGAGGATGACCTCAAATAAAGAAATGCAGTAGTGAAATATTAGAAACACTCAGAGACATCATGTTCAGAAAAATTATGACAGCCAAAAAACCCTCAGGTCAAGCAGATCAAATATGGAACTGGGGAAGTGATCAACTAACTAAATTACTAAAACTGTCAAAAGACATGGTGGGCTGGAAAGAACAATAATGGAAGCATAGAACTAGGATGACGCATTATGGGCAGATCAAGAAGGTGTTCGCAAGTCATCAAAGAGACCTTGAACATGACAACAGAAGAAGTGGGGGAATCTGGCTAGAGATGAGATTCTTTCAGATGGGCTGTGGTGAATGCAACATTCTGTGGGGGAATCTGGCTAGAGACGAGATTCTTTCAGGTGGGCTGTGGTGAATGCAACATTCTGTGGGGAATCTGGCTAGAGATGAGATTCTTTCAGATGGGCTGTGGTGAATGCAACATTCTGTGGGGGGGATCTGGCAATAGACGAGATTCTTTCCAATGAGCTGTGGTGAATGCAACATTCTGTGGGGGAATCTGGCTAGAGACGAGATTCTTTCAAATGGGCTGTGGTGAATGCAACATTCTGTGGGGGAATCTGGCTAGAGATGAGATTCTTTCAAATGGGCTGTGGTGAATGCAACATTCTGTGGGGGAATTTGGCTAGAGATGAGATTCTTTCAGATGGGCTGTGGTGAATGCAACATTCTGTGGGGGAATCTGGCTAGAGATGAGATTCTTTCAGATGGGCTGTGGTGAATGCAACATTCTATGGGGGAATCTGGCTAGAGATGAGATTCTTTCAGATGAGCTGTGGTGAATGCAACATTCTGTGGGGGAATCTGGCTAGAGATGAGATTCTTTCAGATGAGCTGTGGTGAATGCAACATTCTGGAAAGAACATGTGAGCTGATTCCACTGATGATTTCTTTTCTATTAGTCTGATTCCTGGAAGTCTGGTTCTCTGTAATCTGTATTTTTTAAATTTTCAAATGTACTTCTTTATATCCAAAATAGTCCATTAATCTAGAATACTGAGTTACACAAAAGTGTATATTGTTTTTATCATATATAATTTTGTACCAGTACCAGGTATATTTTAACAGAGAAACAAAGTGTGGTGTGTATTTTTAAGTGTGAACCTCTGTGATAGTGAATCTCCCAACATTTATTTGAAAAAATACAAAGTGTAAACTCTGATTTGTATAATTTATGAACTTTTAGAATTTACACAATAATTTTTATATTTATATGTGTATCTCTGTACATGCTTAAAAGTGTTTTAATCAAAATTATATTTTTACTCATAAATGGATTACATATGATGATATTTGTATCATAATTTTAAGACATAAATAGCTCAAATAAAAAAATAATTAATTACTACTCATTGTATTTTCATTTCATTGTATTTTCATTTCATCATATTTTCATTGATAATGAGTATTGCTCATTTATCATGTAACATATAATACAGCACTTTTACTATTGTTTAAATAATTTGATCTTTTATGCTTTGATCTGCAGTGCATTATTATAACTGATGGCTTTAATTATTTTTAAAAAAAATAATACTCCTTTCAGATTATCCTAAAAATGAGATGCTTTTTCTCCTTTCAACGCCTTGTGGAGTGCGTGGCCGTGCGGCTAAAAACCGCTGTTCCGCTGGCTGAAAAGCCGACGTTCAGTGTTCGAAGCCCGCGGTAGACAGAAAGGATTTTTTCTATCGGGGGTGAAATAACCGGAGTCTCACACGTCGTGGCGACTGCTTTGACCAAGCGGCCTTTATTTCTCTGGTCCTATCGTTGCCCCCCGTCATACACCAGCAATGGTACTATGTGACGTAAAGATAGTTTTTTTTTTTTTTACGCCTTGTGGAGCTTATGTTCCCAGCCATCTTTGTTCTATATCTTTCCCACCTCTAGTTTAGTTTAGTTGAGAGATCAACTTCACTGCACAACGGATAACTTCATACTGCTCATTACCCCTCCTCAGCACATTCCCCAGTATGAGCACACCCTCCACACCCTAGTGAAAGCATTGAAGATGTTTTCAGCTCATATGCACAAACTCTGTAGCACCAGTAAAGTCCATGAAATCTTCTTAGTCATCTCTTATGACATACATGGCAGGTAACCGTTACTATATTCTTTTCTCCCCTCGAAGTGGCCTATCTCTACTCATCTTCTCTAAGTATATTTTTTCCTTCCTTTTGCCTTCTCCCCTGGGGATTCCAAAAAAGGACTTGTAATTCTCACAGTTGGATTCCACAGTGAGATTATCTATTTAATAATAATTTTAAAATATGGTCATTCTTCCTTACTCAAATTAAAGGCATAATTTTGTTATCTTTATGAAATTAAACAAATTGAGTTTTTAGATAACTGATAATGAATTCTCATTTTATTTCTAGCTTCAAGATGTACATATTTTTAAAAATCACAACCTCTTTCTACATTTAAAACTAAGCAGACTTTTTATATTTATTTTCATGCGATATTTGTGTATTTAAACGTGCCTTTTCAGTCTCAGTGATATTAGTAAATAGTTATCTTTTCATATGTTTGCATAAAGCTGATTACGATTCTGTAGTAAAAATTACCACTTAAAAATACATTTTATTGGAAATTGACAGATTAAGATGGCATGTCGTCAAGTTTCAGGCATTTAAAAAATTGACAATAAATCTAGAAATGATTACCACATCCAATCTCTATTTCCCATCTTTGGTAAAGACACTACTGTGCAGCAAAAGTTCAAAGAAAGTTTGATTTTTAAAACTCAAAATGTTACATTTATGTGGTAGTAATTTTTACTACAGAATCGTGACAACGTGAGTCACAGGTATTTGAATTGTAATCTAAGGTTAAGAAAATTGTTTGTATGCTGCTTTAATATATTTGATAGGAAAGTGTGATTGTTGTGTTGTTTATATTTTGATCTAGGGTTCTAAAGCTTTCAATAATTATTATGATGAACCTTCTAGAAATTTCCTATTCCTAGCTTTTTTCTCAGTTCTTCATTTCTGATCTTATCTCTCAGACTGTTTCCTGTCATTCGTCTAACACATTTCATCTCTGTAGAGGTTATTTTTCTTATTGTTCTTGCATCTAGGGTCCAAGTCTGGCATTGGTAGCACAACGTTGGGATGAAGATTGTATTGTATAGAGCTCGTTTTGCCTCCAGTTATTTCCTTGTTGGACAATAGTATTTATATTATGACATCCGATTATTATTCCAGGCATGCTCCTTATGGATCTTAAAATAATCTCACTATAGATATTAAACAAATCTGGTGCCAGCACACAACCTTCAAATCTGAACACTAGCCCAAAAAAGTCTTGAAAATGTTAGAAAAGCCATACATGTCCAACATCTCCATCCCTCTTCCTTCCTGATACAAATAGCTTACCGAATCAGGCAGGGTGTTTTGCCTTCTTGATCCATTCAACTACAGACTATATCCTCTAGGTTATACCAGACCACAATTGCCATTAAAAAATTATAGTTTAAAAAACTACATTTTTAAAAAATGTGTTTAAAAGCACACACTCTCGATGTGTGCCCCATGATGCAATAACCTAGCTTGGACCAAACTCTCTGCAGCATGTCCGGCGTGATCAAGTTAACAGCTTCTTTGATGCTTTCCTGCAAATAATCCAGGGTTGTAGATAGCAGAGGTCCATACACTCTGTCTTTCACATACTCCAAAACAAAAAAGTCACAAACAAGTACGTCCGGTGATTATTTTTCGCAGCTACATGAACATCTGGTCATTTTGTATAGCACAGCCTGTTTGACAAGTGCTCGTTCATAAATTTGTGGACAGCGAAATCCCATTACAGTGATGCTCCATCTTGCTGGAAAAGATAGTTACCACCCTCAGCAATTAGTTTTGGAATCAAAAAGTTGGTTAGCATTTCCTGGTAACTTTGGTGAGTAATGAGGAGGATGTTTTTTGAGCTCCCCTGTATATGTTAAAAAAAAAAGTAAAGTGCCACCATCACGCCAGGTGGCGTATAGGGAATATGGTGTTAGTGACCATACATTTTACAGACCTTAAGCACGTGATTTTTGGGGTAATGTGGTCGGTATTACGCCCGTGCCACTTTACTTTCCCAGGAAAAAATCCAGTACCCATTAAAGGCTGGGTGAATCAGAAGCCGTCGGTTGGGATCGAACACTACCTCTTGTCCTTTGTACTTCAGTTCACTAACCACTGAGCTATCGCGGTTCCCCCTGTAGATGTTAGATGAAGTAATATTTATTCTATGGCTAACCTGAAAAATGTGACTTTAATAAGTCTGCTATGTAATCACTCCAATGCACATTAACTCTTTCCGTGTGGAAGCTTTTTATTGACGCAATGGTAGAGATTTCAGAGACAAAATTTTTCATGGTTTTAAGAGTCAATCTACATATTTATATTTATCTAACATATAACATATTATATATGAATGTTTAGATAATTGAACAAGATATTAGATTTCACCAATATCAAGATGATACAAGACATGTAAAAAGAATATGGTTTGATGGCGTTCACACTAATCAAATTGAGCATGATGCACTATGCGGCAAAACGTATGTTGTCGAAATCAGCATGGCGCAGTGCGGCGAAACGTACGAAAAGAGTTAAAGAAATGATGTGATACTACATCTTCATAGTGTAAATTTAAGAGTTTTTAAATAAAAAAATAAAAGATTTTTTTTTTTATTCTAGCTGGTCTTTCTCTGTTCCTTATGTGCTTGTTTCTTAAATAATATTTTTATTATGCTATTTTCCATTTTTATTACTCAAGAAAGAGACTGTCACTGCAGTCTGCCTTACTGTAGTTGCAGAAAGCAAGCATGCATTCTTGTAGTAAGTCTCTAAGGTAATTAATTTGATAGATAAAGGTAAAGTACGAGACTTGAATCGGCGTCTTAGCACACAAGTTTTTCACCCATATGAGCTCAGCCACCTATCCAGAAGTGTTCTGAGACTTCTGGATAGTGTCGCTTCAAGCATCGAAACTCACAATGTGAGGTGGCATTTCTCACCTTCCCAGAGTACTACCTTGGTACCCATTTCTGCCAGTGGCTGGGTCCACCGCGGGGATATTTTTTTTTTCTAACCACAAGTACAATTCACACTATTTCCAGTGGGAATCGCACATGGGTTGTCCAAACTTTGGTAGCCCAGTCTAGTGGTTTTCCCAACTTGACTTCCGAGGCCCCCAATTTGATATAATTCCAAATGAAAGCTTTCTTCAGCAAGTACATCAACATAGATTACCTTAATTATTTTATGTGTTAGTTATTATGTTAAATATGTGGATTTTTATAGTGGATGGATGTAGGGACAAATAAAAACAAGAAAAATAATCAAAAAAGTTTAGTAAACTTTGTTTTAAAAAAAAATTGTAACATCTAATCAAATAATAAAACAAATTAAAATGGAAAATTTATTATTTTATATATATGTACATTCATTTATTGTATTGTACACATTTTGAAACCTGAACAACAAAGGAGATTTTAACATTGAGTAATCGTTGATGTGTGATATTTAATTTTGTAACCTTGCTCTAAAAAATTATGTACTGGTGTGATAATCTGTATAATATTTATAAAGTGCTATTTGTTTTATAATAAATTTGATACTTTGTATCCAGTTGTATCCTTCTTTGGTGATCAGTTAACCAATTTGATTCAGGAAGAATTAAATCTAGTTTCATGTGTCTTAGATCAGTCAGGCTACAGTGGAAATAACACCTCATAGAGAGTATACAAACAAACCAGCCAGGCTACAGTGGAAATAACACCTCATAGAGAGAGTATTAAATCTCTACCAGTCAGGCTACAGTGGAAATTACACCTCATAGAGAGAGTATTCAATCAAACCAGTCAGGCTACAGTGGAAATTACACATAGAGAGAGTATTCAATCAAACCACTCAGGCTACAGTGGAAATAACACCACATAGAGAGAGTATTCAATCAAACCACTCAAGCTACAGTGGAAATAACACCACATAGAGAGAGTATTCAATCAAACCAGTCAGGTTACAGTGGGAAATAACACCACATAGAGAGAGTATTCAATCAAACCAGTCAGGCTACAGTGAGAAATAACACCTCACAGAGAGAGTATTCAATCAAACCAGTCAGGCTACAGTGAGAAATAACACCATATAGAGAGAGTATTCAATCAAACCAGTCAGGCTACAGTGAGAAATAACACCTCACAGAGAGAGTATTCAATCAAACCAGTCAGGCTACACTGAGAAATAACACCTCACAGAGAGAGTATTCAATCAAACCAGTCAGGCTACAGTGAGAAATAACTCCTCACAGAGAGAGTATTCAATCAAACCAGTCAGGCTACAGTGAGAAATTAACACCTCACAGAGAGAGTATTCAATCAAACCAGTCAGGCTACAGTGAGAAATAACACCTCACAGAGAGAGTATTCAATCAAACCAGTCAGGTTACAGTGAGAAATAACACCACATAGAGAGAGTATTCAATCAAACCAGTCGGGCTACAGTGAGAAATAAATAACACCTCACAGTGAGAGTATTCAATCAAACCAGTCAAGCTACAGTGAGAAATAACACCTCACAGAGAGAGTATTCAATCAAACCAGTCAGGCTACAGTGAGAAATAACACCACACAGAGAGAGTATTCAATCAAACCAGTCAGGCTACAGTGAGAAATAACACCTCACAGAGAGAGTATTCAATCAAACCAGTCAGGCTACAGTGAGAATTAACACCTCACAGAGAGAGTATTCAATCAAACCAGTCAGGCTACAGTGAGAAATAACACCTCACAGAGAGAGTATTAAATCTCTACCAGTCAGGCTACAGTGAGAAATAATACCTCACAGAAAGAGTATTCAATCAAACCAGTCAGGCTACAGTGAGAAATAACACCTCACAGAAAGAGTATTCAATCAAACCAGTCAGGCTACAGTGAGAAATAACACCTCACAGAAAGAGTATTCAATCAAACCACTCAGGCTACAGTGGTAAATAACACCTCACAGAGAGAGTATTCAATCAAACCAGTCAGGCTACAGTGGGAAATAACACCTCATAGAGAGCATATTCAATCAAACCAGTCAGGCTACAGTGGGAAATAACACCTCATAGAGACAGTATTCAATCAAACCAGTCAGGCTACAGTGGGAAATAACACCTCATAGAGAGAGTATTCAATCAAACCAGTCAGGCTACAGTGAGAAATAACACCACACAGAGAGAGTATTCAATCAAACCAGTCAGGCTACAGTGAGAAATAACACCTCACAGAGAGAGTATTCAATCAAACCAGTCAGGCTACAGTGAGAATTAACACCTCACAGAGAGAGTATTCAATCAAACCAGTCAGGCTACAGTGAGAAATAACACCTCACAGAGAGAGTATTAAATCTCTACCAGTCAGGCTACAGTGAGAAATAATACCTCACAGAAAGAGTATTCAATCAAACCAGTCAGGCTACAGTGAGAAATAACACCTCACAGAAAGAGTATTCAATCAAACCAGTCAGGCTACAGTGAGAAATAACACCTCACAGAAAGAGTATTCAATCAAACCACTCAGGCTACAGTGGTAAATAACACCTCACAGAGAGAGTATTCAATCAAACCAGTCAGGCTACAGTGGGAAATAACACCTCATAGAGAGCATATTCAATCAAACCAGTCAGGCTACAGTGGGAAATAACACCTCATAGAGACAGTATTCAATCAAACCAGTCAGGCTACAGTGGGAAATAACACCTCATAGAGAGAGTATTCAATCAAACCAGTCAGGCTACAGTGGGAAATAACACCTCATAGAGACAGTATTCAATCAAACCAGTCAGGCTACAGTGGGAAATAACACCTCATAGAGAGTATTCAATCAAACCAGTCAGGCTACAGTGGGAAATAACACCACATAGAGACAGCACTGGACAAGCAGAGCTTATTCACCAGCCCCATAGTGTCCTGGAAGACCTCACACTTTGTTGTTGCCCTACAGCCTATAAGTATATCAACCACTGACTGTTTTGTTGGTCTGTAACCAAGGGGAAGACAACGATCCTCTTCTAATGCATACACCAAACAAATGCCATCTACTTGTAATAATTCCATTCATTTCTTCTAATGACATCTATCTATCTATTGACCTTTTGAGCCGTAGCCGGCCCATAGGGCGTAGACCAAGATACTCCTTTATCTGAATTTTTGTTCTAGCAGTTTTCAATTCTTTTAAAGATATTTTATCAAATCTCGCCATTTGTCTCTGTTCTGTGCAAGCAGCTCTATCTCATTAAGGGAGCCGATTCCTGCTGCTTTTGCCTCTCTCGTCAATGTTTTTCTCAGTGCCTTCCTCTTACCTGTTGTTTCCCACCTGAGGGCTTGCTTTGCTATTCGGTTATTATCTCTTCTCATCACATGTCCAACATATGACCATAGTCTTTTCTTTAATACTGAAGATATTAGTGGTTGATTGGCGATTTCTCTAATTTCCTCGTTTGTTTTGAATTCTTTCCACACTATACCAAGTATTTTCCTTCCACATTTATTTTTGAATGCGTTCAACTTTGTTTCTATATCTCTTGTTGTTTTCCAACTTTCACACTCATACGTAAGGGTTGATAGTACATTTGATTTTAATAGTCTAAGTTTTGTGTTTGTGCTGATGAGTTTTGATTTCCACAACTTTTCAAGGCTTCTGAAAGACATTGCTGCTTTAGCTATTTCTGATTCGTCCATATGTTAAGACTGGCTCTACACAACATTTAAGAACTCTTTTTCTTGTTTCTATTATCAAAAATGGATTGCACAGTATCTTCCTCAATTTTTGGAAAGCTGCTTTTGCCTGAGCCATTCTGCATCACACCTCTTTTATACATCTTCCGTCTAAGGTTAACAATGTTCCCAGATATTTAAATTCATTTACCTGTTTCAATATTGTTCCACTTGTCATTATTTTGCACTGAGGTGATGTCTTTTTCTTTGTTGTTACCATTACTTCTGTCTTTTTTCTATTATTTCTGAGTCCTTTATTTTTGCTTTCTTTCACTATAATGTCTAACATTTCTTTAACTCATTTTCACTCTTAGCGTTTAAGACTGATTCATCAGCATATCTTAGATTATTTATATTATGACCTCCAATTGTTATTCCAGGCATGTCCCTTATGGATCTTAAAATAATCTCACTATAAATATTAAACAGATCTGGTGACAGCACACAAGAGTGCCTAACACCCTGTTTTATTTGTTGAAACATTCCCAATTGGTTTCCAGTTCTTGTGGCCGCTATTTGTTGCCAGTATATCTTCTTTATTATTCTTAGATCTTTGCTGTCTATGTTTATGCCTTCTAAAATTTGTATTATTTTTTTGTGCTTTATTTTGTCAAATGCTTTGGTATAATCTGTGAATCATAGGTATAGATCTGTTTTCACCTCTATGGCTCTTTCTACTAAAGATCTTATGATTTATATGGCAAATACCATCTATTTGTAATTATTTCATTAATTTCTTCTAATGCATACACAAAACAAATACATCTACTTGTAATAATTCTCAATCTCTTCTAATGACATACACCAAAAAACACCGTTTATTTGTAAAGATTTCATTAAACTCTTCTTTAATTGATTTAATTTTAAAACATTAAAGTTCTGTACTTCTCTTTGTTAAAAGTCATGAAAAGTCAGCAAGATGCACCAGTTAATACAAATACAGTCACACAAACATTCCTAAATTAATTCACAATAATTAATAATTTGGTGTTAACATTTAAATGTTTCATATTTTATGAGAAATAATAACTGAGGCTACATTACATGAGAAATTATACAGGAACTATAATAACGTAAGACAAATACTCATAAGAACTGATGCCATGCTGTATGACAAATTAATGAATGATTCCAAGATGTAAAAGAAGACTTAATGAAATTCATGTGAGAGAAATAATATGTCATGTTGTAAAATAAAATTATTAAACAATAAATAAAATTCATAACATGAGAGAAATAATAACTGGGAGAAAAATTAATACAATTAATAATCTAACATAAATAATTATTGGTATCATATTATAAGAGGGAGGCCGGTTGGTTGGTTTAGAGGCTAGAAGCCGGTCTCGAGACAGAGAGATTGAGTTAAAATCCCGGCTACACCAGTTTGGATTTTTATTTGTGATTTCTCTCTGTGGGAAATCACCTCTGGTTTCAGCAGCAAGGCCTAACTTGAAACTTGAATTACTCGACTGTCTAATGTCTGCCTGTACACATGGGTGCCGGAGAAAAATGGATTAACACACAAAATTCAGTTCCTAGACTCCAGGGACTTTACCAGAGGTGAAAGCTGATGAACGGCAAAAAAAAAAAAAACAACAAATATTGTAAGAGAAAATTATAAATGAACTTCATGATGTAAGAGAAATTATAAAGCCGTCGTGTAAGATAAAATGATAGGCAGTTTCTTGCAAGAGGAGATAGTCTAACAGTCATAAGCATTTCCTCTCACCTAAACAGCATTTCAGTCCTCAAAAAGATCAACTTCATAAAAAACTATCTTTACGACACATAGTACCATTGCTGGTGTATGTCGGGGGGCAACGATAGAACCAGAGGGAGGGATAAAGGCCGCTTGGTCAAGCAGTCGCCACGACGTGTGCAACTCAGGATTTTTTTTTCACCCCCGATAGAAAAGATCCTTTCTGTCTACCGTGGGCTTCGAACACCGTACATCAGCTTTTCAGCCAGCGGAACAGTGGTTTTAGTCGCACAGCCACACGCACCTCTATCAACTTCATAATGTCAGTGAAATAGTGAATGATATTCGTAATGTCAGTGAAATAATAATGATATTCATAATTCCAGCGAAATAGTACAAGATAGTACTGATATTTTCTCCTTGAAAATCATAACATAAATTTACAATATAATAAACATATGTGACAGAATATGATAAATGAAATGCATGTTGTGAAAAATAATAAATGATGTCACATTTGTCAGTGAAAATTATATATGAAATTAATAATCTTTGATATAGAATATAACATTTAATGTGTATAACAAAAATAGAGAAAACACAATTTCTCCTACTGTGTTTTGAGCTTCAAAGCCCATAAACAATGTTAGTGAATATACTTCCAGTCTATTTAAGTTTGAAGAAAAAATTATAAATAAGAGAAATAATAATTTATAATTGGTCAAAATTGAAGCCTTTGAAATGTGGATATACAGAAGAATAGGTAGAATTGGATGGAAAGAAAAGAAAACAAACGATGAAGGATTAAAACAACTAAAAATGAAAAGAGAACTACTAAATACAATACTAAAGACAAATGTGATTTTTGGGGCATGTTAAAAGACACAACGGCCTACTAAAAGTAATCCTGGAAGGGAAAATACAAGGTAAAAGCGCCAGAGGCAGACCAAGACTAACATGGGCAAATAACATCAGAAGATGGACAAGTCAGCCTATGACAACCTGCACTATTAAAGCAAGAGACAGAGCAGAATGGCGCTCCATGAATCATCATCATCAAGTGCCGTCTCCACATCGAAGGTTGGCTACCATGGAGCGCCATTCTACTCTGTTTCTTGCTTTGATGGTGCAGGCTGTCATAGATTGACTTGTCTATCTTTTGATGTTACTCGTCCATGTTAGTCTTGGTTTGCCTCTTTTACCTTGTATTTTCCCTTCCAATATTACTTTTAGTAGACTGCTGTGTCTTTTAACATGCCCAAAAATTTCATTTGTCTTGTCTTAATTGTATTTAGTAGTTCTCTTTTTATTTTCAGTTGTTTTAAAACTTCATCGTTTGTTTTCTTTTCTTTACATCAAATTCTACCTATTCTTCTATAAATCCACATTTCAAAGGCTTCAATTTTCTATTCTGTTTTCTTGTCTAATGTCCATGTTTCTGCATTATACAGGAATATTGAGAAGATGTAACATTTTGCCATTCTTAGTTTCAGCCCTGCTGATATTTGTTTTGTTGTTAGTATATTTTTCATGGCATTAAAATTACTTTTTGCCATACATATTCTTTTGTTTATTTCAATTTTACATTTTCCATCATTGGTTATAGTATGTCCCAGGTAGTTGTAGCTCTGGACTGTCTCCAGATGTATTCCCTCAACTGTGATATTTAAATGTAGGTCTTGAGAATTTTCTTTGTTTATGATCATAGTTTTAGTCTTTTTGATATTCATGCTAGTCCATATTTTTTGCTTATTATGTTTATCACATTAAGCAATTGTTGTAGGTCTTTAGGATTTTCTGCTAGTAGAACAGTATCATCAGCATATCTTAGGTTATTGATTATCTTTCCATTAATGTTTAGGCCTGGCATCTCTGAGATATTTTTAAAGATTTGCAATGTGTATAGATTGAACAAGCTTGGTGATAGGATGCATCCTTGTCTTAATCCTCTTTTTATGTCCATGAGTGTAGAGTTCTCCTTGTTATATTTTATTATTGCTGTTTGCTCCCAGTACAAATTACATATTAGTCGTATGTCTGTGTCATCTAGATTTATATCCTTTAGGCAGTCTATAAGTTGGTTATGGTGTATTCTATCGAAAGCTTTGGTGTAGTCTATGAAGCAGGCATATATTGGTTTGTTTACTTCTATGTACTTTTCAATCAATGTTCTCATGCTAAATATGGCTTCTTTTGTGCCACTGTTTTTCCTGAATCCAAATTGTTGCTCATCTAATTCAGTATTGATTTTATTCTGAATCCTTCTCTGTATAACTTTTAGTAAAATTTTTGTTACCTGGCTCATTAGGCTTATTGTTCTGAAATCACTGCATTCAACTGCACCATTCTTTTTAGGCAATGCAATGAAAGTTGATGTTTTTAGTTCGTTTGGTATGTATCCTGAATGGTATATGTCATTGCATATGTCTGTGATCACTTCGATACCAAAATATGATGATGAATAATTGGTCATAATATAAGAGAAGATTAAAAATTAAACATTTAACATGTGATAATTAACATAAGATGTAATACTGTATGAGAAAAATAGAAATTAAATTCATGTGTACAGAATATATTCATGCATAACATTTTATTTTTTTTAGCGTAACTATTTATATAACAAAATTAATTTTTTTTCTTCAGAAATATAACACTAAAATTGTATGAGAAATGGTCATCGACATTCAAATCTTATGAGTTGATAATTGATTTCAGATTTTGAGAAATATTCAAACAACTTCTTAATTTATGATAAATAAATTTCACATTTTATCAGAAAAAAACTGATGCTAAATAATTTTTAAAAAAATATAAAAAACGATACATTTAACAAAAACAAGTTGTGACTAACAAAATAATTCAAAACATGATCAAACCATAATAGTCTAAATCTCAAAAGACTAGGAAACAATCTTAATGCTGGCAACTTTGATGCAGTTCACATGATGAGATGTAGAATTAAAAGTAAAGTCAACACAGGGGAAAGTTTCGCTCAATCCAGATGAAAGAAAAATAGGTACCTGACTTTGGTCAGGGAAGAAAAGACATACACGAAGAGAGAAATGTATAGCACATCCCTTAACCTTAGACTATGATATATATATATATCTGTGACTCTTGTTTTTATGATAAGTAAAAAAAGATAGAGCCCCATCATGCCAAGTGGCATATAGGGAATATGGTGTTAGAGACCATAATTTTTATAGATATTAGACACATGATTTTTGGGGTAATATGGTCAGTATTACGCCCGTGCCACTTTACTTTCCAAGAAAAAATCCGGTACCCATTTAAGGCTGGAAGCTGTCGATCAGGATCAACACTGACCTCTTGTCCTTTATAGTCCAGTTCACTAACTATGAGCTATCATGGCTCCCACATGATGAGATGAAGGGGCTTAAAAAGAGATCTTCCTCACTGTTATTAACTTATCCTGACTTTGTAGGTCACTGTTTACAACTGGAAAGTATTTATCAGGAAATGAACCCATGAAAACTGTGTTGTGAAGCCAGCACCACTCTCTACAATAACTATACTTGTCTATGTTAATTCATGAAGAAAATATGAAATGTTGATCTTGAAATTAAACGGTTTATATTATGAAAAGAGGGAGCCATGATAGCTCAGTGGTTAGTGAACTGGACTACAAAGGACAAGAGGTTGGGTTCGATCCTGATCGATGGCTTCCGGGTTCACCCAGCCTTAAATGGGTACCAGGTTTTTATCTGGGAAAGTAAAGCGGCACGGGCATAATACCAACCACATTACCCAAAAAATCTTGTGCTGAAGGTTCTGTAAAATTTATTGTCACTAACACCATATTCCCTTTAAGCCACTTGGTGTAACGGGGCTCTTTACTTTTTATTATGAAAAGGTTCATCCAGTCCTAAATGGATGCTGAATTTTTCGGGAAAGAAAGATGGCACTAGTGACACTGACCACATTACCAAACAACATGCAGATTTTCAAAAGAATACAATGACTAAAACCATATTCCATATACATCATATGGAAAGAAGGGACTTTTATTCCTTCTTCCTGGATCATGAATCGAGTTTGATCTATTGGACCGTACGCCCTAATTGATGAGTCTATTGCCCTTAGATTGCAGGAATTTAAAAATGAATGGGAAACAAGCTGAAAAAACATTTATGGAGACGTTATATGAGTTTGTACAACTGGTAAATGATAGAAACCTTATGAATGCATACACATCATTATCTGGATTAAGGAACACCCATAGTCTTGTCCGGCATGCAGTGATGTAGAATCTTCAAGATAAATATAATCAGCCATATAAATTGAAATGGCGAGATTTGATTAAAGATCTTTACAAGGATTGAGACTGCTAGAAAGAAAATTTAGAAAAAGAGAAAAAGTATATGGGTCTGTGCCCTTTAGGCCACCCACAGCTTGAAAGGGCAATAGATAGATAGAAATTAGACATGAAAAGCAATCACAAAATGTACTAACACAGACATTTAGAAATATGTTTAATATTATGTTTCACGATTCTGAAACCTATCTGGTTCAAAAAGTTCTGATAAAGTGATCTGAGTGGACTGGAGTAAAGAAGTGACAGTAGATGCTATCTTCTCAGTGATGTTTAAAATTGTCGCATATGCAGACAAATATAGCTTGCATGAAGTTTGACCTTGCTGATAAAGCACAGTAGCTGAGCTGAATGTGCCACCCTGTTTTTGAAGAAGCTAGGTAGCCCTTTAAACCAGTTCAGTTATTTTGTTTTCAATGTACTTATTTTTTTGTTGTTGAGAAAACTTGAATAAAGAAGTGACTGCAATCTTTTTTTGATGGAAGTCATTTGGAATTGTCACCTATAAAGCCGATTAGAGCATGCACAGAAGCCTATGTTGTCAACAGGATTTGCCAATGCACTTTGAGGGATACTGACATGGTGCGGATTTGGGAAATCCTGACTAGAAAGAACAGAGAAGTATAAACTGATTTTCAAAAGTCAATTCACTGACAATTGAAGCCTTTGAAATGTGGATTTATAGGAGAATAGGTAGAATTGGATGGAAGGAAAAGAAATCAAACAATGAAGTTTTAAAACAACTAAAAATAAAAAGAGAACTACTAAATACAATTAGAGCAAGACAAATGAAATTTTTGGATCATGTTAAAAGACACAACAGCCTAATAAAAGTAATATTGGAAAGGAAAATACAAGGTAAAAGAGGCAGACCAAGACTAACATGGACAAGTAACATCAAAATACGGACAAGTCAGCCTATGACAATCTGCACCATCAAAGCAAGAGACAAGAGTGGAATGGCGTTCCATGGTAGCCAACCTTCGATGTGGAGACGGCACTCAATGATGATGATGAATTCACAGAAGGTGATGTGCTATGTTGCAAAGGATTTCTTGAGTTCTAGAAACCTACTGGACATGTTGGATCTATACCTGCCTAGATGGGCAATACTATGTCTTCTATATCAACATTCATCAGCCACTCTAGAGAACAATGTGATATTCACCTTGTTAATGAGCCTTTCATTGGGCAGAACAAATATGAAATGAAGTGACATCTTGGTCAGTTGATGGTCTACCGACTTAATAAATTTTGCCAGACTTGAGCGGTGTGTGTTATACGACATCTCAGCTTTCATTTCTTGGCACTGATAAAGAAGATCTTTGTGGCAACCATTTTTTTCAGAGAAAGCTTAACCCTTAATTTAAAATTTGATATTTTTCACCCGACTGGACTACCGACGTTCGGACAACCCGTGTTCGATTCCTGCTGGGAGTGGGAATTGTACTCGTGGTTGGAAAAAAAACACCCCCACGGTCAACCCAGCTGTTGGCAGAAATGGGTACCAGGGTATTACCCTGGGAAGGTGAAGAATGTTGCCTCACATCGCGAGTTTCGATGCTTGAGGCAACGCTATCCAGAAATCTCCTAACATTTCTGGATAGGCGGTGGAGCACATATGGGTGGAAGCTCGCATGCTAAGACGCCGGTGCAAGTCTCGTACTTTACCTTTATATTTTACAGTGTTCAAACATCCCCACCCCCTGTGTACCATACTAACTACCATTTCCAGTGACTCCTGCGTGTTTGATTTGTTCCCATTGTTGGATTTTAAAAATATTTTTTTTCAGATTTCGTAAGATTTGATCTCACATAGTGTGACAGATTTTGCCAATTTACAAGAAATTGGATAATTTCCTTTTTTTTTTTTTTTTTTTTTTTTTTTGCAGTGACCAGGGAAATTTCCTTGGTTGTCGGCCAACATCAAACAACCCTTTGTAACTCTGGAAACACAGTGAATAATGCTATGAGGTAGCCAAACATACTGATGGCATCCATATCAATAGTCATTGTAAAACATTCGACCCGTGAAGTCAAATTCAGGTCATAATCAATCCAAGTTTCCCATGTCTGTCCTAGTGTAAACTCACAGCTGTATGTCAAAAAGTTCAAAGCAAACACTATTTTTAGAACTCCTAATGTTACAATTAAGTGATAATAATTTTTAATACGGTATCATAAACAAGTGAGTCACAGATCATCGTAATCTAGGGTTAATGGAACTCAGCTGAAATAAATATATCAAAATACATGATATGAATGCATATATAACATAGGAGTAAATCAATATCACTGTTTTCCATACACACGGTCCGCAGTGACAGGAGTTTAAGAGAAATGTAGAAAATAATATTTTTTTTTAATGAGAAAACAACAAAATTATCAAAACAAATTGAAGCTCTGTAGAATGAACAAAAGTCTAATCAAAATAAAGTCTATACTTGTTTAACTATTTACAATACCTTAATTAGAAATTAATGACAGCATTTTCAATCACTTAAGGTTCTATTTACTATTGACTGGGCTTTGGAACTTTACATCGGTGGTTTTGTCCTTTGCCTTCTGATGAATAGTCTCAGTTAGGTTCAGTTAGGCTAGATGACTTGAGAACAACCCTGGACCAACTATGCAATAACTTCCAGTGAGTAGTCATTCAGTGGATACCATCACACTGTAATATACATGGGAACAAACTCGCAGATAAATTAGCTAAAGAGGGAGGGAGATTACCACAAGAGAACCATCCACTCAGTTATGATGAAGCCAAATCCATCCTCAAAGGTCAGTTCCATGAATAATGGAAACGAGAACACCCAAAGCATAACAAGAGTGACGGATACCACCAACTATCAAGGAATGGATCATGTCATCATACTTCGCCTACACACTGGCCATAATAGAAAGAGAAATCACATGTTCACCAAATTCAAAATAGGTACAACCAGCCTATGTCACTGTACAATATGACTACAAAACATGTTCTGCAGGATTGCCCCCAGTACACAGACCTGAGAAGAGCAATGTGGTCCACACCCACCTCCCTGGAAGAGAAACTATATGGGGCAATCGAATCACTTAAACAGACAGCTGACTTCATGAGAGAGTCTGGAATCCTACTCTGATTGACGCTTGATCGCACAGAGAGAGAGAGAGAGAGTTAGGCTTACTACAACAGCCATTGATAATCATCTAAACAAGTGGTTAGAAATCTTTACTAAATACACATACTATTTATGTTTTTCCCCCTTTACTGGTACCATATGTAGTGTTAATTTCATTCACTTACATATTTGGGGGACTGGTTGGTCTCAAGGCAAGACACTGGTCTCGATGCAGAGAGATTCAGAGTTTAAATCCCAGCTGCACCAGCTAGAATTTTTATTTGTGAATTCTCTCTGTGGCAAGTACCCCTGGTTTCAGCTGTGAGACCTGGCCTGAAATGTCAATTACTCATCAACAGAAAAAAAAATATGAGTACATCTGAAGACAGAGTTATCTGCCTGTGCGGCGAGGGACCACTGAGCACACGGCTGCCAGGGAAAAACAGATTAACATGCAAAATTCAACTCCTAAGGACTTTGCCAGAGATGAAGAGCTGGTGAATGAAAAAAAAAAAAACTTACATATTTGTTTGAGTGTTGTTTGCTGTCCAATTTTCCTGCTGAAGGCCTACTGAGCTGCAATATTGTTTTGATTTTGTGCTATCCCTCATCTATGTAAAGTTGTAACGATGCTACTTTTTTCCTTTTTTTTTTTCATCTTTCATCCCCATCAGCTTTACAACAGTTTTGCATTTTTATGCCTTTACCCCAATTTACACACCACCAGAAGTACATACTAGAACAATTAGGGGAACATGGGAGAAAAAAATATGAATAATGGTGGCAAAAAGAACGCAAGCTTAAAGTACAAGAAACAATACAAGCCAAAGGTTGTGAAATTAATGAACACTAACACAAGTGGTGATGTGGAGTATCTTTCTTATGGTTAGTTGAAGGCCTCAGTGTCACTGCAAACGAATTAAAATCCATAAGTGCTCAACCGCCCATGCCAGTGGAATCATCCAAATTAAAACTCATCTCATTGAAGGATCCAAACAAAGAAAGGTAGCTGCAGTCCCCATCATAGCAGCCACAGTACATGCCAAAAGACATTAGGCCAAGCAGCACCGAAAGTGAATGCAGCTAAATTGTCTTTCATTATACAATATCATCATTCACAGTAAGCAATCGGAATATGGAAACACGATCTGGATGAAAAACACAGCTTACAGTGTGCACAGAGCACTAAACTCAGTAGCTCCGGCAGTAAAGCTGTAAAGATGCTACACTGTCACTTTTGGCCCAACATATATTTTGGGCTACTCCTTTTTTTACTTTTAACCAACAAGGATGTAATGTGTACCAGTGGTTCACACAGGGTCTCCTGTTTTTGCCATTATCTAAAAGGATTAGAAATCAGATCTCAGTACCCAGAGACCAGAGGAAGGTAAAGCCATTAAGAAAACACAGATCTGAAGTGAAAATTCTTACCACCTGGAGTTGTATTCAAACCTGGGTTATTCCTGTCCAGTGACTGGCAGCCTACACTAGACCACCCACTTCCCCTCAATTCAATACCTAACTTGTAGTATATGTAGGTAGAAAGGTCTTGAAAACCTTTCAATAACAGGAAAGATTGAAAGCAGGAAAGATCGTGCACACATAATGTTTCTCCACATTACATCTATATATCTCATAAACTAAGTAACAAGAATATATGTGTCTGACGAAGTCTAGCTGACTAGGTCCACATTATCTAATTAATAATCGGAAACACTTTATACAGAGCTTTACAGCAGGAGACAATCTGATCATCAGAAGGAGACCGCAGTTGAGCAAGTGTTTTAGCTCTTTAGCTTCTTAACACTTTAGGTGAGGAGAGGCCACCTGGGTCATGACTTCCAGGGGTCAACCGCCTGCTATATTGAACTTAAAAGTTTACAATATAAGTGGCACAAAATAAAATAACTATACTTACTCTGTACAACACTTCTGATCAAATCTACTATCTACACCCGGTCACGCTAGACAGTCTTAGCTTTAACCTAGCTTACTGATGTCCTTTTCATGATGGGAGCAGTCTAAAATGGCTAATATTTCGCGGCATCCTTTATATACAGTCATAAGCATGCTGCTTTTGTCATGGAGTAATTAGGTGCAGCTGGGACGGGTTCGATAATAAATGATAGTGTTACATCTGGCTGGGAACTCTACTCCTTTTAACTGTCAGTAGGGCAAATGTGAGGTGTGGATCATGTTTGGCCAATCTAGTAACTTCTTATCACCTTCTAATCCACTAACTGACAAGAATTTACTTGTCTCACCAAATCTAGCTGACTAGGTCCACATATCTCATAAACTAAGTAACAAGAATTTATACGTATCTGAAAAAAATAAATGACAGTGTGTCTACATATCCCACAAACTAAATGACCAAAGCTTACACATCTTTCAAAGTGAAGCTGATCATAAGTAATATGTCTACATATCTCATAACTGAGTGACCAGAATGTATATGCGTCTCTTAATAGTACCTGACCAGAATGCATATACGTCTCTTAATAGTACCTGACCAGAATGCATATACGTTTCTTAAAAGTACCTGACCAGAATGTATATAATACATCTCTTAAAAGTATCTGATCAGAATTTAACTACATAATATATCTCAGAGTTTAGTTGACCAGAGTGTACTAAACATAACATATTTTAAGTATAGTTGACTAGAATTGCTTAAACAAGGACATTTATAAAGTACCCCAAAGCTGTAATGACGAGGATGCCAAAAAATGCATTTCTCTGATTATAACTTCAGTATTTTAGCATCCAGAAAAAAATTGTAGAAGCAAAATCCAAAACCATCAACAACTAGAACACCATGTTGCACTTTCCATAACCAGTATTTGTTAACTGAACTAACAAGATCACAATTTCATATATACAGTGAAGTTAACTGTGATAAACAACTTTATAAGATCCAGTAACGAATAAAAAGAAGGAAGAGCAGAACAACAATAATTACAGCAGCGATCTTAGCATACGATGATCTCAGGTTGAGGTATTTGGCATCTTTCTTGTATTTGAGGGATTGGGCGGATAGGTTGCTGGCCTTGGAATCAAGAACTGATGGGGAGAAAAACACATAGAAATACAGGGATTAGTTTTAATACTGTACGTTCAAAGCCTAGTTATAAAAAAGTAATGGAGAAAAATACATACAAATATAGGGATTAGTTTTAAAATTATATGTTCAAAGTCTAGGTATCAAAAACTAATGGAGAAATACACATAAAAATATAGGGGTTAGTTTTAATACTGTACGTTCAAAGCCTAGGTATAAAAAACAAACAGAGAAAAATACATACAAATATAGGGATTAGTTTTAATACTGTATGTTCAAAGCCTAGGTATAAAAAAACTAATGGAGAAAAATACACACAAATATAGGGATTAGTTTTAATACTGTACACTCAAAGCATAGGTATAAAAAAACTCATGGAGAAAAATACATACAAATATAGGGGTTAGTTTTAAAATTATATGTTCAAAGTCTAGGTATCAAAAACTAATGGGGGAAAATGCATAAAAATAGAGGGATTAGTTTTAACACATTTTGTTTATTTAAAGTAGACTACCCTTGATAATTAAAGATTGACTGATGGAGAAAAGGACTGGGAAGGTAACAGAGAAACAAACTTTTTAACCCTAGATTACAGTCTCTATCCGTGACTGACATGTTTACGATACTGAATCTTGACGCCCATCCTACCTCTCCTCATGTCGTATGCATTTCTCTCTCCTTTCTTATTTCTACATCCTACTTTCCTAGCCCTCCACTTGATCATCTAACATGTAGTTATAGATAATTGTGCTTCACCGTTTGTTGTCGTTGTCCTTGTATTCTGAAGAAGGCCACAGGCCGAAACACCAGTATTGTGTTGTGTTCCTTCCTTGTAAAGCTGTCATCATACTTTGGAGTGTTTAGCACACCCTACCACTGGCTCTTTGCTACCAGCTTTACCGCAGCATTGCAATTATTTGCCTGTTCCCTAACAATTACTATCACTTAATTGTAACAGGAGCACTTTAAAAAAGTCTTTTCTTTTAAATTTTTTTACACTTGGCTGTGTGTTTGCACTAGAGCAGACACAGAAAACTCGGATTTCCTGATTCAGGGGTCGGACGTGTTACAATGTCTATTGGTACAGATGCTGTAAGTTCATCAGTATGTCTGACCACCTCATAGCGTTATTCGCTATGTTTCCCAATTTACAAAAGGTTGTTAATGTTTTATGTTGGTTGACGACTGAGGAAATTTCCCTGGTCACAGCAAAAAAAGGAAGATTGACCAATTTCTTAAAAATTAAAAAATGTTTCTCACAGTATATGAGATAGTATCTCACAAAATCAGAAGTAATAGTCTTGACAGCACTAGACTATAACTGTATGTAAGGCCACAGCAAAACCATTGTTTTATATATATTTCAATATTAGTATAAGACCATAATTGGGAATGTTTCAACAAATAAAACAGGGTGTTAGACAAGGTTGTGTGCTGTCACCAGATTTGTTTAATATTTATAGTGGGATTATTTTAAGATCCATAAGGAGCATGCCTGGAATAACAATTGGAGGTTATAATATAAATAATCTAAGGTATGCTGATGATACAGTCTTAATCGCTAAGAGTGAAAATGAGTTACAAGAAATGCTGGACATTATAGTGAAAGAAAGCAAAAATAAAGGACTCAGCCTTAATAGCAAAAAGACAGAAGTAATCTTCTTCTTTCCTTCCTCATCTGCCTTTCAGCATCAAGGGGAGATATAGTTTGCAGTCTTTTGCTCTTCTGTTCACCTCTGCTGTTGTTATGTTTCCTAGTGCTTCTAATATTCCATCGATCCATCTTTTTAGTGGTCGACCCCTGGGTCTGGTGTTCTCACAACATTTGTTGAAGGCTCGTTGTGTTGTGTTTTGTTCTTTCTGCCTTGTCATGTGGCCAAACTATTTTATCTGTTGTTTCCTTATATATTCTATGACGGGGGCTATTCCTAGCCATTTTCTCAGTTCTTCATTTCTGATCTTATCTCTCAGACTGTTTCCTGTCATTCGTCTAACACATTTCATCTCTGTAGAGGTTATTTTTCTTATTGTTCTTGCATCTAGGGTCCAGGTCTGGCATTGGTAGCACAACGTTGGGATGAAGATTGTATTGTATAGTGCTCATTTTGCCTCCAGAGTTATTTCCTTGTTGGACAATAGTGGTGATAACTGTCCGATGATTTTACAAGCTTTGTTGTATCTTGATTCTATCTCTGCTGTTTGAGAATTATGACAGAAGTAATGGTATCAACAAAGAAAAAGACATCACCTCAGTGCAAAATAAAGACAAGTGGAACAATATTAAAACAGGTAAATGAATTTAAATATTTGGGAACTTTGTGAACCTCAGACATAAGATGTGCAAAAGAGGAGAGATGCAGAATGGCTCAGGCAAAAGCAGCTTTCCGAAAAATGAAGAAGATACTATGCAATCCTTTTTTGACAATAGAAACAAGAAAAAGAGTTCTTAAATGTTATGTAGAGCCAGTCTTAACATATGCATGTGAATTATGGACAATAGGACAACAGACAAGAAAATCACTGGAGTCTGTAGAAATGTGGTTTTACAGAAGAATGTTGAGAATGCCATGGACAGCTAAGAAGAGTAATGAAAACGTTCTGAAAGAAGCCAAAGCAAAAAGAGAGCTAATTTCCAATATTAGGAAGAAACAATCATCATTTTTTGGCCATGTAATGAGAAGAGAACAACTGGAATATATTGTAACAACTGGAAAAATTGAGGGACGAAGAGATAGAGGGAAGCAAAGAGAAAAAAAAAACCAGACAGCTTAAGAGAATGGCTTGGCAGATGGTCAACAACAGAAATGACAAATAACTCTCGAGATCGAAAGTGTGGAGAGACATGATCACCTACGCCAGCAGGCCTGGTACTTGATGATGATGATAATACCATAGCAAAGCCACATAGGATTATATATGTTTCAATATTAGTATATTTGTAACTGCGTTAAATGTATTCAGAAAAATAGTCATTTTAAATGTCTTAAAATAATTTCCAATCCAGAACATTAAATAAATCAATGGAGCATTAACCTTAAAGTCTGAATAACTTTTAACTAACTAAAAATTACTAAATTAACGGAAACTGCATAAACGAAGAACAAACAAATTATAGAACAGACAAAGGAGCAGATAAGAATATACAACTAAAACATCTAGTCTCAGATGTTAAAATGAGTAGAATCAAAGAAAAATCAACTTTCATGTTATGTTAGGATCATCATCATTGCACTTAGGGCACATCCATAGGTGATCCGATTTACTCCTTGAAATACAGAGAAGCTTCACCTAAGTTTACAAATTCTGTTGCACTACCTGAGATCAATATATTCTACGTATTCATTACTTGTCAGATTTCAATGAATGAAAACTAACTCAGATTTCAATGAATGAAAACTAACTCAGATTTCAATGAATGAAAACTAACTCAGATTTCAATGAATGAAAACTAACTCAGATTTCAATGAATGAAACCTAACTCAGATTTCAATGAATGAAAACTAACTCAGATTTCAATGAATGAAAACTAACTCAGATTTCAATGAATGAAAACTAACTCAGATTTCAATGAATGAAAACTAACTCAGATTTCAATGAATGAAAACTAACTCAGATTTCAATGAATGAAAACTAACTCATATTTCAATGAATGAAAACTAACTAAAGAGTAGAATCTAATACTGAGTCAACCTGCTATGGTTATCACTGTCTAACCTGACAAAGCTTCCCCCCTCATCAAAACATCATCAATGTTTTGGACCATAATTCTTTGGACATCTTGAAGTTCTGTATTAATCTGGCCTAAATTACGTCTTGCCCTAGAATCCATGTATGATTTGCGAGCCTTTTGCATGTATGTGTCTGAAATATAAATATAAAATATGTGATTTAGTTACAGATTGGTTTCAAAACAAAGTTAAAATGTAACATAATAATAATATGTGAATAAATACTGTTGGTAATATGACATAGTTAGGGGCAAGCTTCTTTCAGTTCCTTCTCACCTTCCAGTTAGCAGCGAACCAGTTATGTGTTTGGTGTTCCCTGTTAGCATAGAAAAGTACTATGCTGTCTCTATCAACCTTTCGAGCTGTAATCATAGGACATAGACTCAGATACTCTTTCCTTGTTTTGAAATTTTCTTTCTAGCAGTCTCAATCCTTGGAAAGATCTTTCATCAAATTTCACCATTTGTCTCTGTTCTGTGCAAGTGTTTCTCAATCTCATTGAGGGAGCTCAATTCCTGATGCCTTTGCCTCTCTGATCAATGTTCTTCTCAGTGTTTCTCTGGGTCGGCCTCTTTTTCTCCTACCCGTTGTTTCCCACTTGAGAGCTTGCTTTGCTATTTGGTTATCTCTTTTTCATCACGTCTGTCTTTTCTTGATTACTGATATTAGTGGTTGATTGGCGATTTCTCTAATTTCCTTGTTTGTTTTGAATATGTTCCACACTATACCAGTTATTTTCCTTAGACATTTATTTTCAGATGCGTTCAACTTTGTTTCTATGTCTTTTGTTGTTTTCCAGCTCTCGCACGCATACGTAAGCGTTGATAGTACGTTTTATTTGAATGTTTCATTTTTGTGCTAAAAAGTTTTGATTTCCATAACTTTTTAAGGCTTCTGAAAGACATTGCTGCTTTAACTATTCTGATTCTAATTTCTTTACTTGTATTGAGTTATTAGCAGGTCATCATCGTTGCACTCTGAACATGTCCATAGGTGCTCAGATTCCCTCCTCAGCAAGTCTGGAAAGTTTCCAGCGACTAACGACTCCAGTTCTGTGTTGGTTGATTAGTCTTCTTACACGCCCACTAAGTTTCTTGTTTCTGGCTGTGCCCATGGTTGGACTCATGTTTGTCAAAGTCCTGTGTCCTTCCCACTTCCAGGAGAGCATTGATGATGTCCGCCCAATCTATTGATTGACCGTCCTCAACAATAGTGCAGCTAGCCAACCTTCCCGCTCTTTCATTTCCCTGTACTCTCGCATGTCCTGGAACATAGGCAAAGGTGACCTTACGTATTTTTGACTTCTGCAATGATTCTACCTATTGCATATGTACAGATCCTGCCTCCACTTTTCTTATCATGCTCATCGAATCACTCAGTATACAGGCGTTGGTGTAGTCTTGTGACTCTAACCAGATGAATCCCTTGGTCACTTGTCTTGGATTGTCTTTACTTGTATCCCCTTACCAATCAAATTATATTGTCTCTAATCCTTGTTTACTAGTGTAATCCAATGTGTTCCTGTCTTTGTTTTGCCTACTGTTGAAGACAACGTTCAAAGCTCAGGTCATGCCGGTATCAGCAGAAAATGAAAGTGAGAGCTCTCCTACTTCCGGAAATCTAGTATTGGTTGAAATAAAAATGAAAATCAGTGAAAACGAATCAAATATTCAGCGACACTCGAAATATCCGACGTATCGGTGAATAGTTGGAAATCATCATAGAACCAAGGTGTCTGATAATAGTCCTGAAAGAGTTAAGTGAAGACAGAAAATTGATAAAATGGCTAGTCAAATTCAGTAAGTGAATACAGATAGAAAATTGATAAAATGGCTAGTCAAATTCATTAAGTGAATACAGATAGAAAATTGATAAAATGGCTAATCAAATTCATTAAGTGAATACAGATAGAAAATTGATAAAATGGCAAATCAAATTCATTATGTGAATACATTTAGAAAATTGATAAAATGGCTAATCAAATTCATTAAGTGAATACAGATAGAAAATTGATAAAATGGCTAGTAAAATTCATTAAGTGAATACAGATAGAAAATTGATAAAATGGCTAATGAAATTCATTAAGTGAATACAGATAGAAAATTGATAAAATGGCTAATCAAATTCATTAAGTGAACACAGATAGAAAATTGATTAAATGAATTATCAAATTCAATAAAAGGAAACAGAAAAATGATAAAATGGCTTATCAAAATCAATAAATGGACACAGAGAGAAAATGGATTAAATGGCTTATCAAATTCTATAAATGGACACAGAAAATGGCTTAGCAAATTCATTAAGTGAACATAAAAAAAATAATAAAATCACTAACCAATAATTCGATAAATGAACATAAAAAATAAATAAAATGGCTTACCAAATTCAATAAATGAGTATGGTCTGGACACAGTGTCTAATCTTGAGCCATATTGAGAATTGAATTCATTTTGCAGGTCCTCCAAGTAGGTGAAAGCTAATCTTTTAGAGAAAGTTTTCTCACACAGAACAAGGTAACAAACTCCCCTCTCTATCATATAACTGCAAATTAAAGAATAAAAAACATTATACAGTACACTCAAATTCAATAAGGGCTATCAACACAGATGTCTTTTGTGTCATCTGATGATAATATTATGTTGAGATGTCAAACAATACCCAAATTAAGTCTTGATAGTCCTCAATGATTGTTTTTTTTTGTTTTGTTTATAGTGAGGTTCATAATAATTGTTTTTTTTCTTGTTTTCTTTTGTGGTTAGGATCATGATTGTTCTGTTTGACTTTCTTTTGTAGTGAGGATCATTATTGTTTTTTTTTGTTTTCCTTTGTAGTTAGGATCATGATTTTTTTTGTGTGTTTTCCTTTGTAGTTAGGATCATGATTTTTTTTTTTGTGTTTTCCTTTGTAGTTAGGAGCATAATGACTGTTTTTTTGTGTGTTTTCTTTTGTAGTTAGGATCATAATGATTGTTTTTTTTTGTAGTGAGGATCATGTTTGTTTTTTCTTATTTGTTTTGTAGATAGGATCATCATCACTACACACGGGACAAATCCATAGATGCTTTGGGATCCCCCACGGGAAAATCCTAGGAGAATCCTGACCTACATGCACAAACTCAATAGCATGGCCTGGGATCCACAGTGAGGGTAGCTTTTTTTGCTGACAATCTTGCCAGGGCAGCAGCCATATTTATGGCCTACTCTTTTTATTTTAACTGTCAAGGGATCTTTAATATGCGTTAGTTCACACAGGACTTCCTGTATATTGCCGTTATCCAAGAGGGCTAGACATTGATTGTCACTCACTGCCCAAGAGATCTGGGGAACGTAATGTCTGAAAAAAAAACAACAAATTAATTTTTTATATTTTTTAAAAATCATCAACGCTTTTACACAGACCACTTTGAAGTTAGGTGTAAGACAAGGGTGCATACTATCCCCCCTACTGTTTATTACATACATGGACTATATATGCAAGTTAGCAAACCCATCAGGGACTGAGGAGATGAACGAGCTTCTCTTTGCAGACAATCAAGTACTAATACATGGAAAAATAGAAGACCTACAAGAACACTTAAATTGACTCAACAGCACAGGCACAAAATACAACATGAAAATCAACAAAAAAAAGTCATGAATATCGCAAAAGTGAAACAGAACATCAACATAACTGGAGTCACACCAGGGCTGCAAAGTCACAAACAAAATTCCATCATCTCGCCCTTCATTATGAGTGTACGGTCACTTTAGGGATATGCAAATGTCCATCATGATGGAAACGCACATACAACAATGTATACACCTATAAATGCCCGAATACTCCAAGGAATGCAGCCAAAAAATTACAAAACACTGTTAAATCGTTAAATAATGATAACAGATAACAAATGATGTTCTTAACAAATATTAAGGCAACACATAAAACAAGGATTATGACCATTTTAATGCCAGATGGTCAAAGGGAATCATTAGCTCTCAGACCATAAAAGGTGATGTAGCAGGCTGCAATTTTCTTTATTTCATCGGTTCTGCTGGAGAAGTGAAATCTCATCTTAGAGTTACCGCAATACTAGATCTATATCAACAGAGACCACCACTACAGGGCCTACAATGAACAGTAATTTATTAGCCAGTCTGCTTTGATGCAAACTGTTACTGTGGGGAATACTTGGCACTGAAGCAAGGTCTTGGCCATTCAGGGGCAGCTAGCCTGTCCTAATGATCAGCTTAAACTTTCGATAAAACGTGAACAAAATTAGAAGAAATGAACTCAAGAAGAAAAACAAAATCCATGTTGTGATGAAGAAAATGTTTGCTTATCAAGAAGGTTAATACAGTTAGTTATGATCACCTTCAGGGCTTTTCATCAGCCAGAATGTAGTAAGGTAAAATTTTATTACTTCAACAGTGATACAAACTACAATTTTACAAGTAATTGAAAAATAGAGTTGCTACAAGTTTAACTCTTTCCGTACAGAAGCTTTTTATCAATGCAATGGAAGAGATTTCAGAGACAAAATTGTTCATGGTTTTAAGAATTAATCTACATATTTATATTTATCTAACATATAACATATTATATATAAATTTCTAGATAACTGAACAAGGTATTAAATTTCAGCAATACCAAGATGATACAAGACATGTAAAAAGAATATGGTTTGATGACGGTCACAATAATCAAATTGAGAGTGACGCACTATGCAGCGAAACGTACACGGGTGAAATTGGCATGGTGCACAGTGCATTGAAACATACGGAAAGAGTTAAGTTCTCATGTTATGGTTGTTGATAATAATACAAATGTAATGACACCAGAGCTAGAGAAGCTTGGTACATTATGGTTTTATGATATGAGATTATAGAGTTAAAAAACAAGAGCCCCCATTATGATGAAAAAACACAAAGTTAAAAACAACTTACTGAAACAAATAATTTGTTGTGTCTAGGCTGCACTTTGGTGGTGGGTTTGGGTCCTGTGATAACTTTCGAAAGAGCTGCTTTGCTTGTGTCTGATATTCTATGAGATTTCTACCCGACTTGAAAGAATATAATAAATTAACATTACATTAATTAACAATGCAAAAATTATCAAATTACTTCAGCGGTTTATGAAATACACATACTACTATGCATACAATGAATAACTTCAAAAGATAAAGATATCATAAAGCCAAGTTCCATATATGATATGTTAGTGAACTGCTGTACTGTCACTGTACTGATGCTACACACATCTTCTTTCTCTCTCCTTCTTAGCATTCCCCCGACAAGTGCAACATTGATGCATTGTGTCACTTGTTTATGGCAAAGCCTGTGCTTTTAGGCCCAGCACATTCATATTTGGCATGGATATCTATTGACCTTTCGAGCCGTAGCCGGCCCATAGGGCGTAGACCAAGATACTCCTCCTCCTATCTGAATTTTTGTTCTAGCAGTTTTCAATTCTTTTAAAGATATTTTATCAAATCTCGCCATTTGTCTCTGTTCTGTGCAAGCAGCTCTATCTTATTGAGGGAGCCGATTCCTGCTGCTCTTGCCTCTCTCATCAATGTGCTTCTCAGTGTCTCTCTGGGTCTTCCTCTTACCTGTTGTTTCCCACATGAGGGCTTGCTTTGCTATTCAGTTATTATCTCTTCTCATCACATGTCCAATATATGACCATCGTCTTTTCTTTATTACTGAAGATATTAGTGATTGATTGGCGATTTCTCTAATTTCCTCGTTTGTTTTGAAATCGTTCCATGCTATACCAAGTATTTTCCTTAAGACATTTATTTTCTAATGCAACACCTCCACCCTACTAACACTATATTCCCTTTTCGCCACCTGGTTTGATGGGGCTCTTTACTTATTTTTTTATTTATCGTAAAAACAAGAGTCACGGATACATATCATAATCTAGGGTTACGGGAAATGCTACACAGTTCTCTCTTTCTATACGTCTTTTCTTCCCTGACCAAAGTCAGGTAACTATTTTTCTATCACCTGAGTTGAATGAAACTCTCACATGGGTTGACTGAAACTTTCACCTGGGTTGACTACTTTCACCTGGGTTGACTAAAGCTTTCACCTGGGTTGACTAAAACTTGTACCTGGGCTGATTAAAGCTTTCACCTGAGTTGACTAAAACTCTCACCTGGGTTGGCTAAAAACTTTCACCTGAGTTGATTGAAACTTTCACCTGAGTTGATTGAAACTTTCACCTGGGTTGACTGGATGATGAGTTTTTTTTTTAATCCATGGTCATTTTCCAGCTTTCACATGCACAAGTGAGGGTAGATAAATATGTTTGAGTTGAAAATACAAAGTTCTGTTTTCATTCTGAGTATCTTTGATCACAATTTTTTTTCAAGGTTTTTATTATATAGATATACATCATCATCATAAAGTACCATGCCTGCTGGTGTCGGTGATCATGTCTCTCCACAACTTTTGATTTCAACAGTCATTTATCATTTCTGTTATTCACCTTCTACCAACCATTTTTTTATGCTGTTTGGTATCTTTTCCCTTTGCTTCCTTCTATCTTTTCATTCCTCAATTTTCCCAGTTGTCACTACATATCCCAACTGTTCCCTTCTCATTATATGACCACAAAATGATGATTGTTTCTTCCTAATATTGGAAATTAGCTCTCTCTTTGCTTTGGCCATCTTCTGTAAAACCACATTTCTATAGCCACCAGTAATTTTCTTGTTTGCTGTTCTACTGTCCATGATTCACATCCAAATGTTAAGACTGACTCTACATAACATTTAAGAACTCTTTTTCTTGTTTCTATTCTCACAAAAGGAGTGCACCGTATCTTCCTCATTTTTTTGTAAAGCTGCTATAGATATTCATACCAAAGATAAAATAGTGGGACACAACTAGGAAAGTAATGACAAAATAAAAAACAATACAAAACATAACTTATTCAACAGGTAAGATTGAAAGCAAAGTTAAAACATAATTTAGATTTAATAATAAATAAAACAATAACAATTTTCTTTGTGATTTCAAACTTCTCAGTCATGAGGAGTTTATCAGAAATGAAGTCTTGACATCAAAATGATAAACCAGGAATATCAAATAGTAAAAAAGTAAAGTACCCCCGTCATGCCAAGTGACGCATGGGCATATGGTGTTAGTGACCATAAACTTTACAGACCTTCGGCACATGATTTTTGGGGTAATGTGGTCGGTATTACGCCTGTGCCGCTTTACTTTCCCATAAAAAAATCCGGTACCCATTAAAGTCTGGGTGAACCAGAAGCTGTCGGTTGGGATCGAACCCTACCTCTTGTCCTTTGTAGTCCAGTTCACTAACACTGAGCTATCGCGGCTCCCAGGAATATCAAATAAGGCAACACAAATGCCAATGGTGTATAAGATGATGTAGTTCTCTAGTACATGTGAATAGGCAAAATCTAAGGGCACAAGTAGCAACAATAACCAGGGTATGTCCATTTATTTTAGATAATGGACTAAGTCTAAATAGTCAGTGCCCATGTCCACAGCAGAATCAATAATTCACATAACAAAAACATTTATGAAATATGAGATTAAAGCAGATGGAAATTAATTACAATAAAAACAAGCAAATAATATCAAATACATTTAATTTTAAAAACATTTTATCTTATAACAAAAAGCAACAGATCTGTAACATAGATAATGATTGTTGAGTGCTAAGGAATGAGTTGTCTCTCCCTACCATATATGATATTGATATTAACTTAATAAACACAATTAACATAGTTATGATGCCAGTCCAAAACAATGGAAGTAAGAAATACAATCTAATATCATATTGTATATTTTTACTTTTAGAAAAAAATTAATTACATTTTGGATATTTAATTAAACAAGCAGGTAGGTAGGCTAGGCAAGGGAATGATCCATGTACTGTGTGTAGCATGCAAGTTGGCTTGAAGAATATACATTGTATAATGATTTATATTTCATCTAATAATATCTGACTACTCACTGAGAGTGAGAGTAGTTAAGTGAGAAATTAGACTAGCAGCTTAAATAAGATAATTCATTACTCAGTAACAACTGAAGTGAAAGTCAGGTGGTCAGGTCTGGTCTGAGGTCATTACACTTACAAAACAGAAATAAAATGTAATTACTAATCAAATCAATCGTGCTGTAATTATTAATTTAGGAAGATACGTTTTGGTCACAATATATTCTATAATATTATTATTGTTAATAATTGTTATTTGTTATATTATAATAATCGTATACCTGTTCATCTTCCTGCACCGATGCTGAGAGAGGCAGGCCATCTGCTACCCTTGCTATCAATGTAAACAGTACCATTTTTCTTGTGTGATGAAATCTTGCCTAATAAATAGCAATGTATTAAATAACCTTAACTGAGTCTTCGCTTGACTTCACTAAACAACAAATCGAAATCTTATAAACTATCAATCAGCTTAAATAACCGTCTCCAGCCTCTGCTTTACAGACCAGAGACACGCACAACATTCATCAACTTTGAACTTTTATCTTTTTAAGTTTAAGGCTTCAGAAGTTCAGTAGTTTAGATCGGATGTAAATGAAATGTAAGAAACCGGACCACTTTTTCTTTTTTTTTTCAGAATAAGACACAAAAATATAAGCTAAATTAAATCAATGTCTAACATTTTTCTACTAAAGACATAATTCTAGTGAAGTTACACGAGCATAAATGTTATTATAAGGTAAGATGTTGCTCCATAATCTCCAGCAAATCTACACTGACGTGTCGGTCTTGTCGTGAACTTTGCATACGTGGAACCTTGTATGGTTTCGTCGAAAGGAGAGCTCTTCTTCTTCTTCTTTTCTTCCTCATTTGCCTTTCAGCGTCGAGAGGGACATATTAAATTTGCATTCTTTTGCTTTTCTTTTCGTCTCTGCTGCTATGTTTCCAATTGTTTTTAATATTCCGTCAATCTTTCATTTTTCGTGGTCGGCCCCTGGGTCTGGTGATCTCGCAAAGTTCATTGAGGGCTCGTTGTGTTGTGTTTTGATCTTTCTGGCTTGTCACATGGCAAAAATTCTATCTTGTTTATTTATTTATTCAATGGCAGGGGTTATCCCTACTACATATTCAACAAACTCAAAATAGGTACTACCAGCCACTGTACACTGGACAACATGACAACAAAACATGTTCTACAGGATTGCCCCCAGTACACAGAACTGAGAAGGACAATGTGGTCCACACCCACATCACTGGAAGAGAAACTGTATGGGGCAACCGAATCACTTCTACAGTTGCCTTCATAAGAAAATCCGGAATCCTACTCTGAATAAACCATGATTGCAGAAGTAGAAGATGAATTCCTAGCTTTTTTTCTCTAGTTTCTTAATTTCTGATCTTATCTCTCAGGCTAAAGGTCAAGGTAAAGTACGAGACTTGAACCGGCGTCTTAGCACGCGAGTTTACACCCATATGTGCTCGGCCGCCTATCCAGAAATGTTCGGAGATTTCTGTATAGTGTAGCCTGAAGCATCGAAACTCAGATGCGAAGCGACATTCCTCACCTTCCCAGGGTAATACCCTGGTGCCCATTTCTGCCAACGGTTGGGTCGACCATGGGGGTATTTTTTTTTTTCTTTTCCAACCACGAGTACAATCCTATCATTTGTCTAACACATCTAATCTCAGTAGATGTTATTTTTCTTACTGTTCTTTCATCTAGGGTCCAGGACTGGCATTGGTAGCACAATGATGGAATGAAGATTGTATTGTAGAGTGCCCGTTTTGCCACTAGAGTTCTCTTCTTGGAACACTTATTTGGGAGTTTCATGAGATGTTTAGGACAGAAACAACAGGTGAAAACCCGTCCCAGAGGATGTTCTTTTAGACAGAAAGATTAGTTGTTTTAAAAAAAAAAATAATAATTTGTATGCCTACATCATTCAAGAGGACATTCTCGTGTGTTGTCACACTCGACAGGAAATGTAGGGAACATGACTCAGTCGTGGTCAATGAGGAGGTCAACGGTATCATCTGTGATAACACCGATGAGAAAGACGACACCTAAGGAGTGCATGGGCATTTACAGCACGCTCGGCAGGCAGAATAGTCAAGGAAGACAGTGGTGCATACGTCATAACCACGATTAGTATGACGATGATGGTGATAGCAGTGACCAAGGCATTCAAATGGTTAGAGTCACAAGACTACACCCACGCCTGTATACTGAGTGATTCGATGAGCATGATAAAAAAGAGGAGGCGGGATCTGTATGTATACAATGGGTAGAGTCATTGCAGAAGTAAAAAATGCGTAATGCCACCCTTGTCTACGTCCCAGGACATGCGGGAGTGGAGGGGGGGGGTGTGAAAGAACGGACAGGTTGGCTAGCTGTGCTATTGTTGAGGACAGTCAACCAATGGATCGGGCGGACATCATCAATGCCCTCCGGGGAGTGGGAAGCACACAGGTATTCGACAACCATGAGTCCTCGCCACTCCTTCGGATGAAAGAGATTGGAGTTAAGATGAGCACAGTCAGAAACGAGAAACTTAGTAAGCGTGTAAGAAGACTTATCAATCAACACAGAACTGGAGACGTCAGTCGCTGGACACTGCAAGACTTGCTGAGGAGGGGATCTGAGCACCTATGGATATGTTCGGAGTGCAGTGATGATGACCCACTAATAACTCAATATAATCTGTAGATGCCAATTACGGTCAAATATTATAACCTAAAAATAGTTCTTAAATGTTATGTAGAGCGAGTGTTAACATATGGATGTGAATCATGGAACAACAATGCCTTTCACAATTTGAATAGATATGAACAAGTTATCAGTATACGCCTCAGAACAGGACACAATCGACTCCATAGTCACATGTATACAAAATTCAAGATCGGCACCTCAACTACTTGTACATGTGGACAGGCGCCCCAGACTGCTGAACACGTACATCAAGACTGTACTGAATATAGTAGACTGAGGAAAACCCATTAGCTCATAGATACAACACTACAGACTAAACTATATGGGCCACTGCAAGAATTACAAAAGACAGTAAAATTTATACAGGAAACGGCATTGCAGATATAGACAATAATTCGGGCGAACGAAAGATAGATAGATGGAACAACAGATGGAAAATATGACGACTTGCCGTAAACTTGCTACATAACGGATCCGCGAACACCGAAGAAGGAGAAATCTATCATGTTCTGTAATACTGCTCTAACAAAAGAATGAAGAAAAAGAGTTCTTAAATGTTATGTAGAGCTAGACTTCACATATCGATGTGAATCATGGAGAATAGGACAACAGACAAGAAAATCAATGGAGGCTGTAGAAATGTGGTTTTACAGAAGAATTTTGAGAATACCATGGACAGCTTAGAAAAGCAATGAAAACGCCCTGAAAAAGGCCAAAACAAAAAGAAAACTAATATCCAATATTAGGAAGAAACAATCATCATTTTTTTGGGCCATGTTATGTGTAGAGAACAGCTGGAATATATTGTAACAACTGGGAAAATTGAGTGACGAAGAGATAGAGGAAAGCAAAGAGAAAAGATACTAGACAGCTTAAGAGAATGGCTGGGCAGAAGGTCAACAACAGAAATGATAAATTACTGTCGAGATCGAAAGTTGTGAAGAGACATGATCACCTACGCCAGTAGGCTTGGTACTTGATGATGATTTGAAATTCGAACTGGGGACCTTCTTGTGAAGAGGCTGTCTTACTTCTATACTACCCACTCCCTGATGATAGACTTTAAAATAAACTCATGTGTAAGAAATGTAGAGGAACCAAAGCACCCCACTCACTGCTTGAGTAATTGAGAGATGTCGGCTTAGTCTGTCTACCTTAACGAAATATAGAACTTTAGGGATTTTACCTGTGTATAACTTGTATGTCAGGTCAGGTAATTTTACCTGTGTATAACTAGTATGTCAGGTCAGGTAATTTTACCTGTGTATAACTTGTATGTCAGGTCAGGTAATTTTACCTGTGTATAACTAGTATGTCAGGTTAGGTAATTTTACCTACTACTGTATGCAGTAAACAGTACAACCTGTGGCTGCCCTGCTGCCTTGCAGGTAAGCTCAGGAGAATAAAAGGCTAAGGGAGGGTACCCCGAAGTAAAACAACCACACTGCCTTGTGGGTGAGACTTTTTAGTCAAAGGCTAGCGGAGCCAACCGTAAACAAACCGACGGAAAGCAACAGAAAACCACCGTCGTAATTTCTTTGTATAATCATGAATCGCCACAATATTAGATATACCATTGACAGCTAAGAAGAGTAATGAAGAGGTTCTGAGAGAGGTCAAAGCATAAAGAGAGCTAATTTCCAATGTTAGGAAGAAACAATCATCATTTTTTGGCCATGTAATGAGAAGAGAACAACTGGAATATATTGTAACAACTGGAAAAATCGAGGGACGAAGAGATAGAGGGAAGCAAAGAGAAAAAATAACAGACAGCTTAAGAGAATGTCTTAGCAGAAGGTCAACAACAGAAATGATAAATAGCTGCTGAGATCGAAAGTTGTGGAGAGACATGATCACCTACGCCACTAGGCCCGGTACTTGATGATGATGATAACTTGTATGTTCCCTGGTCGATGATGATGATGTTAACTTGTATGTTCCCTGGTCTTGCCACGTGACTGTTCACACAGTTGGTCCTTCTACTGTTGTTCGACCAGCTTTCTCTCACAGTGAGCGGACGGATTCATTCCTACCACAACTCATCGTCATCATCATCATCGAGTGCCGTCTTCGCAACGAAGGTTGGCTACCATGGATCGACATTCCACTCTGTTTCTTGCTTTGATGGTGCAGGTTGTCATAGATCGACTTGTCCATCTTTTAATGTTACTCATCCATGTTAGTCTTGGTCTGCCTCTTTTACCTTGTATTTTCCCTTCCAATATTACTTTTATTAGGATGTTGTCTTTTAATATGCCCCAAAAATTTCATTTGTCTTGTCTTAATTGTATTTAGTAGTTCTCTTTTTATTTTTGGTTGTTTTAAAACTTCATCGTTACCACAGCTAAGTCTCAATTTATATATATTTTATATATATAATTATTTTTTATACATACATTTACTCTGTTTTCATCTTTTACCTATCCTTCATCATGTATCACATCCTTCTCTCGTTTCATCATGTTGGGCATTGGACTGGCTATCTTGTACTGTACAAAAAATAAGCTGCAAAAACTTCACAAATATGGACAAGTGAGAGAAAAGAAAAGAAGTAAATCCGCCATCCAGGAAAGAGAAGTACCCGCTGTCTAAGAGATGCAATCCGGAGAAGCCGCAAGGAGTCCGGGTCGCCGACTTACCCTTTGTCTACAAGGAAATCCTCCAGAAATTGCACCTGGAATGTACGTACTCTAAATGAACAAGGAAAAGTTGCACAAGTAGCAGCAGAAATGGCAAACTAAAAAATAGATAATTATAGGAATGTGTGAAATAAGATGGTTAGGAACAGAAAGGATAAAACTAAACACAGGAGAGATTATTTTATCATCAGAACACTAGGAACCTGGAGCACAACATAGTGATGAGGTGGATATAATGTTATCAAGGGAAGCATAGCAAACACTGATAGAATGGGAAGCAGTAGGGTCAAGACTAATAAGAGCAACATTTAAAACAACAACAAGGGGGTGGGTGATGTCCGCTCTTGACATCACCAACAGGTATTTGAAGCGTTCATAGCCTCTCATTTGCCAGGCTCAGTGGATATCGGATGACAAAACCTTCTCTGTTTTGACAAAATCCTCCCCGGTTTTAATGGACTAAATTCAACTCCACTGGGCCACTGTGTCCAAGGCCACAACTACACGTGGTCCCCCTGTTATCGCAAAGTTGGTCTTGGGCGCGACCGAGCTCCCAGCGGTATAACTGGGCCGGGAGGAGGTGAGCCCCTATAGCTGCAGGGCTAGAGCACACCGACATGGGGTATACGCCATGACCCTCATCTAATCACCCTCACTCTCCCTTGAGTGAGTGTCTTGTCTTCTATCTTATTACTATTTTTATAGGAGCCCCCTGTGGACAGGGTGAGAGCTTCAGCGAAACCGCCTCGGGACCATCTACTGACATACTTGAAGATATATGACTCTAGTACTGACTAGAAATCCATCATGTTTCTTTTTAACAGTTCTGTAGTACATCGCATAGACACAAGTGACCCAGGACGTGACGATCCTCTGTCGATACATTTGGCCCCCATGAGATACGCCTGAATGAACGGAGTAAGTGCCAGTGACAGTAGGTGGCGGGGAATGGGCTGTTGTGAATCCTGCTTGAATACAGGGCCTAGAAAGGGAACACATGGATGGATGATATGTCAGCAGAGACAGAAACACAATACATGACATGGATGAAATTGAGACGAGGATTTGCAAAACCTTCACCCTGGGGTAGGAAGACAGCCCACAGGTCCCCAAGTTTTAACAATGCCATGTACATCAAGACTATAAATCAATACGAGCTCGGACGCCGCCTCGGTCAACAAGGTCCGCGCCAGACAGTGAGCGACCAGGCTGGACTGTGCGATAAATTAGCTACTGGAAGAAACTCAAATAACTCATACAAAAACCAGAATCTCGGATCCAGCAAACTTCGGGATAATTAACCGAAGATCATCCACGCTGAGTTTGGACAAATCAGAGTTTTTCAGGTTTGCAACTTTCCCTTTCTGATGAAGAACTAAAAGATCTTTGTTGTAAGCCACTTCATTATCAACAACTTCATCGTCCACAGACAAGCCGCTTCATTATCAACAACTTCATCGTCCACAGACATTATCTGAGGCGTGATTACTTTCTTGGAAGTCCAGGTCGAGGCATTTATAATCGACGACACAGAACTGCACCTTAGACTGCACCAACAGAATGGCCACAATTAACATCAAGCACACAACCACAGCGAATCTGGACTGACATTGGTTCAACCGAGTTTTCCCAAGTTGAAAACAACATATCAGTGTCACCCTGGCAAAATTGCTGACTAGCAAACCGTAGAGAGCAGCGCGCCCTTGTCCGAACATAACAATCTCAGCGTTCTTGTTGGATAAAGCACAATCTGACACTCTCAGTAAACGGTCGGACTGTACTTGCTGCCACATTTTAGAATACATTTGCAAAGATTATCATAACTGACACAGAGGAATCAAACTCGTGTTCGAAGTCAATGTTCTTTTCTTTTGGAAAGAATAAATGAACTTACAAGCGTTGACCATTCCTAGCTGGTACTGCAATATTCGTATCTATATTTCAACACAGTGAGTTTGCGAGTGTGACTGGATCCAGTTAAAGCCACGATTACAATCACCTGAAATGCAACAATCCATTCTCAGAGCTTCTACTGAAAGTTCACAGCACTTCACAATTGTTTAGGCGTTGGCAGGACACTCTTTCCTCGCGTGAAGCAGACCTGCATACCATCTATACACCTTTCCATAACATTTGTCCATCAACAGGGGATATTATTTTACTTCAACTAAAAGACAAATGCAGAGAGAAATAATGAATTTCAATTACTTAAATCTGACCAGCAATGAAACATCTCCACATTTCCTGGAAAACTCGGACGTCAGAATTGCTCACAAAGTCTTTGTAATTATCACATTTTCATTTCTTCCTGCAATTTTGGTTTCCAATAGTTTAATTTTCTGGGCAACAGTTCTGTGTACCAACTTTCACACACCGATCAACATTCTTTTCTTTAGTTTGTGTATCGCTGACTTTACGACTGGAGTTGCGACCATTCCTTTGTGGAATCTAAATTATATGGAAGGCACAAGAGAACTCATTATCTACAACAAGTATGGATGTTTAGCTATGTTTTCATCTGCCTTGATTGGGAATACCGGCTCCCTCGTCAACTTGCTGTTTATTGGTATAGACCGTTACATAGCGGTTAGGTGGCCTGCTGAGTACAAGTCCCAAATAACAAATAAAAAAACTGTATTTGTAGTTATTGCTATTTGGATTTATATCCTGACGTTAGCATTTCTTCCAATTGTGGGTTGGAATAATTACGATCCAACACACACAGGTGCTAAACGCTGTAACTTTTATATAATACTCCCAACGGTCTATGTGTATATTATTGTATCTGGTACAGTTTATTTTTGCTTCATTACCTCCGTTGTACTTTATTTTAGAATTGGCATAATGGTTTACAGACAATTGCAAGAATTTAAAGTTCATTATCGTTCAATGGCAAAGGATCAAGTTAGAAATTTTAATGACAGAATTCATCATGTAAAGATCACATTGGCATTGATGTGTATGTACATTGTATTATGGCTGCCGTATTTCCTCATTGCCCCGTTCAAATTATTTTGGTTATCCTCACCAGAAAGTATAGAAATTATTCACTCTGTTGCATATATATTTATTATGAGTAACGCATTTGTCAATGCCCCAATCTATGCTTTTATTAGAAAAGATTACAGAATCGCTTATGGGATCTTGCTACGTACACCACCTTGGAGATGGAGGAAAGAATTGCTCCAAGCTCATTTTCAAACATCGTCACAAATGCAGTGGATGGGAACTGGAACAGTGGAAAACAGGAAAACAGATGCAGATAATAAAACATGGCATGGTTTAAATGACGCTGATTTAACGTCAATTCTTAGGAAATCTCAGTCAAATTTTGAAAAGTCATCTTCAGTTTGATAAACGTTATGCTACTTCTGTCTCTAATGTGGATCACCAAATGACCTTTCTAGTTGTTTCCACACAATCTTTGCAAGGCCCACTTCACGAAGCATCGTTGGTTGTCTGTCTTTTGGGGGCCTCGGTAGACTAGTTGGGAAAATCACCCGAATGGACTATCGACGTTCGGACAACCCGTGTTCGATTCCCGCTGGGAGCAGTGTGAGTTGTACTTGTGGTTGGAAAAAAAAAATACCCCCACGGTCGACCTAGCCCTGGGAAGGTGAGGAATGTCACTTCGCATCTGAGTTGTGATGCTTGAGGCGACACAATACAAAAATATCTGAACATTTCTGGATAGGCGGCCGAGCACATATGGGTGTAAACTCGTGTGCTAAGACGCCAGTTCAAGTCTCGTACTTTACCTTTACCTTTATCTTTTGCAAAAGATAAGAGTCGAGACTACTTTAAAGACATAAACAACAAACAATGGGGAAATCGTGAAAGCAGTCAAGAATAAAGATACAGTTTTGGTTGACATTCCTAGCAAGTACAAGGCGCGCGTGGTGTGCTATTTGGAAGAGAAAATGAGAAATAAATAAGTGAACTGGAGATGTGCTTTGTTTGTTCACTTTTGAAGATTTATACAGTCAGGGCATCATGACACGGAGAAGTACATCACACAGAGGAGTAAATACACAGTGAAGGACTACATGTCACATAGATATTAAGGCGTGTGTCTTGTCTTCACACCAAAGGCCACAAGTTTTTGACCGAATTCACACAACCTTATTAGTTTGCCGGCTGTTTATCTTTCATATGTCACCCGGCACGTGTCTTGTAATAGCAAGAAATTTCAACCAATAGTGTGTCTTTACAATAATACAAGACATTACCGTCATAATACACATCATTATTCGTGCCTTAATGATTTCTTAGGAAATTGCACACTTTTATGACTGATAATCGAACACGATATATAAACACTCATATTGCTGTTGAAACTCTTCTCAAGTGGGAGACCAAAATAATGTATTGTAGTGTTCATATTCATCACCGTAGTACAGCTGTCCACCAAAATATATAACAATGGCAGTTGTTTTATCTTCTCTTTGTGTACCGTTTGTTCTTCTATCTCTACAGTTTTGTTGCTTAGTTCCTGACACAGTCCATAACTATGAGCCTATGTTCATTCACAACATTTATAATGACAATCCATTTATTGATTGTGTTTATTACATTTTGTAACATTCAACCATTAATTCATTCACCCACCCATCTAAATCCATCCATCCATCCGTCCATCCATCCATCCATCCGTCCGTCCGTCCGTCCGTCCATCCATCCATCAATCTACCTACCTACCTACCTGCCTACCTACCTACCTGCCTAACTACCTGCCTGCTTGCCTACCTGCTTACCTGCCTACCTACCTACCTACCTACCTACCTACCTACCTGCCAGTCTGTCTGTCTATCTAATATCCGTTCGAGCCGAAAACGGCACATAGGGCAACAATTCTAGACTCATGTGTCTGACGATCTTTCAACTGTCAGACCATGCATAGGGTCTTCATTGCGTCTCACCACCCTGCTCTTTTCTGAAGAAAAAAAAATTAATCTCGGCAAGGGAGTTGATGCCTGCTGTTGTTTCCTCCTGTTTTAATGTTCTTTTTAGTGTTTCTCTTGGTCGACATCTTTTTATTTTACCCTCTTGTTCCCATTTGAGGGCCTGGTCTGAGATTCTTTTGTTGTCTCTTCTCATCACATGGTCAACATATGACCACCTTCTTCTCTTGATTATAGTTGATATTTTTGGATGCTTTGTCATTTATCTTATTTCTGCACTATTTCTGAACTACTTCCATGATAGACAAAGTATTTTTCTCGGTCATTTGTTTTCAAATTCTTCCAGTTAATTTTATATTTCTTTAGATGTTTTCCAGCTTTCGCATACGTAAGTAAGGGCGGGTTTTGGACTTCCGTTGAAAAGATGGTGGAACTAGGTCACGTTCTCTCGATCGCTGCAGAAAGTGCATTCGGGATCTGATTAATTTCGGTTCTCCATTGCACTTTCGGCGTTAAAGTAAAAATGATGGTCTACTTATTACATCTGCGCCTCTAAAGCGAAGTCGTACGCCGGCAACAGTCCCTTTTTGACAAATCAAGTGTTGTGAATGAGACCTTCCAACGTCTAGACTTGATCTGCGCTTTACGTCACAATGGTGTTGTTGGAATTCCTTGACGCAAGTTATTTCCATGTTACTCATTAATGTAAACTACTTCGTCAGCCGTAGTTTTATCTCTTTATGGAAGTTGCACAGTGTTTTGTTCGTCGTAGGCTGCTTTCACTAGGGTAATCAAGAATCTAAAGGGAGCGAAATTGTGTGTACGACATTGTTGTGTGCTACGTCATCGTAATGGCTCATCGTACATCCCTAGACCGGCCGTACGCTAATCTTACGGTCTGTTGTTTGATGTGCGACGGGGATAATCTGACGACTGACTGTGTGTCTATATGTTCGGAATTAGAGTCAACAACGATGGCCTATAGAATAGGTATGGCAAAAAGTAATTTTAGTGAAAAATATACTAACAACAAAACAAATATCAGCAGGGCTGAAACTAACATGTTACATCTTCTCAGTATTCCTGTATGGTGCAGAAACATGGACATTAGGCAAGAAAACAGAACAGAAAATTGAAGCCTTTGAAATGTGGATTTATAGAAGAATAGGTAGAATTGGATGGAAAGAAAAGAAAACAAACGATGAAGTTTTAAAACAACTGAAAATAAAAAAGAGAACTACTAAATACAATTTGACAAGACAAATGCAATTTTTGGGGCATGTTAAAAGACACAACATCCTACTAAAAGTAATATTTGAATGGAAAATACAAGGTAAAAGAGGCAGAGGCAGACCAAGACTAACATGGACGATTAACATCAAAAGATGGACAAGCCAGTCTATGACGGCCTGCACCATCAAAGCAAGAAACAGAGTAGAATGGCGATCCATGGTAGCCAACCTTCGCTGCGGAGAAGGCAATCGATGATGATGATGATCAACGATTGCCTAAATCATCAAGCGCTATACATTAAAAAAAAATACGACGATCATCATTTTCAAGAGGACGTGAACTTCCGGTATATGGTGGATAGGCCGCGGGAACAATTGAAGGCTATGCATGAAAAGTGTTCCTTGTTGCAGTTTCCTCATATTCCAAGTCCGGCTTGTTGCAGGAGCTACGCAGTTGAGTGCTCTGTGCACACCGTGAGCTGTGTCTCATCCGTTTTGATCATACTTCGATATTCCAATTGTTTACGATGAATGATGATATCGTATGGCAGGGAACAGTTGGCTGTGTTCACTTTCTGCGCGGTTTCGCCTTATGTCTTTTGGTATGTGCTGAGACTGCTACGATGGGGCCTACAGTTACCTTTCTTTGTTTGGGAGATGAGATTCGGATGATTATGCTGGCACGGGCGGTTGAGCAATTATGGATTTTAGTTCGTTTGCAATGATACCGGGACCTTCCATAACTAAATAACCAACAAACTTCAATATATAAATATTTTAATGGAAGATAGAGCATGAAGATTGGTCAGAGTGGAAAAACAATTAAATTAAACATACTACAACTTAATATTTCAGGCCTCAAATACAAGAAAACAGAGCTAACCAAAATCATGTACAAATACCAGATCCATATTGCCCTCCTGCAGGAAACACTACACAAGAACATAGACACACTAATAACAGGTTACACCAGCTATCATGTAAGTGTACCAACAACTGCAGGGGTATAATCACCTACATCAAAACCAATATACAGGGAGATGTGGCATCAAATAATGCCGAACTAACATGTTCAGAAAGCCACAATTTGGTTTGCATCCAGCAAATATAATATTTATAATGTTTACAATCCACCAGGCACAAATTGTAACATAACAGAACTTGATCAAGTCAACTACCATAGAACTATCTTGGCTGGAGATTTTAATGGACATTCAACACAATGGGGATATTCTAACTCAAATTCCACAGGAAAATACATAGAAGATCTTTGCCAATCAACTAATCTTACAATCATGCAGGACGCAAAATCAACATCAACTCTCCTACATAGAGCTCATCTCTCCCTTAGTAGACCCGATCTGACCATTTGCTCTGCTGATCTCATAAGCTACTGCCACGTTGAAGTTATTGATGACATAGGCAGTGATCACAGACCCATAGTCACCATAGTAGACACCAAAACAACAAAAATCCAAACAAAACAGAGAACAAGATGGAATTTCAAGAAAGCTGACTGGAAGCTATATGTGAAAAATCCGACCAACTCTTGAACAATCTGACAGACAACAGCGTAGAAAAATTAAATGAGATGTTCACACAAATAATACTCAACACTGCAGAACAAACTATACCTAAAGGATGTAGAACAAAATATCGACCATTTTGGAACACAGAACTGGAGACAGCAGTATCAGACAGAAAGAAATCCAGAACAATACTTGAGCAGAACCCAACTTTAAATAATAAAATAAGCTATAACAAGGCTAGTGCTAAGGTCAAACTAGTTACTAAAAAAGCAAAGAAAGAGAAATGGCAAGAAACATGCAATAAACTCGATCTGCGACATGAAGGAAATAAAGCCTGGAGACTTATGCAACATTTGTCTGGTGATAAAAGAGAACCAAATCCTAAACCAATCAAATTTAATAATGAAATCATCAGCTCTAAAAAAAAATATAATTAAAAAATGTAATAGTTACTTTGCTTCAGTCAATAGAGCAAACAAACTTACAGATAGCGATAAAATTCAGCTACATAATTTAAAATTAATTGAAAGAGCCCCAACAACAAATGTTGCAATATTTGAAGAAGATTTTAACATGTGGGAACTAGAAAAGGCATTAAGAAAATTAAAATGTAGAAAATCCCCAGGGCCTGACAAGATACACAATGAGATGATAAAACATCTCAGTAAGTCAGGTAAAGAGACATTACTCAGACTGATCAACAAGTCATGGAAAGAAAGCAAAATTCCCAAGACATGGAGAAATGCCTATATAGTGCCATTGCTCAAAAAGAACAAGCCTCCAGATGACCCCAGAAGCTATCGTCCCCTATCCCTAACATCATGCATAGGTAAAATAGCTGAGAGTATGGTCAATAGCAGACTATACTGGTATCTGGAAACCTCTAATACTCTGTGCTACGAACAAGCTGGTTTCAGGGCAGGCAATAACATAGAAGACCAAATCTTCAGGTTAATACAACAGGTCCAAGATGGATTTCAGAAGCAACAACATACTCTAGCCATCCTAGTAGACCTGCAGCAGGCTTATGAGGTAAAGGCATCAAGATGCGTAGAGATGCGAAGCTGCTTTAAAGCTGATGATAATAACGATACTAAAAAAAAAAAAGAAGAAAAAAATTGGTATGGTGACAGCTTTACGTGGTAATGGATAAAACAAAAGTCGACGTTTCGGCTAAGTAGGCCTTCAGCTTGAACAAACAACAAAGACAAAAAATATATACAAGGATATGTAAACAAATCTAACTACATGGCGATAATATGCTAGATACTCAAGAAAGGAAATTTAAAAAATGGTCACTTCCCTGTGGTCCTGAGAGTCAGTGAGATTTATAGTTGGTCATCCTGCCTTATCACTTTAGTCCATTCTGAGGCTGACCACGCTCTGGAACACAGGGAAGTGACCCTTTTTTTAATTTCCTTTCTTGAGTATCTAGCATATTATCACCATGTAGTTAGATTTGTTTACATATCCTTATATATATTTTTTGTGTTTGTTGTTTGTTCCAGCTGAAGGCCTACTTGGCCGAAACGTCGACTTTTGTTTTGTCCATTACCACGTAAAGCTGTCACAATACCACTTTTTTTCTTATTTTTTTTAGTATTGCTAGCAGGCTTATGATAGAGTCTGTCGTAAGGGGCTTTTATTGAAGATGAGAGATGCCGGAATACATGCAAAACTTATACAAATGGGTCAAATATTTCCTAGTTGACAGAACAATACAAACTAAATTAAACGAATCCTTATCAGACAGAGGTGCTAGAAGAAGGATTACCACAGGGATCACCACTCAGTTGTACCCTTTTTTTGATATATATCACTGATCTGACAAAACGCTGATAAATAAAAAAAAGCTATCTATGCGGATGATCTGGTCATGTGGAGTACGAATGAAAATATTAGAACAGCTGAAGCACAACTAAACAAAGACCTGAGACACCTAGAAGAATACTGTAATACCTGGAAAATAAAAATAACTATACAGAAAACAGTATATACAGTATTTACTAAAAGTAACAAAATAGCTAAGGCAAACATCAAACTCAATCTACAACACAATAGTCTACAAAAAGAGGAACATCCAACATGCTTAGGAATACAACTAGACCAACAATTGAACCTGAAGAAACACATAGAGAATCTCACTAAGAAGGCAACACAAAGACTTCAACTAATGAAAAGGCTTTCCAGTACCTTATGGGGAGCAGACAAAGAAACACTTAGAAATCTCTATCTGGGATATGTTCGCTCTGTTTTGGACCATGGTAGCTCGCTCCTAGTGACATGCAGCAAAACAACTAACATGACACTGGACAAGATGGAATCCAAGGTAGTTGTAGTTCTGAACTGTCTCCAGGTCTTCTATTCCTTCAATTTTGATATCCATTTGTGGGTTTTGAGTATTTTCTTTGTTTATGATCATAGTTTTAGTCTTTTTGATATTCATATCCAGTCCATATTTTTTGCTTGACATGTTTATTTCATTAAGTAATTGTTGTAGATCTTTAGGATTTTCTACTAGTAGTACAGTATTGTCAGCATACCTTAGGTTATTGATTATCTTTCCATTAGTTTGTAGGCCTGGCATCTCTATGAAGTTTTTAAAGATTTGCTCAGTGTATAGATTGAACAAACTTGATGATGAATTAATTGATAAATTAAAATAATGTACAGATAACAACTCTAAAAAGGCACAAAAAGATTATGTACAAAACTGATTTTGTTTTATTCATGAAAACTGACATTTGAATTCATATTTTAATAATCACTGCCAACATGTATCATGCAGAGTGGAAGCCAACATGCATCAGATACTGAATTTATATTTTAGTTTATTACTTTGTCAGTTATTGAGTTTTATTAGTTGAGCCGAATTTGATTGGTTGTTTTGTGGTGATGATTTATGGAAAATGATGAAACAATAATAATCATGTATTTTTGTTAAAATGTTTAAGAATATCAAACTCGTCATGGCATGTAGAGCTTTACATTAATTGTTGTCTCAACTAATAGATCTTGAGACTCACACTTAGACACACACGTTTCCTCAGTGACAGTGAGTTGGCACTTGGCAGTTGTTGGAGACTCTGGGGAGGTCTAGTCTAACAAAATCTGCTTCATTTCGCAGGTGTAAGAGGTAATGAGTATATAGACAGATTTGCTAGTTTGACTGATGTTGAAGGGCAATGGACCACACTGACATTCTGAATGTCTTCAGGGATGTTGGATAAAAAAACGACTCAAATCATGACCTTAAATCCATAACCATGAAAAGACTGGATGATTATCATGTAAAGGGTGGGAGATGCTGGAAGGGGGAAGCACTACGCAGGAATCCAAAGAAGACTTGTCAGCCAACACAGCACTGATGTTATTAGTCACTACTCATTGAAGGATATACTTCAGTAGAGATCTGAGCACTTATGGACTTGTCCAATGTGCAGTGAGGATGACATGTCAACTAAATTTACAGATCTGTCAAAAAATACTCATATCAACAGTTACCATATATGATTGCCTGGTCAACTGTGAAGAGAAATGTGAACATCAGATGGTGCAACAAGATCAGAAGTAACAATTTTTGGAAAATAACAGAACAAGAACTTGTAAACATATTATGGAAAAAGAATAAGGAGATGGATTAGACACGCACTAAGAAAAACTGATGTCAGCATATCAAGACTGGTATTGTCATGGAACACACAGGGAATAAGAAAACAGAGAAGTCTCAAGAATACAACAAGAAAAGAAATCATATAAATCTTCATGAACATTGGCCATGACTGGAAGAAAACAGAGAAAATGTCCAAAAAAAATAAGGATGGATGGTAAGGATGACTGTCTGTGGTTTACTTTTCCAAATGGTACTGGGAGGAAAACATGTGACAATACGGGAAATATAGATTTGAAGAGAAAAACCAGCAGCAGAATGCAACAATTTTGTTATTCAGTCACCTAAAAAAAAGTGAAAATCATTTACACACAAGTATAAAACACGTTCCTGTGTGTTACCGGGGCCTCATTATGAGGGAAGTAAAGAATAGTGACACTCTGACCTTCCAGGCATGTCGTAAGAGGCGACTAAGGAGGTTGATCGATGGCTTGACAAGCTGTCATTGTAAAAATTACTGTTATGGAAACAGCACCATATATTTTAGAGCAGTGATCTCTGCAATATGTGCCACTTTGGCACGCAAGGTTTCTGTTTTTGAGATTTTGATTCTGCCCTATGTGCCGTCTTCGGCTCGAAAGGACAATAGATAGATAGATAGATAAAACATGAAAGAAATGAAAGATGAATATTAGCATTAATGTTGACCCTATATATTAGTTGCAGAGATTTCAGCGGACCTAATTTTTTCGGGCATGAAAGCTGGCCACTGCAGACTTGTGAGTAGTCTCTATCATCCTTAGGAGAAATAAAAAAAAAATATATATATTAAAAAAAAAAAACAGAAGGGTTAAAGCTTTATGCAATAAATGAATGACACAAATTAGAATGAAGCTTCAGCGCAATAGGCCTTCAGCAGGAACAAACATACAACAGACACACAGATATGTATTTAAAATTAAAAAAAATAATATTAAAAAAAAATTGAACTAGAATGAGAAATAAAAATAAAATGTCTTCCCTGCATCCTGCCTGCCTGAAGGAACATTCTATCATCTTTGAAAATTCCTAGAATCTTAGAAAATTCTATCATCTTGAGTGTTTTCCACATGGATGAGTTTCTATGTGGAATTGGAATGCAAGAACCAGAACAATTCCTCCAACTGTGTCCAGCCTACAATGGCCAATAATGCCAAGCTTAGCCAGAAGGCTCTGGGGCAGCTCTTACGTCTGAAAATGACTGTGGACTTCAACATGATGATGGCACCGCAGATTTTATTTACATGATAAAGAAATGTATTCAAAATGTAAGCCAAAAACACAGCAGCCTGAACAAGCTCAGTCAACATAAGCAAATCAAGATTTTCACACTCAAAAAGGATCACTGTTTCAGAGTACACCTAAACACAAATAGGACTATATGACATACAACATATGATTGTGGAGCACATAGAGTCCAAAGCACACCCTACAGGACTGTATTGCTCTCAACACACTAAAAACAAAAACCTGATAAGCTTTATTTTGTGTATATCTGCTTTCAAAGTTCCTTAAATAAAGACACTAAGAATCTTACACATAAGATTATAAAGGGAAGTCTTTATTTTCAATTTCTCCTTCTTCTCTTTTGAAATTATAATATATATATATATATATATATATATATATATATATATATATATATATATATATATGTGTGTGTAATTAATTTTAAAAATTTAAATAAATAATTGGGTGTTTTTGTATGTTTGTTCCTGCTGAAAGCCTACTGAGCTGAAATGTCATTCCGGTTTGTGTTGTACTCTTGTAAAGCTTTAACCACACCGTTTTTTTTTCTATATTTATTTTTTTTTTCATTTGTTTTCTTAAATTGTGCAAACTATTAAAGTTTTTAAAAATTCATATTTAATGCTCTCTAATTGTTTGAGGGAATGATTTCCCCTAGAAAGACCTGCAGTAGACAGGATGTGGGTTCAGTGATATATGAGGCATGTTTTATGATCTTTGAAGGAATGACTCGTTTGTTGCATGTTTCTCTCTGAGTTAAGGACACCTTAGCTGACACTGTTGCTTTATACCTTTATTTCTTTCCTTTTATCATTTTGGACCAGGTTAATATCTAATTTTGCTTTATAATTTATGGACCAAGTTAATATCTAATTTTGCTTTATAAGTTGTAGACTGGTTAATATATAATTTTGCTTTACAAGTTGTAGACTGGTTAATATCTAATTTTGCTTTACAAGTTGTGGACTGGTTAATATCTAATTTTGCTTTACAAGTTGTGGACTGATTAATGTCCAATTTTACTTTACAAGTTGTGGACTGATTAATGTCCAATTTTCCTTTACAAGTTGTGGACTGATTAATGTCCAATTTTGCTTTACAAGTTGTGGACTGGTTATTATCTAATTTTGTTTTATAATAAGTGGACTGGTTATTATATAATTTTGCTTTACAATTAGTGGACTGGTTATTATATAATTTTGCTTTACAATTAGTGGACTGGTTATTATCTAATTTTGCTGCACTTGCATAATTTTATGCACTATTACTTCTGTTGTAATTCTATAATAGTAACAGACGTAATTCCTAACTTCTAGACAGCCTTTTAACAACACCATATGCTAGCATTCCTAAACATAAAATGTTAGTAAAAAAAAGTAAAGTACCCCCGTCACGTCAAGTGGCGTATAGGGAATATGGTGTTAGCATCCATAAATTTTACAGACCTTCGGCACATGATTTTTGGGGTAATGTGGTTGGTATTATGCCCTTGCCACTTTACTTTCCCAGAAAAAAATCCGGTACCCATTAAAGGCTGGGTGAACCGGAAGCCATCGGTTGGGATCGAACCCTACCTCTTGTCCTTTGTAGTCCAGTTCACAAACCACTGAGCTATCGCAGCTCCCAATACAATATTAGCTGGTTGTTATTTTATCTAGACCAAGGTTATGCTGAGATGTTTTTTTTTTCGCAAAATAACAATACAACGCCTTAACAATTCCAGTTAGTCATGCAGTCCAATTCAAAAGGTTATCATAAGATCTTTTATAAAGAAATAATGAAATTCTATATAATGGATTAATATGACATATAGGTTTTGAATAACATATATTCAATACAGATGAATAACATATACAATTCCATATTTTAAAAATGATATATTGTGTATTATGATGAACAAATATTCATCATCATCATGTGCCATACCGGTTGGTGTAGGCAATCATGTCCCTCCACAATCTTCTATCTACAGTGCATCGTATCAGTTCTGTTGTTGACTGTTTTACATGCCATGACACCAAGCTATCCAGTATTTTCTCTCTTTGTCGTCCGCGATCTCTCTTTCCTTTTATTTTGCCAGTTGTAACCAAGTATTCCAACTTTCCTCTTCTCATGATGTGCCCGAAAAATGTTGATTGCTTCTTTCTGATGTTTTTTAAGAGCTCCCTTTTTGTGTTGGCCTCTTTGAGAACTTCCTCATTGGTCTTTTTAGCTGTCCAGGGAACTTTCAACATTCTTCTGAGAAATCCCATCTCTGTGGCCTCTAATCGTCTTTTCATTTGTTTGTCTACTGTCCATGAACTAATATTACATTTAACATAAAGTAGTAATAGAAGGTATTTCATAAGGAATAAACCATGAATGTTTCAATGATGGAATAATAGAACAATTCAATATCAAAGTTGAAGGAATAGACCTGGAGACAGTTCAGAGCTACAACTACCTTGGACATACTGTAACCGGTGATGGAAAAATGTACAACTGAAATAAACAAAAGAATAGTTATGGCAAACAGTAATTTTAATGCCATGAAAAATATACTAACATCATAACAAATAACACCAGGGCTAAAACTAAGAATAGCAAAATGTTACATCTTCTCAATATTCCTGTATGGTGCAGAAACATGGATATTAGACAAGAAAACAGAACAGAAAACTGAAGCCTTTGAAATGTGGATTTATAGAAAGATAGGTAGAATTGGATGGAAAGAATGAAAACAAACAAAGTTTTAAAACAACTAAAAATGAAAAGAGAAATACTAAACACAATTAGAACAAGACAAATGAAATTTTTGGGGCATGTTAAAAGACACAACAGCCTAATAAAAGTAATATTGGAAGGGGAAATACATGGTAAAAGAGGTAAAGGCAGACCAAGACTAACATGGATGAGTAACATCAAAAGATGGACAAGTCAGCCTATGACAATCTGCACCATCAAAGCAAGAGACAGAATGGAATAGCTCTCCATGGTAGCCAACCTTCGTTGCGAAGACGGCACTTAATGATGATGAATAATAAGATAATTCATGTTATAGACAGCCATCATTCTTCTCTCTTTTTCTTCACTTTCTCTTGTACCCATTCGGGTCTCGATGGAGATACAAAGTTCTGAATCTCACCCTTATGGCAGCCTCACTCATTGTCAATTGATTTTGTTGTAGCGTTTCTTTGATGGTGTCTGGCCATCTTACTCTTGGTCTGCCTCTTGCTCTTCTCCCTTCTCCTATTTTAATATATGCTTTGTATGGTAAGGAATGGGAAGTAAAGAATAGTGACACTGTGACCTTCCAGACATGTCGCAAAAGGCGACTGAGAAGGTTGATCGATGGCTTGACAACCTGTCATTGTAAAAAGCATTGTTATGGAAACAGAACCATAGATTTTAGAAGCAGTGATCTCTGCAATATGTGCCATTTTGGCACGCAAGGTTTCTGTTTTTGAGATTGTAATTCTGCCCTATGTGCCGTCTTCGTCTCGAAAGGACAATAATAGATAGATGGTAAGGAACCACATGACATACTTTCTAGATGGGCAAATCAGTTTATTTGTTAATTCTGAATGTAGCTTAGGATTGACTCAATGCCTACTCTTTCTCTTAGTATTGGTAGTACAAAGTTGAAATTAATATACCCTGTATAAGATGTTTCTTGGTGGTAATAGGTATTGCCTTGTGTTGCAGTTTAGGGGAGAGCCATCCCAATATTTAGTTTGCCTTATTGCTATGTATATCTATTTCTTTATCGATTTCACCATCTTCAGATAACGTTGTTGCCATATATTTAAAGTTTGTTACTTGTTTTATAATATGACAGTCATAGCATCTCAATTCATGCAATGGAGAAGAAGAAAAGGAAGCAAAATAGTAAAAGATAGAGGAAGAAGAAACTCAACTACACCTCAAGTATGACATATGGAACTATCTGAAGTATAACATATAGAAACACCTAAAGTATGACATAAAAATACCACAAGTATGACATATAGAAACACCTAAAGTATGACATATAGAAACACCTGAAGTATGACATATTGAAATACCACAAGTATGACATATAGAAACACCTCAAGTATGACATAGAAATACCTCAAGTACCTCAGATATGACATATAGAAATACCTCAAGTATAAAGGTAAAGTATGAGACTTTTTTTTTTTTTTGCACTCGCCAGCTTTTACCTCTGACGAAGTCCATAGAGACTAGGAACTGAATTTTGCATGTTAATCCATTTTTCCCTGGCAGCCGTGTGCACAGGGGTCCCTCGCCATACAGGGAGATAACTCCGTCTTTGGATGTACTCATATTATTTCATTCCATGAGTAATTGGCATTTCACCGCCTCGCTGCTGAGACCAGGGATGGTTGCCGCAGAGAGAAATCATAAATAAAAATCCCAACTGGTGCAGCTGGGATTTGAACCCACAACCTCTCTGTCTCGAGGCCAACCAGTACCCCCCAGTATGATACTTGAATCGACGTCTAAGCACGCGAGTTTTCCCCCATATGTGCTCGGCTGCCTATCCAAAAGTGTTCGGAGACTTCTGGATAGTGTCGCTTCAAGCATTGAAACTCACGATGCGAGGCGACACTCCTCACCTTCCCAGAGTACTATACCCTGGTACCCATTTCTGCCAGTGGCTGGGTCGACCGCAGGGGTATTGTTTTTCCAACCATGAGTACAACTCACACTGCTCAAACTGTTTCCAGCGGGATGGGTTGTCCGAACATCGGTAGCCCACTTGGACGGGGTTTTCCCGACAAGGCTATCGAGACCCCCTAAACCTCAAGTATGACATTCAGAAATATCTCAAGTATGACATTCAGAAATACCTCAAGTATGACATATAGAAAATATGGTGTTAGTACTAATAATTTTTGACAATCAGTGCAGCATTTAGTAGTCAGTACTACACCAGATCATTATTTGTTCTCAAAAATAATCTCCAGCACCCATTTAAGGCTGGGTGAACCTAGAAGTCAGTTGGTGAAAAGAATGAACTCAACCTCTTGCAAGTTCACCAACTATAGTCGTGTCATGGTTTCACCCAAGTAGGGTAATTACCACCCCCAAATGTTTGGTAATTCTCCTCAAACTAAGGTAATTTCCCTCATGCCATATCTCTAGGGTTCATTACCACCCATTATAGTAATTAAGGGAGCCATGATAGTTCAGTGGTTTGTGAACTGGCCTACAAGGGACATGAGGTTGGGTTCGATCTTGATCGACGGCTTCCAGGTTCACCCAGCCTTAGATGAGTACCTGATTTTTTTCTGGGAAAGTAAAGCGGCATGGACGCAATGTACCCGGGAGTACTTATTATTTACTTGTGGGCAGCAGACATCATATGTTTGATGGTAGTGTGACCTCAGATGGAATGCGCTGCTCGTGTTTACAATCGGGCCAACACGCCTTCGTGCCCCCTGGCTATCGTCTCAGCCCTGACCTTCCCGGGTCACTGTAGTAATTCGGGTTTGTTGTAAAAGATGACCGTTTCACGTTGTGGTTCCGCGATAATTTTACTGTTGTTATGATTCGTCCCCGAGGTTGACGCTAGGCTAGATAAATATAACTGTGTAACAGATAACAACACTTTGGTTATAAGAGTTTGTTCCGACTTTTAATTCTGTCACATCGGACTCTCGTTACACACTGGATATGGCAGTTTACACACTTAGAGCGCACTCTACAATTTCTTCAGTCGTTCGCCCTAACACTTGTCTCTGGGCTCCGACCGCATTCATACTCTCATCTACACTATATGTGGACCGTCCCCATTGATGGCCCGCCCTAAATCTACTTCTACCGGCCAGACTGTCTCTTAACAGTGCTACTTACTAATCTGTCCGCCTAACTGTTCTTCTCTAGTCTTTGCATCTCCTAACTATCGCGTGTTCTTTGCTGGCTAAAATTCTATTACTCTTGCTTGGTGTCCTGACTCTAGATCATCACTCCCTGCCAACTCAGTCTCTTCCAGTCTTCAGTATCCAAAAAGTCTTCACTATTATTCTAACTCACATTCTAATCTAATTCTACTAGGCTAAGGTTAGCCTCTCTATGGGCCGACCACATGGTCGCCTGTCTCCTAACGAGCGTGTATGCCCTGCCGACTACATTTCTCCTAGTGTCTGGTCTCCAGTGCTTCATCTCCAAGTGCTTTTTTCTCCAAGTGCTTGTCAATCTTTTGTGTTTACCTCTTAAATTTGGATTTTGTCAGCCAATCAAAATTGACTTCCTACGCGTCTGTCTGCCCACTCACTTCTGAACATGGTCTTTACATTTTGCACGTGCATTTCGACCCATAGTCTCATTTTTCTCCTGACTTCGTCTTAATGTCTTTTTCCTTTTTTTTCTCCTTGACCTTGTTCTCTCGTCTGTTTACTCCTCTATTCTCTCCTTCCTCCCACTTTTACCTCTACGCATCTGTCTGCCCATATGGTCTTCACATTTTCCCAGTGCATTTGAACCCATCCTCTCCTTATTTTTTCTCGTGACTTCGTCTTAATGTCTTTTTCCTCCTTGACCTTGTTCTCTCGTCTTTGTTTCCTCTCTACTCTCTCCACTCCTCCCCCTTCTACAGCAATACCGACCACATTACCCAGAAATCATGTGCTGAAGGTCAATAAAAATTATGGTCACTAACATCATATTCCCTATATGCCACTCGGCGTGACATGGCTCTTTACTTCTACTTACAGTGTATCTTGGACATGAAGAAGTTTATGTTAAAAGAAACAAGATGCCCAGATGGTACCTAGATAGGATCATGAAATATAGACTGTTCTGAGAACAGTCACAGCTGTTTGTAGTTGATACTTTAGTTATTTACTCATTTGTGTCTTCCTAGAAATATAAAATGCACACGCTTCGTCTAATATACATTCAAGTTGATTAGAAAAAGTTATATATTACAATTTTAAAAACGTTTGTGGTTAAAATTGATGAAACTCAATTGAAGACAGAATCACAAGAATCTCTTGAACTTGTCAACCTTTGATCTTTTAGTTACAAGCATTATATTACTAAAGTCATAATAAGTATTTCTATCTATCTATCTATTGACCTTTCAAGCCGAAGACAGCACATAGGGCAGAACCACAATCTCAAAAACAGAAACCTTGCATACCAAAATGGCACATATTGCAGAGATCACTTATATTCTTTGGTTATGGAAGGCTCCGGTGTCACTGCAAACGAATTAAAATCCATAAATGCTCAACCGCCCGTGCCAGTGGAATCATCCGAATTACTAACTCATCTCCCAAACAAAGAAAGGTAGCTGTAGTCCCCATCATAGCAGTCTCAGCACATGTCAAAAGACATAAGGCGAAACCGCACAGAAAGTGAACACAGCCAACTGTTCCCTGCCATACGATATCATCATTCATTGCAAACAATTGGAATATCGAAACATGATCAAAACAGATGAAACACACAGCTCACAGTGTGCACAGAGCACCTAACTCAGTAGCTCCTGCAACAAATTGGACTAGGAATATGAGGAAACTGCAACAAGGAACACTTTCATACATAGCCTAGATCACTTCTAAAAACTATCTATAAAAGAAATATTTACTTTAGGAAAAACAATACACTCTGTGTGTGGTGTCACAAATTGAAAACACTTCTATAAAATATCAGTTTTAAGAATGAATGGTATGTACCAGACTCTGGACATCTACACCCAAAAGTGCTGCAACATTTTCTAAACTATAACTAAAATGCCACTTTTATATTAACACAAGCAGCTGTGACAGATACATTAAACTATACACAGCACAAATGCTTATGCAAACAAGAAATGAAAAGAATATATAGGAAGGTAAATTTGCTAGAGAAATCACCAGTCAACCACAAATATCATCAGTAATCAAGAAAAGATTATGGCCATATGTTAGAAATGTAATGAGATGAGCTAATAACCGAATAGCAAAGCAAGCCCTCAAGTGGGACACAACAGGTAGGAGGAAAAGAACATTGATCAGAGAGGCAAAGGCAGCAGGAATCGGTTCCCTCAATGAGATTGAGATGCTTGCACAGAACAGAGACAAAGGACAAGATTTGTTAAAAGATCTTTGCAAAGATTGAGACTGATAGAATGGAAATTTTGTAAACAGGGAAAGAGTATCTAAGTCTATGACCTATGGACTGGTTACGGTTCAAAAGGTCTATAGATAGATAGACAGAAATTTGTTACCTATGGACTGGTTACAGTTCGAAAGGTCTATAGATAGATAGACAGAAATTTGTTACCTATGGACTGGTTACGGTTCGAAAGGTCTATAGATAGATAGACAGAAATTTGTTACCTATGGACTGGTTACGGTTCGAAAGGTCTATAGATAGATAGACAGAAATTTGTTAACTCCAGAATGGTAATATTTTAAGGATGTCTTGGCCTATTTGATTCTTGAACTTTGGGTCATTGCAACAATGTTGATAATGGCTAAGAATCATTTTCTCTCCATCCATCTTTCACTTTCAATTGCCATTCTTCTTCTGCTTATACTGTATAGTTTTCTTCTTCTTGAGTATGTCTTTAAATCATAATTATTGAGTGCTGTTTCCGCATCAATTAAGACACCCATTAAACATTAAGATAAAGAAATAAAACAAGTAGAGGAATTCAAGTATTTAGGCACAATGTTCACAGAAGATGGAAAAATAGACAGAGAAATTGACATGAGAAAGCAAAAAGCAAATGCTGTCACATACCAGCTTTCACCATTGCTAAGACATCCAAACATTTCTATGGCAGCTAAACAACAAATAATAAATAGCATTTTCATACCAACTTTGTGCTATGAAAGTCAAACATGGACCCTTTCTAAATCACATTTAAGAAAGATCAATACATGTGAGATGTGATGCTTGAGAAAAGTAACAAACAACACAAGAAGAGATAGAATACCAAAAGAAACCATAAGAACAATTGTAGGAACTGCCAAGAATATATAGAACAACAACAACTTAAATGGTTTGGCCACCTGGTCAGAATGAACCCTTACCAATCACCATCAAGGGCGTTCTTCTTGAGAATGCATGGAAAAAGATCAAGAGGAAGACCCAGAAGAAGATGGATAGATGCAGTGACAGAGACATGTAACAACAAAGGAAAATCACTAATTCAGACAGTTCGAGCAGCTCAAGAACGACAAACAATATAAACCACGACATCTTTTAGGTATCAGTGAAAAGAGAAAAGAAGAAGAAGTCTCCGCATTGAAGGTTGGCTACCACAGAGCACCATTCCGCTCTGTCTCTTGCTCTGATAGTACAGGTTGCCATAGGTTGACTTGTCCATCATTTGATGTTACACATCCATGATGTTTTGATATTAGTCTTGGTCTGTCTCTTTTACTTTGTAATTTCCCTTCCAAGATTACTTTTAGTAGGCTACTGTGTCTTTTAACATGCCCCAAAATCTCATTTACACATTTAAATGCCAATCGTGAAAAACTCAAAGAAAGCAACATTATACTCAAGCCTGGTGACAATACAGCCTGGCCACATAAGGTATTGTTGAGACCATATGAGCCTTTTTTGTTCATCATATTCAGGGCATGATTGTAGCAGATATATGAGGTTATTTTGCCTGTGCCATTTTCATCAGTAGTTGCTATCTTTTGATTAATATATTGTTCTTATAAGCTGAAGAAGGCATATAGGTAAGGAATTGCAGGCTTTCCTTGTCCAACGATCTTTGCTATTAAATGTCAAACTTTGCAAAGTCTTAGACTATGTAAACCGACACAAAGACAGTGTGTCTTGACATATGTCTCTGTTGTGGGTGAATCTCTCAATATCGAAAAGGAAGCCAATGCCAGCTGTCAATGCATCTCTCATCAGTGTTCTTCTTTGTCTACCTGCTTTAAGTTGATATCTTTATCTTTGGCCTGCTGTTTTCCATGTTAGGGCATGCTTTGTGATTCTCTTCCAAATGTGCCCACCTTCTTTTTTGAATTATTGATGATATTACTGGTTGCATGGCCCATTAGCATGTTAAAGGGGAGTGAAATGTACAATTTTATCGTAATAGATCATACCACGTATAGCTGAGGGTGTAAGTTGTTATGGCTATGGTTATCGAAGGCCCTGGTATCACTTCTTCTTCTTCTTTCTTCTATCCTTCCTCTGTTGCCGTTGGCGTCGAGGGGAGAAACAATCTGCGATTCTTTGCTCTTCTGTTGGCCTCTTCTGATGTTATTCCTCCTAGTGACTCTAGTATTCCCTTTATCCATCTCTTTCTCGGTCTTCCTCTTAATCTGACGTTTTCGTAGCGTTTGTTTATGGCTCTTTGATTCATTGTTAGTTCTTTCTGTCTTGTTATGTGGCCGAACCAATTTATCTGTTGTTTCTTTATGTATTCGATGGCTGGTTCAATTTCGAGTTTCTTCCTCAGGTCAGTGTTTCTTACTCTGTCCCTTAAGCTGTTTCCTGTCATTCTTCTGACACATTTCATTTCGGTGGTCGTTATCTTTCTTATTGTTCTAGAGTCCAGCGTCCAATTCTGGCACTGATAGCACAGAGTTGGTAGAAAAATTGATTTGTATATTGCCCTTTTTGCTTCCGTAGTTATTGCTTTGTTTTTCAATAATGTTGATACTTGGCCTATAACTTGGCATGCTTTGTTACACCTTATATCTATCTATCTCTGTATCACTGCAAACGAATTAAAATCCATAATTGCTCAACCGCCCGTGCCAGTGGAATCATCATAATTAAAACTCATCTTATTGAAGGATCCAAACAAAGAGGGCAACTGCAGTTCCCATCATAGCAGCTACAGCACACACCGAAAGACATAAGGCCTAACAGTACTGAAATGAATGCACCCGAACTGTCCTTCGTCATATGATATCATCATTCATCATAAGCAGTTGGAATATTGAAACACGATCCGGATGAAAAACACAGCTCACGGTGTGCCCCTAGCACTAAACTCAGTAGCTCCGGCAGCAAGTCGGGCTTGGAATATGAGGAAACTGCAACAAGGAACACTTTTCAGACTGAGCCTCATTGGTTCCTGCCACCTATCCATCATATTGACAGAAAGGGTGTGAGTATACATCCTCATCGTTATTCTTGTTATACACTGTTATTATTTTTCCAACACAGTGAGTCACATAAAAAAAAAAGTAAAGTTTTCCATCCCTGCCTACCTATGTAGGCGTTTGGGAAATGAGGTGGTAGTGACCATATTTTTTCCATGACCACTTTTTTCTGGCACTTTCTCTTTTGAGTAATGTGGTCAGCATTATGCCAGTCTGTCTTTATTTCCTAGAAAAATCTCCAGTACCAATTTTTAGAGGCTGGGTACACCCCCGAGCTTATTCTGTCCTAAAAAAAAATCAGCAAAAATCTGGGAATTGAACCCAAATGCTTCTGATCAAGAAGCAAGTGTGCTAACCACTAAGCTTCTGAGGTTCCAATGAGCCAGGTGCCTATTCTTTTTTCAGCTTTGGTCAACTGGAAAGTGTCGAGCTGTGCTTGGACTCATAATCACTGTGTCACCAATCCAGAACGTTGTCACTATGCTATTGATGCTCTCCATCAGGAGTGGTCATATATACAGAAAACCATTCTCTTAAACTATCAAGTTTCTTTTCTCTCTCTGTTTCCCTTTATCTTATCTTCCCTCAATTTTTCCAGTTGTCATAATTACATATATTCCAATAGCTTACTTCTCACAGCATGATAAAAAACAAAATTATGATCGTCTCTTCTTATATCGGAAATAAGATATCTTAATTTTTTTGTTTTGGTCTCTTTTAGAACAGCCTATTACTGTTTCCAGCAAGCATGGTATTCTTAACATTCTTCTTTAAAAACAATATTTTTGTGGCTTTCAATGATTATCTAGTCTTTTCTGATTGTCCAGGACTCACCTCTATATTTTAAAAACTGGATCTACAGTACAATGAAAAGCTCTTTTTATTATTTCTGTTGTCAAAAATGGGTTATCTAATATGTTATATAATATGTTATACTTTGAAATGTAGTCTTTGCTTGCAATTCACACACACTCAAAAAGGATTCATTAATAAATGCTGATTTAAAGATTGGGGTCTCTGTCTGAAGGGTGAATTAAAGAAATAAGAATAGTTATGGAGTTGGTTTAACCAGAAAGCTACAGGAACTGTCAGAGTGCATGCAAATCCCTATTTACAGAAGAAGAATGAGCACCTTTGTGACTGTCAAAAGTGCAACCAAGTTGCACTGGAACATCAGACATAGAGAGCAGATGTTTTAAGATATCATAATTGCTAAATGTAAGAAATAATTGGTTAGGATATAAACAAACATTCAAGAAAAGTGATGCTGCATATAATCACGTAGAAAAAAAAAACAGTATTAACTGTGTCAAAAGCATAGTATGTAAAACACATGAAACAGAAAAAAAATTAGTAAAATAATAAAGTTCTGCGGATGAAAGTTAACAATGAATTTATATGGTCATTGTCATGCTCATTATTTCAAAATGAATAAAGATAAGAAATTATAAAAAATGAAACAATAATTAAAACAATTATATATTCATAGTTTATGAACTAGCTGAAATGATTTAACATTTTTAATGAAATCAAAGAGTGAGAAAATGAATTAACATTGCATTTGTTGTTCTTGAGAGAACTGCAGAGGTTGAGTTAGTGTAATCGTGAAATGCACTCATCGCCAACAAGGGTTCAAATACCGAAAGCAGCAGCTAGGGTTTGTAAACATTCCTGTGACCTACCAGTCACCTGGTAAAATGGAAAGAAGAGTTCACACTCTGGGGAAGGGCAAGAAAAGTTTCATTTTATGAAAGATAACACCAGTCAGAAGTTTCTGGTCAGCTAACAGCTAGACTGCAGAGCATAATATAGTACTTACTGTTGCAGAGGGAGAAGTTATCTCGAAAGAAAAACAAAATTGAAAATTAAGAAAACAATGATCACCATTCAGTAAAATTTATTAAGAAGTAAGAAATTAAATAGTTTGGTCTGGTGACAGGACAGAAACAGTTAACCATTATACATGTCTTTGAGGTCTTGACAGAGGACTAGTAGCAAGCAGTGGTGATTTGTTAGTAGCTTGATAATATATAAGTGTTTTATACTTGGTCAGGTTATCTCATGACCGAATCTGTCAATATTGGATCATCATCAAGTACCGTGCCTGCTGGTGTAGGTGATCATGTTTCTCCACAACTTTCGATCTCGACAGTTATTTATCATTTCAGTTGTTGACCTTCTGCCAAGCCATTCTCTTAAGCTGTCTGGTATTTTTCTCTTTGATTCCCTCTATCTCTTTGTGCCTCGATTTTTCAAGTTTGTTAAATTATATTCCATCTGTTCCCTTCTTATTATACGACCAAAAAATTATGATTATGTTTTTTCCTGATATTGGATACTCTCTTTTTGCTTTGGCCTCTTTCAGAACATTTTCATTACTCTTCTTAGCTGTTCAAGGTATTCTCAATATTCTTCTGTAAAACCACATTTATACAGCCTCCAGTGATTATCTTGTCTGTTCTCTTATTGTCCATGATTCACATCCATTTGTTAAGACTGGCACTACATAACAATTAAGAACTCTTTTCTTGTTTCTAATGTCAAAAATGAATTTTTCAGTGTCTTCCTCGTTTTTTTTAAAGCTGCTTTTGGATAGACAAATATGATCACAGAATGAACTAGATGCATTTGTGATAACTGGTCTCATCCTTCTCTGGTTACTGTTACTCTTGTCTTTTGATTTCGACATCATCACTTCCCCAAATGTTGTGTCATTTTTTTATTTGTTCTCCATGTCCTATGATCTAATTTCAGAGTTTCCCAATTTCTTTCACTGACAGAGAATTCTCTCAAAGAAGCCCTGCAAACATCCTTATATCTCAGCACTGGTCTTTTGGTCTCTTTCAGTCTTTAAGCTCTCCATACAATAATTGCTTGGGAATATGATTGTTGTCCATTCTTCTCATGACCAAACCACCTTAATCTTAGATTCCTAAATTTTGCTACGATGGATATGAGTTTGGCTTGTTGCAAGATGTCAGAGTTGGTTATTTTGTCCTGCCATCTGATGTTCATTATCCTGTAAAGGCAACGTGCATGAAAACTATTTAGCCTTCTCTCCTGCCCTGCACAGGTAGTCAAAGTTTCTGATCCATATAAAAAGTAAAGTTTCCCTCCACACCTTGCTAGGCATATAGGGAATATGGTTTTAGTGACTGTATTTTCTATGACCATGGCACATTTTTGGGTGATGTGGTTGGTATCATGCCAGGCCACCTTTACCTCCCAGAAAAATCTCTGGTACCCATTTTTAGAGGCTGGGTGAACTCTGGAGCCATGTCAGTCCAAACAAAAATCTGCCACTGCTGGGGATCGAGCCCAGACCCATCTTGTCAGGAAGCAAGCACACTAACCACTCAACCACCAAGGCTCCCATGATCCATATAGATACACAGAAAAATAGGTCTTCTTTATCAAAGGAAGCTCACCACTGCAGGGATAATGAGCAATCCTTTGTAGACAGTTCGTTTATGACGCAGACTATTATTGACAAACCCTGTTATGAAATGATTTAAGGGCTTTAACAGATTCAGGTCAGTGACCCCTGTTATGGTAGCTAAAGGTCACCTAACTTTCTAGAGTCCTTGATATAGAAATAATACTGACTATATAACAGATTCAATAAAATTATAACAATATGTATTAATGACATTACAATAACAAAGATATAAAGACAGAGAGAGAATAAAACATTCATTAACAAGAGAACACAAATTAAATTTCCTTTCTGCATAGAATGTTTTCAAAAGCCTGCAATGCATACATATTATAGTTTATATCTTCTAAATAGTTATTAAAGTAAAACAAACGTAAGTAATGGTTTACAATAATATAACACATTAATATATAATATTAATAATATAACAGAAAATAGCATAGCAGATAAGACATGATAAAACAAGCCACCATTTTGACACAAAAGCTCTTTAGTAGGGGCGAACAAAAAACAAGACAAAACAAATTTAATCACAAATCTAGATAATTCATTGAAAGGAAAAGTGACAATTTTAATTCATGTCAGTAATAAAGAATGTCCCTGCATATTATTTGAATTTAGTGTCCATATTGTTACGCTGTAATTGGAACTTGTATGGTTTATGTGCTTAGTAATATGCCAGATTTACTGGCCATATACTGGATTATGAAAATAACTCAAAACAGCAGAAATGGGATCCAGTGGTCACTGACCAAACAACTTGATGATTTAGACATTGCTGATGACATAGCTCTTCTATCACACAGCCATCAACAGATGCAGGATAAAATGAGTATACTTGATGAGAGATCACAACAGCTAGGACTGAAGATTAATAGAGATAAGACCAACATTATGAGAATTAATCCAGTTGGCAATAACCAAATAAAACTAGGAGAAATACATCTACTAGACGTACAATCTTACATATATCTGGGCAGGAATATAGATAAAGAGGGAGGAACAGAAAATAATACCAAAATAAGGATATCAGAAGCAAGAGGAGCTTTCATTGCACTGGGAAACATATGGAAATCCAAAGAAATTAGGTTAAATAAAAAAACAAACATTTCCAACTCAAATGTTAAGTCAGTCCTATTATATGGCTGTGAAACACGGAGAACAACAAAATTGACAATCACGAAGATACAGACTTTCATTAATGGATGCTTACGCAGAATAAAAGGATGGAAAAGGCAGGACAAAATCACTAACATAGAATTATGGAAGCGTACCAGTCAAATACCAGTGGATAAAGAGATACAGCAAAGACGATGGCGCTGGATAGGACACACACCATGGAAGCCAACTGAGAGTATTACACAACAGGCCCTTTTTTGAAATCCCCAGGGGAAAAGACAAAGAGGAAGACTAAGGAATTCTTGGAGAAAACAAATAGAAGGAGAGGTGAAGATGATGGGGAAGACATGGAATGATCTTAAAAGAATGGCAAAAAACAGAAAGACTTGGAAAGTGTTTGTTGAAGACCTGTGCTCCGCAGTGAGCTGAAAGGTAGAAGAAGAAGAATATGCCAGATTGTCTTGCTTTTTGTTTTTGATAAAAATCTTTGGTACTTATTTTTAAAAAATATTGATTGGAAAAAAAATGTCACTGTTGGAAATTGAACCTGGATTAAATGGTAAGTAGAGTACACTGGCCACTTCACCACCAAGACTTTTATACAATTTAATAAAACATAACTAAAATCATCGAAGATAAAATAAAACTTAAAGTAAATGATAAAGTTCACCAAAAAAATGGATCAATCTGGTGGTAGGAGAAAAGAAATTCCATGACAGCAAGGAAATTCTTTAAAAACAATACAAAATGCGATAGAAGCAATGACATTCATGAAAACAAAAAGAAATTATCGATGAGACAATATTAAAATCACATAAAACGTTTCAGTTTAATAAAAGAACAAAGTTAAATTAGAACATATTTCATCAAAGGCATTAAAATCCATCAGCAAAAGAAAACAAAGAATATTACTGTAGGCAATATAAAATTCATCAAAATATAATATTAGTTGATGAGAAACTTGCAGCCACAAAATTCAAAATAAAATCTTATAAAGACAGTTACATACATAGAAAACGTAATGAAATCAGATACAGACTAAACCAACTAGAAACAAAATATATACAGAGAAACATCATAGTTATAAAATTTCATTCATTCATGAGATGAGTGCCATCTCTGCATCAAAGGTTGGCTACCATGGAGCGTCATTCTGCTCTGTCTTTTGCTTTGATGGTGCCGGTTGTCATAGGCTGACATGTCCATCTTTTGATGTTACCCGTCCATGTTAGTCTTGGTCTGTCTCTGCCTCTTTCTTCTTCTATCCTTCCTCTGCTGCCGTTGAGGGGAGAAACAATCTGCGATTCTTTGCTCTTCTGTTGGCCTCTTCTGGTGTTATCCCTCCTAGTGACTCTAGTATTCCCTTTATCCATCTCTTTCTCGGTCTTCCTCTTAATCTGGCGTTTTCGTAGCGTTTGTTTATGGCTCTTTGATTCATTGTTAGTTCTTTTTTGTCTTGTTATGTGGTCAAACCAATGTATCTGTTGTTTCTTTATGTATTCGATGGCTGGTTCAATTTTGAGTTTCTTCCTCAGGTCAGTGTTTCTTACTCTGTCCCTTAAGCTGTTTCCTGTCATTCTTCTGACACATTTCATTTCGGTGGTCGTTATCTTTCTTATTGTTCTAGAGTCCAGCGTCCAATTCTGGCACTGATAGCACAGAGTTGGTAGAAAAATTCTACCTCTTTTTTTTTTTTAAATTTAATTTTAAAAAATTAACTATGAAAATAATAAAGAAATTGGATGACGATACAATTGAATGCTATAAATACATGGGGGAAGACACAAGAGCCAAAATGACCAAATACAATGGACTGAACATGGCCAGTGATTGATAGTTAACAACTTGTATTAGTATCAACGGCAACAGCTGAACAACTCTGTACTCTATTTCTCTGCTGTACCGCTGGAAATTGACTAATCAGTTTGGTCAAGCAAGTAGGAATCAAAGAGGGAACGCAATCAGGTTCTTAAAAATACCCTGTTCAAGTCGGAAGTGTTGGGCCTTAAGGTGTAAAATATTGCAGTTTGCAGTAAATAACTATATAACATCCTTTTAAAGGTAAAAGCAGCCCTGGTGGTTATGTGTTCTTGCTTCATTATCAGAATGGTCTATATTTAATTCTAAAAAGTGACAAATTTTTTTTCAAGATTGACAAGGATTTGGGGTTTACCCGACTTCTAAAAAAAGTAGCAGAGATTTTTCTGGGAAGTAAAGGCAACCTGGCATGATATAGATCACATCAGCCAGAATATGTGTCTTGGTCGTGGAAAAATAAGCTCACTAAAACCATATTCCCCTTATACTGAGCAAGGGACAGAGGGAATCTTTACTTTACTTGTTAAAGGTGAAAGATGAAAAGATGTTCTCGAGAAATGCAGCAGAACTAAAGACATGGCAAGATTTTAGACACAATTTTTATTTATGTTATTTTTCCTTCATGTCCTCTTGTACCCGTTTGGACGTTGAGGAAGATGCAAAGTTCCTGTTCTCTCCCTTTTAGATGTTTCAATCATTATCAAATGATATTATCATAGCATTTCTTTGGTGTTGTCTGTTCGTCTTACTCTGGGCCTGCCTCTTGCTTTTCTCTCTTCTCCTTTTTTAATACATGCTTTGTATGGTAACAAATCACAGCATTCTATCTAGGTGGGTAAACCTGTTTATAAGTAGCTTAGAATTGCCTCAATGCCTACTCTTTCTCTTATAATATCATTTCTGATTCTATTTTTTTTTTCTGGTCACTCCAAACGGAGAAATATAATTCTTTTATGTCCTGAATGAAATCAGTTATCTTATTATATTTTATCCACATATGTTGTGGAGAGTTACTGGAAGCTGCAGTTCCTCATCCTGAGACAAGTGTCAGACTAACTGTTGTTAGAGGATAAAGGCATACAAACGTGGAACTGCAGTAAAGCCGATGATGATAACAATAAAAAAAAAAAACACGTTTAAGTAGAATGGTTACAGTTTGATGTATGTTAGTAAAGTAAAGAAAAAGTAAAGTACCCCCGTCATGTCAAGTGGCGTATAGGGAAATATGGTGTTATTGACCCTATATTTTACAGACCTTCAGCACATGATTTTTGGGGTAATGTGGTCGGTATTACACCCGTGCTGCTTTAATTTCCCAGATAAAAATCCGGTACCCATTTAAGGCTGGGTGAACCCGGAAGCTGTCGGTTGGGATCGAACCCTACCTCTTGTCCTTTGTAGTCACTTTGTAGAACACTTGTTCACTAACCACTGAGCTATCACGGCTCTATGTATGTTAGGGACAACACAAAATCAAAATGATGCTGTGGTTCAGTAGACCTTCAGCAGAAACAACTCAAGGATATGCAATTTTCTGTAATGTTTATCATCTATTAGGGAATAATAGAAGGAAAAGGTATGTGTTAGCACTTGGAAAAAATGACAAATAAACAACAACAGAGAAAAACAAAGAACAATATATGGTCCGAAGCAGGATCGAACCCGTACTCCATGGCACTGCGCCTTGCCACGAGAAGCCGATAAGAATTTTTGCCTCGGAAGTTTCCCTATTTAATAATATTTATTTATTATTATTTGTCTCCTTATCATCTATTACTTCATCAACGAATCTTAAAAAGTATGTTAAATACGCACAGTAGCATTTTCCACTGAATTATTGGTGACTCTTTTTTTTTTTTTTTTTGTAGCTGTTTGCCCAGTGATCCTGCTTTTTTACTGCTTGCTTTTAAAGGATGATAAACGGGTGTAGCTATATTGTGTTGCACTGTGGTTTACAGTAAGCTGTGATGTGTGTGCCTTCCACCAACACTTACATCTTCAGCGAAGTCACAGGTGACGAGGACCATTCATCATATTCTGTTGTTAGTTTAGTCTATATGTGTTATTAAGAATGTATATGTTATATATATATAGTTTAGTCTATAAGTGTAATTAGGACTGTCTTAAGGGTGTATATGTCAGTTTAGTCTATATGTGTGATTAAGACTATATATGTTTAGTCAATCTATATGTGTGATTAAGACTCTATATGTTATGCCCAACTGAGCCCAGAATAGTCTAGGAAAGTCTGGCTATGTACATGATGCTGTTGGGGGAGTCTATTTTATGCATCTATTTAGCCGGCCTCCATTGTTTGGCTGTTGAACTTGTAGATATCACACAAGCTGTAACCTGCCTTCTCCCCATTCAACTTTAGTGTAATCCAAAAGATATACTTTAGTGTAGTCCAAAAGATATACTTTAGTGTAGTCCAAAAGATACAACTTTTGTGTGGTCCAAAAGATATACTTTAGTTTGGTTAAAAAGATACAACTTTAGTGTGGCCCAAAAGATATACTTTAATGTTGTCCAAAAGATACAACCATGGTGTTGTCCAAAAGATACAACTTTAGTGTGGTCCAAAAGATATTATTTATGTGTGGTCCAAAAGATACAGCTTTGGTGTGGCCCAAAAGATACAACTTTAGTGTGGTCCAAAAGATATTATTTATGTGTGGTCCAAAAGATACAACTTTGGTGTGGCTGAAAAGATACAAATTTAGTGTGGCCCAAAAGATATACTTTAGTGTGGTCCAAAAGATATAACTTTAGTGTGGTCCAAAAGATACAACTTTAGTGTGGCCGAAATGATATACTATAGTGTGGTCCAAAAGATACAACTTTAGTGTGGTCCAAAAGATACAACTTTAGTGTGGCCCAAATGATATACTATAGTGTGGTCCAAAAGATACAACTTTAGTGTAGCCCAAAAGATATACTTTAGCGTGGTCCAAATGATATACTATAGTGTGGTCCAAAAGATACAACTTTAGTGTGGCCCAAATGATATACTATAGTGTGGTCCAAAAGATACAACTTTAGTGTAGCCCAAAAGGTATACCTTAGTGTGGTCCAAAAGATACAACTTTAGTGTGGTCTAAAAGATACAACTTTAGTGTGGCCCAAAAGATATACTTTAGTGTGGTCTAAAAGATACAACTTTAGTGTGGCCCAACAACTCCAACTTTTATGTAGCCCAACAAATCCAGTTTTAGTGTGGCCCAACAGATCCAACTTTAATGTGGCCCAACAGATCCAACTTTAGTGTGGCCCAAAAGATATACTTTAGTGTGGTCCAAAAGATACAACTTTTATGTGGCCCAACAAATCCAACTTTAGTGTGGAACAACAACTCCAACTTTTATGTAGCCCAACAACTCCAACTTTTATGTAGCCCAACAAATCCAACTTTAGTGTGGCCCAACAACTCCAAATTTAGTGTGGCCCAACAACTCCAACTTTTATGTAGCTCAACAAATGCAAATTTAGTGTGGCCCAACAACTCCAACTTTTATGTAGCCCAACAGATCCAACTTTAGTGTGGCCCAACAAATCCAAATTTAGTGTGGCCCAACAACTCCAACTTTTATGTAGCCCAACAGATCCAACTTTTATGTAGCCCAACAGATCCAACTTTAGTGGGCCCAACAGATCCAACTTTAGTGTGGCCCAACAAATCCAAATTTAGTGTGGCCCAACAAATCCAACTTTAGTGTGGCCCAACAGATCCAACTTTTATGTAGCCCAACAGATCCAACTTAAGTGGGCCCAACAGATCCAAATTTAGTGTGGCCCAACAGATCCAACTTTAGTGTGGCCCAACAAATCCAACTTTAGTGTGGCCCAACAGATCCAACTTTAGTGTGGCCCAACAGATCCAACTTTAGTGTGGCCCAACAAATCCAACTTTAGTGTGGCCCAACAAATCCAACTTTAGTGTGGCCCAACAGATCCAACTGTTATGTGGCCCAACAAATATCCAACTTTAGTGTGGTACTACAGATCCAACATTAGTGTGGCCCAACAAATCCAGCTTTAGTGTGGCCCAACATATCCAACTTTTATGTGGTCTTGCAGATCCAACTTTAGTACAACAAGTACATGCTTAAGCTTTACAATGGCTGTGCAACAGTTGCATCACAACAGTTCTAGTCAGAATGTAACAACAATAAAGACAGTCACAAATATGGAACACACAAGCTCCTATTTAAATAACATAACAATAAACACATATTCTTTTATATACATAAATTATTCAAACGCAGATGTATGGTAAATGGAATGACCTTCAACTCAATCACTGTATACCACAGATCACTAAGGAAAAAAAGCAGCATCCATGTTGCACATAAAAACACCAAAGACCATTGAATGCATCAACATAATCCTAACTGAAGGTCTCAATTATAATAGCCTATTCTTCAAAAAGGTAAAGGATGAGACTTGAATCGGCGCCTTAGCACGTGAGTTTTCACCCATATGTACTCGGCCGCTTATTCAGAAGTGTTTGGAGACTTCTGGATAGTGTTGCTTCAAGCATCAAAACACATGATTTGAGGTGGTATTCCTCACCTTCCCAGAGTAACACCCCGGTAGCATATATTCTTCATTTAGGTAGTTAATGAGTTTTATAAGTGAACATTCACAAATATGTGTCAAAATAAATCAAAGGCATGGCTACAAAACTTAAAATAATTAAAGAATAATCCAAACTAAAAATAAATTTAATCCAACATACAATAAACACAATCTTCAACAATATAAACATAGGACATCCACTTCTGTTGAAAACATCTTTTTGAGGAGTGTTTCCCAGTGTCCTCCTCTCCCTATACAGATCTCTTCTTTTCTCTTGTATGACCAAAAGTTAGGTACCAATTTTTAATGATGGGTTGACTGAGATATATGTATAAGACCCTGGTGTTCCACAAGATAGACCCTCTGCAATTTTTCTAATCCATCCTTTAAAATAAAATACATATCCCCCAAAGTAAAATCAACAAAATCCAAGAAAAAAATGTTTTAAAAAGAACACTTATCACAAAACAACATATAACACTTATTTTTTGTAAACAAGAGAATTTTCCAAATGTTTTTACAATAAAATCTGTTGTATTTAAAACAAAGAATGAATAAATGAAGTGGTATCATACCTCAAACAAAACAGGCTCATAAGAAAAATGAAAAGCAAAATGTTTGCTGTCCAGGAAAATAAAATTTGCCCATTACTGGATACAACCCTCATCCATGTGTCATCCCTAAAAATGAAAAGGCAGATAAATTAGCAAAAACAGGTGTAAACCTTCAACGCACCGTTGAATTTTATGAAAATAAACCACCCTTAAAACAAATCATGAAAATAAAATGATGAGAAATATGAAAAATATGAGTCATAAGAAAACAATATAAAAAGGGTCAAGAGACATAAGGAGACAAAGATCTTCAGACAGAACAGGGCATTGTTGCCTCACAGACCACCTTCACGAAATGGAGTTTGACAATCAGTGTCATTTGGAGCACTCAAGCAGATTCACAAGCATGCATTACAAAGCTGCACCACCCTCAAGAGCCAATGAATGACACTTTGGCCTACAGAAACAGATCTGTATGAATAACTATGGGGAAATTAAAGAAAACCACAAAGCACACCTTTGGCAGCACAAATAGTTCAGTGATTAGTGAACTGGACTACAAGGGACAAGAAGATGGGTTCGATCATGATCGATGGCTTCTGGGTTCAGCCAGCCTTATATGGGTACTTAATTTTTTCAGGGAAAGTAAAGCGGCACAAGATCAATACTGACCACATTACCACAAAAATCATGCACCGAAGGTCTATAAAAATTATGGTCACTAATCATTGCCTATAACTATTTCCTATACGCCACTTGGGAGCTGCGATAGCATTTTGATTTTGTCAAAATTGAACTTTTGGTTCCTCCATGGTTTGACCCTCCCACAGTCTCTGGGTTGTGAGATTCAATATCTAGCTCTCTTAGATCATCATCATGTGCCATACCGGTTGATGTAAGTGATCATGTCCATCCACAATCTTCTATCTACAGTGCATCATATCAGTTCTGTTGTTGACTGTTTTCCAAGGCATGACACCAAGCTATCCAGTTTTTTCTCTCTTTGTCATCCGCTATGTCTCTTTCCTTTTATTTTACCAGTTGTAACCAAGTATTCCAACTCTCCTCTTCTCATGATGTGCCTGAAAAATGTTGATTGTTTCTTTCTGATGTTTTTTAGGAGCTCCCTTTTTGTGTTGGCCCCTTTGAGAATTTCTTCATTGGTCTTTTTAGCTGTCCAGGGAACTTTTAACATTCTTCTGAGAAATCCCATCTCTGTGGCCTTTAATCGTCTTTTCATTTGTTTGTCTACTGTCCATGACTCGCTTCCATAGGTCAGAATTGGTTCTATATAGCACCGATGAACTTTCTTTCTCATTTCTATTGACATAGATTTGTTGCATAAGATATTTTTCATTTTCTGAAATGCTATTTTGGTCTGAGCTATTCTTCTTTTTATTTCTGTGGTGCATCTTCCATCTGATGTTATCACTGTGCCCAAGTATTTGACGCGTTGCACTTGTTTCAGATTTGTCCTGTTAATTTTTATGTTGTATGATGGTGATGATTGTTTCTTTGATATGACCATTGCTTCTGTTTTCTTACTATTCAGACTGAGACCTTTTTTGTTGCTTTCTTTTACTATTATGTCTATCATTCCTTGTAGTTCATTCTCTGTCTCTGCTATTAAGACTGTGTTATCCACATATCGCAAATTATTTATGTTGTGACCGTTGACTTCAACTCCTATTATATCTACTATTGATTTCATAATACGTTCGCTATAAAGTGAAAACAAATCCGGCGACAGAACACAGCCTTGTCTGACTCCCTGTTTTATATATTGAAATTGTCCAGTTTGGTTGCTAATTTGTATAGCTGCTGTTTGTTGCCAGTACATGTTTTTTATGATTCATTGATCCTTACCATCAGTTTAATTTCTCCAGCATATTGATTATTTACACATACTTTACTTAGCTCTCTTGGATAATGGCAAAAAACAGGAGACCCTGGGTGCACTCGAGCACATTAAAGAACCTTAGTAGTTAAAAGTCGAAAAGAGTAGGTCAGGGCCTAAAAAGAATTGCTAAGCAAATCTATCCATGATGAAGATGTGTCAGGGCAAAAAAGTGCAGGTATCGCAGCTTTGCCATAAACTAGAGGCACAACACAAACTCGCTTAACAAGTAAATGCTAAGAAGAAGATAGCTACAGGACAAAGCCATTTGTGTTACTTTTTTCAAAAAATGAAAACAATCAAAAGTAACCTTACACAACACAACACTCATATTTGCTCTCTAGGCACCAGGGGAGAAGACAAATCTATCAATCCATCTATCTAGTCTCTTTTAGAGTCAAAGACGGCATGTAGGGTAGAAATTAAAAATTCTCTATGTTCAACGATTTTTGTTATCAAATGTTAGACTTTGCACAGGACCGCCTTTGAGAAAAGGCATCGCGTGACCTAAACATTCTTGAATGCTGATAGAGAAATGGAGAGTAGCAAAAGAGCTAAATGGTGAATACTTATGGGATCAGAAAACATACATACGTAAAAACAATAAGAACATATTACTGGATAAATCCAAGAACAAACGTTAGAAGCTGAAGTAATGAACAAGCATGACGACATACTGCAGATTACACAGCACTAAACAATAAACCAAAAGGTTGAAGTGCTATTTACACAATGAATATTTTACACATTAGCTAAATTGGTAAAAAAGCTACTAACAAAATGAATAAAAATTATAAACATGCATTTTGGTTATAATATACACAATAAATGAAACAAAATTCACATGTCATAGATTATATTCAGCAGATATAGTGAATAAAAAAAATACACTAAAATAACAAAAAATATAATCCTCCTTATCATTTTTCCTTTCTCATTTGCCTTTCAGTCTTAGTAATACAGTTTGCGGTCCTTTGCTTCACTATTGGCCTCTCCTGCTGTGGTGTTTCCTGGTCTTCTTATGATTGACCCTTTGATCTACATGTAGTATATTTGCAGTATTTGTTGATGGGTTGTTCAACTTTATTCATTGAGTCAGTTTTATTGCAGTCAGGGTATTCCCATATCCACCACCCATCTTAACATTTTTTGAAGCATATAGCAAACTGACTGTTCATATAAGGTGTTGAATGTAGATACATTTGTTTTATCACTTAACAATATTAAAACAGGTAAATGAATTTAAATATTTGGGAACTTTGTTAACCTCAGACGGAAGATGTACAAAAGAGGTGAGATGCAGAATGGCTCAGGCAAAAGCAGCTTTTCAACAAATGAGGAAGATGCTATGCAATCCATTTTTGACAATAGAAACAAGAAAAAGAGTTCTTAAATGTTATGTAGAGCCAGTCTTAACATATGGATGTGAATCATGGACAATAGGACAACAAACAAGAAAATCACTGGAGGCTGTAGAAATGTGGTTTTACAGAAGAATGTTGAGAATACCATGGACAGCTAAGAAGTGGAATGAAAATGTTCTGAAAGAGGTCAAAGCAAAACGAGAGCTAATTTCCAATATTAGGAAGAAACAATCACCATTTTTTGGCCATGTAATAAGAAGAGAACAACTGGAATATATTGTAACAACTGGGAAAATTGAGGGACGAAGAGACAAGAGGGTAGCAAGGAGAAAAAATATCAGACAGCTTAAGAGAATGGCTTGGCAGAAGGTCAACAACAGAAATGATAAATACCACTGAAGCCAGTATTTTATTGCTCTTTGGTTGTAAATATTTGCACTGAAACTAGAATTGTGAACTAATATCCACTACAATTGGAACTATTAGTGGGTGGAACTATTGTGAACTAATATCCACTACAAATGGAACTATTAGTGGGTGGAACTATTGTGAACTAATATCCACTACAATTGGAACTGTTAATGGGTGGAACTATTGTGAACTAATATCCACTACAATTGGAACTATTAGTGGGTGGAACTATTGTGAACTAATATCCACTACAATTGGAACTGTTAGTGGGTGGAACTATTGTGAACTAATATCCACTACAATTGGAACTATTAGTGGGTGGAACTATTGTGAACTAATATCCACTACAATTGGAACTGTTAATGGGTGGAACTATTGTGAACTAATATCCACTACAATTGGAACTGTTAATGGGTGGAACTATTGTGAACTGATATTTCCACTACAATTGGAACTATTAGTGGGTGGAACTATTGTGAACTAATATCCACTACAATTGGAACTATTAGTGGGTGGAACTATTGTGAACTAATATCCACTACAATTGGAACTATTAGTGGGTGGAACTATTGTGAACTAATATCCACTACAATTGGAACTATTAGTGGGTGGAACTATTGTAAACTGATATATCCACTACAATTAGAACTGTTAGTGGGTGGAAATATTGTGAACTAATATCCACTACAATTGGAACTGTTAATGGGTGGAAATATTGTGAACTAATATCCACTACAATTGGAACTATTAGTGGGTGGAACTATTGTGAACTAATATCCACTACAAATGGAACTATTAGTGGGTGGAACTATTGTGAACTAATATCCACTACAATTGGAACTATTAGTGGGTGGAACTATTGTGAACTAATATCCACTACAAATGGAACTATTAGTGGGTGGAACTATTGTGAACTAATATCCACTACAATTGGAACTATTAGTGGGTGGAACTATTGTGAACTAATATCCACTACAATTAGAACTCTTAGTGGGTGGAACTATTGTGAACTATTAGTGGGTGGAGCTATTGTGAACTAATATCCACTACAATTGGAACTATTAGTGGGTGGAACTATTGTGAACTAATATCCACTACAATTGGAACTATTAGTGGGTGGAACTATTGTGAACTAATATCCACTACAATTGGAACTATTAGTGGGTGGGACTATTGTGAACTATTAGTGGGTGGAGCTATTGTGAACTAATATCCACTACAATTAGAACTCTTCGTGGGTGGAACTATTGTGAACTATTAGTGGGTGGAACTATTGTGAACTAATATCCACTACAATTAGAACTCTTCGTGGGTGGAACTATTGTGAACTATTAGTGGGTGGAGCTATTGTGAACTATTAGTGGGTGGAGCTATTGTGAACTATTAGTGGGTGGAACTATTGTGAACTATTAGTGGGTGGAGCTATTGTGAACTATTAGTGGGTGGAGCTATTGTGAACTATTCACTGTCCATGCAACAATAGCCCCTTGACTTTGCTAAAATTATTCACAATCTCCAATGGCTATAATTATCCAAGAAAATCTTCACAGCCAGCAGAACAAAAGGCTAGGAAACATCCATAAGAATGCTCTTTGATCATATAATAGAAACACAATCAGTATAAAACCAAGAAAATTCCCAGAAAACTTTACACAAGATTAGATTAATGTTTTAAGATATTTACCTTCAAATAAAAAAGCAAAAACAATATCACACAAGTCAATCACCACTGAAAACTTAAAAATCATTGGATCTGTCATCATCATTTTCTGCGTCACTGTCTAACAGATCTCCTGACTGTACACTCTGTCCTGCATGGATATTTAAAATGGTCTCAAACTGGTTGCAGATTCGGTCATAATGAGAGCCTTCCCAGAAGACCTTTCCACATGCAACACACACAAAGAATGCCTCAATCGTGGAAAATGCCTCCAGACTTGGGACAGTTTCAACCTGGTGAAATTTTTAAAAATATATATATCGAAAAAAAAAAAAAAAAAATGGTATTTTTAAGTTTTACGTAATAAGTAAAAAAAAAATAAATAAATAAAGTACCCCCATCACGCTAAGTGGCGTATAGGGAATATGGTGTTAGTGACCATAAATTTTTCAAACCTTTTGGACATGATTTTTGGGGTAATGTGGTCGGTATTATGCCTGTGCCACTTTACTTTCCCAGAAAAAAATCCAGTACCCATTAAAGGCTGGGTGAATCGGAAACCGTTGGTTGGGATCGAACCCTACCTCTTGTCCTTTGTAGTCCAGTTCACTAACCACTGAGCTATCACGGCTCCCTACGTAATAAGTGGACAAGACAAATTAGGACAACGTTTTGGCTCAAGAAGCCTTCAGCAGGAACAAACACACAACAGAAACATAGATATACAGGACACAATTTCAACCTGCAAGATGGTAAATAGGAAACTATAAAATATAAACAACGACTGTAACATTTTAATAACATGAAGTGCAAACTCACATGAAAGGAAATAATATTAAAACCAAGACCAATAAAGTGGAATCTAGCTTTTGTCCTTTTGAGCAGAAAATGGTACATAGGACACAAATTCTATCATCTCTGTGACTGACAATCTTTGTTAACAAGCATAAGACCTTGCACAGGACCTGCATTGTATCTTGCCACATATCTCTGCTCTGGGCCAGTTGCTCTGTCAATCTCGGCAAGGGAATTGATGCCTGCTGTTGATGCCTCTGACCTCACTAACTTTTCAATGTTTCTCTAGGCCGGCCTCTTTTTTTTTTTAAACCATCTGGTTCCCATCTGAGGGCCTACTTTGAGATTCTCTTGTTGTCTTCTCATCACATGGCCAATATATTTTGACTACCTTCTTCTCTTAATTATATGATATTTATGGATGTTTTTGCCGTTTCTCTTATTTCGGCACTAGTCTTAAAGCCATTACGACTCGCCACATCAATGAGTAAAAGGGCACTCTGCCCACATCAACTCATGGCATTACATAAAAAACAACCAGACAATTTAGTAGAATGGTGTTTTGCAGGAAGTCAAGAACAAGAATAATAAACAACAGTAGAGAAAGAAAGACATGACCACATATGCTTCAGCAGGCATGGTACTTCATGATGATCATGTTGTGCCTTGGCCTGTAGAAGGACACTCTTTGTACAGAGCTTTGTAGGAGGAGGCAATCTGATTATCAGAGTAAGACCCCCCGGCGAGCAAGTGTTTTGGCCCTTTAGCTTCTTGACACTCTAGGGGAGGTGGGCCTGCCTGGGTCATGACTCCCAGGCGTCAACCTCCTGCTGCATTGCCTCTAAGGCTTACACAGTATGTTCGGCACAAAATAACTACACTTAATACGCAAAACACTCGAAAATAGTTAATCTTACCTGTCTTGGCTTATCCTAGCAAATTGTTGTGCTTTCCAGTCAAAATAATGTGGCTACTATTGACAACGATTAGTCCTATGGATTCCTGTGACCTCCAGACAGCCATTTACCAGTATTTTCTGATGGACCCATTCATCTATCAATCTAATATATCCAATTATCTGTCTGACTATATAATTATCTGTCTATCTAATTATCTGTCTGTCTATCTATTGTCCTTTCAAGCCAAGAAGGCTTATCCTAGCAAATTGCTGTGCTTTCCAGTCAAAATAACGTGGCTACTATTGACAACGATTCGTCCTATGGATTCCTGTGACCTCCAGACACTAGTACATTCTGATGGATCCATTCATCTAACAATCTTATATATCCAATTATCTGTCTGACTATATAATTATCTGTCTATCTATTGTCCTTTCAAGTCAAGAAGGCACATGGAGAAAAAATTCTAGACCCTCTGAAAATAAATCTAAATCTGAAAATCTTTACTAATAAGTGGCAGACCTTGCACAGGAATCGCATTATATCATGCCACACGTCCCCGTTCCGGGTGTGCTTCTTAACCTCGGCAAGGGAGCTGATGTCTGCTGTTGGTGCCTCTTGTCTCAGTGTTCTTTTTAGTGTTTCTCTAGGTCGGCCTCTTTTTATTTTACTCTTTGGTTGCCATTTAAGAGTTTTACTTGAGATTCTCTTGTTGCTTATTCTTATCACATAGCCAATATACAAGGAAGCGCACCTAATTTTGTTTTATTATAATTGATATTTTTGGATGCTTTGACATTTCTCTTATTTCTGCATAAGTCTTGAATTCATTCTATGTAGAGAATTTAACAAAGTATTTTCTTAATTTATTTTCTATTTCATTAGTTGTTTTCCAGCTTGCACAAGCATTTGTAAGGGAAAAGCATAATTTGTTTGATTTGAAAATCCTGTTTTAGTGCTTAGTAATTTTGATGTGAAAGCAGGAAAACATAAAAAAAAGAGGAGAGTAAACTAAACACTTTTGAAGACAAATGCCTAAGAAGAATACTCTGTTCTTTGGTTCTATGGTATGGAAGGCCCGGTATCACTGCAAACGAATTAAAATCCATAATTGCTCAACCGCCTGTGCCAGTGGAATCATCCAAATTACTAACTCATTTCCCAAACAAAGAAAGGTAGCTGTAGTCCCCATCATAGCAGTCTCAGCACATGCCAAAAGACATAAGGCGAGGCTGCACAGAAAGTGAACACAGCCAACTGTTCCTTGTCTACGATATCATCATTCATCGTAAACAATTGGAATATTGAAACATGATCAAAACGGATGAAACGCACAGCTCACGGTGTGCACAGAGCACCTAACTCAGTAGCTCCTGCAACAAACCGGACTTAAATACTCTGTGTACAAAGGAATGAATTTAAGACTAAAATATGATCATGCAACTACCAATTTCATCTATAATTAGGAAGATAAGATATGTCTGTACCGATATGTCTGGCATGTGCTGAGAAAAGACAGCAAAAGAATTTCAAAACAGGCTTTTCTTTGAGAAACATCAGGATTCAGAAAAAGAAGAAGACCTATAGAGACACTGAATAAAAAAAACACTTATGAGAGAAGCAAAGCTGACAGGCATAGACTCATTAGACAAGATCAAACATCTTGCCCAGAATAGAGATGAATGGTAAAAAAAACTACGAGCCCTATATGATGTCTAGCTGTGCTGGAAAGGTTAATATCAAGATTTTTTTATTTTACATATTTTATGAAGGTTTCTGAAAGTTGCTCCAATGATACTACTTAAATGGACTTTTACATTAATTATATATCTATTATATTTTACATTCTTATCATCATCATCATCATGTACCGGGCCTGCTAGCGAATGTGATCATGTCTCTCCACAACTTTTGATCTCGACAGTTATTTATCATTTCTGTTGTTGACCTTCTGCCAAGCCATTATCTTAAGCTGTCTGGTATTTTTTCTCTTTGCTTCCCTCTATCTCTTCGTCCCTCAATTTTCCCAGTTGTTACAAAATATTCCAGTTGTTCTCTTCTCATTACATGGCCATAAAAATGATGATTGTTTCTTCCTAATATTGGCAATTAGCTCTCTTTTTGCTTTGACCTCTTTCAGAATGTTTTCATTACTCTTCTTAGCTGTCCATGATATTCTTAACATTCTTCTGTAAAACCACATTTCTACAGACTCCAGTGATTTTCTTGTCTGTTGTCCTATTGTCCATGATTCACATCCATATGTTAAGACTGGCTCTACATAACATTTAAGAACTATTTTTTCTTGTTTCTATTGTCAAAAATGAATTGCATAGTATCGCCCTCATTTTTTGGAAAGCTGCTTTTGTACTCAGTTTTATACTCACCTGAATTTTGACACCATTATGAAAAAATGTGATAGTGGCAGGGTCTACACCATAGTTCATGAATTTTGTAAGTGTATCTTGGTCAATGTCACTTAAGGATAGATTAGGCCCACTGATGCTGCTACCGCCATCAATTCTACTGCTACCACTACCAAACATCATCCTGTTTTGCTTCTGCTGAAGGTTATAGATGTACAAGCTGCTCATGTCTTTGCTGGAAATGTGGGCAAAGTCTGCACAGTTGCAAGCCTAAAAAAACAAAATGATAGTGTGTAATTTCAGAATAACACCACAGTTCAAAATAATTTTAAAATAACACCACAGTTCAAAATAATTTTAAAATAACACCACAGTTCAAAATAATTTAAGAATAACACCACAGTTCAAAATAATTTCAGAATAACACCACAGTTCAAAATAATTTTAAAATAACACCACAGTTCAAAATAATTTAAGAATAACACCACAGTTCAAAATAATTTCAGAATAACACCACAGTTCAAAATAATTTCAGAATACACCAGAGTTCATAATTAAAAATGGTTAAATTAATTTTAAAAGGCACCACACCTCACCATAGGAAATGAACAATTTTTTTCATTTTGAGCCTTTTGATTTTGATTTTGTGGGTTTCTTTGTGGCTATACTTCTCAAGACTTTGGCTAGCGAAATCTGATATCTAGACATTTCAGGCAATGGCCAAAGACAAGAGGTCAAGTGTGCACTTTAAGGATGTTAAAGTTAAAAAACTCTTGACAGTTAAGTCTAAAAGAGTTGGTCAAAATGGCCCCCTCCATAGAAATAAATTGTTAAGAAATTTTAAAGGTATCCATAATGAAAACATATGGTTAGCGGGGTAGAGTTCTGGCCTACCAAAGGAGGAGTAAGGATCTTATTTCCTCAGCTAGTCTTCGGGACACCTTTGGGCAAGGTGGAGATCCCATTTAGCCCACCACCACATCAGGGTTAAGTGAAGCCATTGGAGCATGTGGTGGATGGTGTTGTGGGAGCAGCCGACAAGTGGTGCCGGTTATGGTCCTCACTCCGTGATGGCAGGCAGAGGATCTCATGTATAGAGAGACAATGGCTGCAATCTCCAACTAGTACAGTCACTGCCAAGAAAGAAAGGAATGGCAAACTACCTTCTTATATTGCCTAGTATAATTATGCCAAAACACAACTTAATATCTACAGCAAACAAACGTTGGGATTTCTCAGAAGAATGTTGTTGAAAGTTTCCTGGACAGCCAAAAAGACCAATGAGGAAATTCTCAGAGAGGCCAACACAAAAAGGCAGCTCCTAAAAAAACAGAAGAAATAATCAAAATTTTTCGGGCACATCATAAGAAGAGGAAAATTGGAATACTTTGTTGCAACTGGCAAAATACAAGGATAGAGAGATCACGGACGACAAAGAGAGTAAATACTAGATAGCTTGGTGTCATGGCATAGAAAACAGTGAACAACACAACTGATATGATGCACTGTAGATAGAAGATTGTGGAAGGACATGATCGCCTACACCAGATGGTGTGGTACATGATGATGATGATGTTACTGAAAGCAGTGTCAGGCCAAAAGGTGCAAATATTGCGGCTTGGCTGTAAACTAGACACTTGCATGCTCATCCACTTAAGGGATGAATTCTGAAGAAAAAGAAGAAGAAAAAGAAGAGAGATCGGGTTCAATCCTGATCAACGGCTTCCAGGTTCACCCAGCCTTATCTGGGGACCAGATTCTTTCTAGGAAAGTAAAGTGGCACGAGCGTAATACTGACCACATTACCCTAAATTTCATGTGCCGAAGGTCTACAAAAATTATGGTCACTAACACCATATTCCCTATATGCCACTTGGCGTGACAGGGTTCTTTACTTTTTTTTTTTCAGTCTGAACAAGCTTCAAGAAATGCTGAGACAAATGAAGAAGAATATAAGAGGATATTCCAACTGCAACGAAACTCATTCCATGGATGGAGGCAAAGGCGCGCCTCCCAGCACCAGAGCTGGAAGTTGTCAGTGACCCACAGCTGATGGCTTGCGCCAGGATCGGTGAACCAAAACCATCCAGACCCTGCTCCACTTCTCCGCGGTGCCTCCAGTAACAGATCAACCTGTCTAGTCTGGCCAAGCGTGCAGGGATAGAAGAGGGAAGACAACCCGGTACTCAAAAATGTCATGCTGAAGTCGGATGTGTTGGGCCGAAAAGCACAAATATAACAGTTATACTTACACAACGCAGACACGTCCACTTAACATCCTTCTAAGGACGGATGACGAAGAGGAATTCTACAGTCTACGAATACTTTAGTCATCGGGCGAACGCAAGCAAGCAAGCATTCCATGGATCATAGGCATTATTTAAACAATGAAATGATACTTACAGAGCATCGACTGAAGATATCATTCTTCGTTACTCTAACATTAAAATGCTGGAGAACATTTACACACTGCTCCCTTGCACTAATGTCATGGCGAACATAGTAGCACATGTTATCTCCAACACTGGCCCTGATCTGGTAATGAAATAACATAATTTAAACATCTTTACATGATTCATGATGATCTTTTGACTATTGTGAAGAAAGGCAAATTGAAATAGTTTGGCTATGTATCTTGGTTGCCAGGCCTATAAAAAACTATTCTGTAAGGTGCTCAGAAATAAGCAAGAGGGAAAGAAGGCATATAAAGTTGAAGCTCTTGCCCTTCTGGCAGCCTCGACCATTGTTAATTGATGTTGCATCATTTTTTTAATGTCGTCAGTCCATCTTACTAATCTACCTGGATCTCTTCTTTAATCTCCCATTTTAATATATGTTTTTTTTTTGTTATAGACTCTTGGCATTCTTTCCAGATAAGCAAACCATTTCATTTATTGTCTCATTATATGTAGTTGAGAATTGATTCAATGTCTAATCTTTCCCTTACAATTGTATAATAGAATGTTAATGATCACACGGTAAATTATGAAGTTTAATAAATTTACCTAAAACCTACTAAAAATAATCTTGGACAGGTAATTACAAGGTAAAAGAGACGGACCAAGACTAACATGGACGAGTAACATCAAATGATGGAAAAGTCAGCTTATAACAACCTTCAAAGCAAGAGACAGAGTGGAATGGCGCTCCATGGTAGCCAACCTCCGATGTGGAGATATCACTCAATGATCATGATCAATGAAATTAATCCTAGATTATGAGACCTACATCAAAATCTATCTATTGAACTTTCGAGCCGTAGCCGGCCCATAGGGCGTAGACCAAGATACATCAAAATGATGACCTCAAAATAGAAATTCTTGGAATTCAACAGTTTGCAGCGAGCAAACATTTCCCCCCTCCCTATACCTTCCTAATTATTGCTTCTGGTGACCCCTGTGAGTTGGAATTGTTTCCCTTGATACTGAATTTTTAACCAACATGTGCTTCATAAAAAGTATGAAGCTGTCATAATAATGGGGCTATTTTTAAATAGAAATTCTGCCAATTTAAAAGAAATTGTTCCCCCCCCCCGATTTCAGGGAAGATCTCTTCAAATGTCAGCAAACAAACCTTTTTACCATGAGTCTTCTTCTTCTACCTTTCAGCTCCCTGTGGAGCATAAGTCTTCAATAAACACTTTCCAAGTCGTTCTGTTTCTTGTCATTCTTTTAAGATCATTCCATGTCTTCCCCATCATCTTCATCTCTGTTTCTATCTGTCTTCTCCAAGAATTCCTTGGTCTTCCTCTTTTGTCTTTTCCCCTGGGGATTCCAAAAAAGGGCCTGTTGTGTAATGCTCTCAGTTGGCTTCCACAGTGTGTGTCCTATCCAACGCCATCGTCTTTGCTGTATCTTGAATTAGGCAGTGAACAACGCTAAGAGGAAGCTGAACACATGGTTGGAATGACGGCCGACGTATCAATAGGCAACATAACACCTCCTGTAGCCACAGCGTCATGGGATCGAATTTCTGGCCATAATTCAAACTTAAGCCAGGAAATGATTACTGTGTTTCCTCTTGAGTAAACACACAGCTGTGTAGCAAAAGTTCAAAGAAAATCTTACTCTCCGAACTCTAAAAGTGACAATCAATGTTTATCATTTTGATGAATGTATCGTAAAAACGTGACTCATAGATAGGTGTCATAATCTAGAGTTAATGCAGAATGACCATACTTTCTTACAATTACTAATGCTGCAAAAATATGAATATTTTTATCTAATAATTTTACAATTATATGATCTATCTATTGACCTTTCGAGCCGTAACCGGCCCATAGGGCGTAGACCAAGATACACCTTCTCCTATATGAATTTTTGTTCTAGCAGTTTTCTTTTAAAGATATTTTATCAAATCTCGCCATCTGTCTCTGTTCTGTGCAAGCAGTTCTATCTCATTGAGGGAGCCGATTCCTGCTGCTCTTGCCTCTCTCATCAATGTTCTTCTCAGTGTCTCCCTGGGTCTTCCTCTTTTTCTTTTACCTGTTGTTTCCCATATGAGGGCTTGCTTTGCTATTCGATTATTATCTCTTCTCATCACATGTCCAACGTATGACCATCGTCTTTTCTTTATTACTGAAGATATTAGTGGTTGATTGGCGATTTCTCTAATTTCCTCGTTTGTTTTGAATTCGTTCCATTCTATACCAAGTATTTTCCTTAGACATTTATTTTCGAATGCGTTCAACTTTGTTTCTATATCTCTTGTTGTTTTCCAGCTTTCACACGCATACGTAAGGGTTGATAGTACATTTGATTTGAATAGCCTAAGTTTTGTGTTTGTGCTAATGAGTTTTGATTTCCACAGCTTTTCAAGGCTTCTGAAAGACATTGCTGCTTTAGCCAGTCTGAATCTAATTTCTTTGCTCGTATCCCCTTCTCGATCAATGTGACTTCCAAGATAGATGAAGTGATCGATCTCTTCTACTGGTTTGTTTTCCATGTATATTTTGTCACTTGTTGGAATTAAACTTTTCATGACTTTAGTCTTTTCATGATTGACCTCAAGCCCAATTTTGCTGGCTATTGATGATAGTTCATTTGTGTTTTCCTGCATCGTTTTTATCTGATTGCTGATGAGAACTATGTCATCAGCAAAGTCCAGGTCCTCCAAATGGTCTCCTTGTATCCATTCGATGCCTTTATTACCAGTGCAGCATTTCTTCATTATGAAGTCCATAACAATTCCAAATAACAAGGGCGATAAAATACATCCTTGTTTAACCCCAGTTTCTATTGGGAAACATTCGCTCAGTCCTTCCTCTGTTCGAACTGCACATGTGTAACCATCATACATGTCTTTGATAATATTTATGATTTTTGATGGTAAGCCATATTGCTTCAGAATTTTCCACAAAGAATCTCTATGAATACTATCAAATGCTTTTTTGAAGTCGATGAAGTTAAGTACAAAAGGTTTTTGCTTTTCAATGTGTTCCTCCAATATAAGTCGTAGAGTGAAAATGTGGTCAAGACAGCTTCTCCCTTTTCTAAACCCAGCCTGTTCTTCACGCATTACTGTATCTATTGAATCCTTTATTCTATTTAGGATGATTTTACAGAATAATTTTGAGGCAACTGACAAAAGTGTCACGCCTCTCCAATTGTTACAATCTCTAAGATTGCCCTTTTTTGGGATCTTAATTATATGATGCAGCTCTGATATTTAAATTTGTAAAAGAACAATAAAATTTCAAAAATATTTTGATTTGATAACTTTATGTTCACATAACATAATTAATTACAAAATTTCACAACCTGTAAATTAGACACAGAGAGTATCAATTTCAGTACCAACTGAAGATTAATGTTCTGTCACAGGTTGTTTACAATTCAGCAGTTAATAAGTTAATCTTTATGTTCAATCATTTCAGTCACATTAATATCTATCTGTCTGTCTGTCTGTCTATCTATTGTCCCTTTTAGCTCTCAGGCAGACAACTTGAGACTCTCCTAAGCCAATGATCTTTGCTATTATGTATCAGACTTTGCACACAACCTGCATTGTACTTTGCCATATGCCTTTGGGGGCCTCAGTAGCCTAGTTGGGAAAACCACCTGACAGGATTACCAACGTTCAGAGAACCTGTGTTCGGTCCCCGCTGCAAGCAGATTGAATTGTACTCATAGTTGGAAAAAAATACCTCCGTGGTTGACCCAGCCACTGGCAGAAATAGGCACCAGAATAGTGCTCTGGGAAGGTGAGGAATGCCACCTCACAGCGTTGAGTTTCGATGCTTGAAGTGACACTATCCAGAAGTCACCAATCACTTCTGGATAGGTGGCCGAGCACATTTGGGGGAAAAATTCACGTGCTAAAATGCCAATTCAAGTCTCGTATTATACCTTTACCTTAATTAAAACTAATTCAATAATTAAAGTTAACAGTATGGATCAATCAGTACATAGCTGGCAATGCTAATTAGCTTAAAGGACATCTATAATGACATGAAAAATGATATTACAGTTTTATGGGAACATGACACTGTGAGTTGGGAGCCAAGTTAGGTATGAGTAGGACCGAGACAACCAAGAGGATATATAAGTAACATATATAAATAGTAAGTGGACTTCTGGTCAATACAGAGGATAGGTGACAGGAACCATTGAAGCTCTGTTTGAAAAGTGTTCCTCGCTGTGGTTTCCTCATATTCCAAGTCTGGTTTGCTGCCGAGAGCTACTACGTTTAGTACTCTATGCCCACCAGGAGCTGTGTATTTCATCCGGATCATGTTTCAACATTCTGATTATTTATGATGAATGGTGATATTGTATGACAAAGAACAGTTTGGCTGCGTTCACTTTCGGTGCGGTTACACCTTATGTCTTTTGGTGTGTGCTGTGGATGGGGACTGCAGCTGCCTTTCTTTGTTAGGATCCTTCAATGCATTGAGATGTAAATTCAGATAATTCCATTGGCATGGGTGGTTGAGCAAATAAGGATTTTAATTCATCTGCAGTGATACAGGGGCCTTTGACCAACTACAACTACGAGTAAGTACTGGAACTATGAGTGTGCATGGTTTGCATCATCTGTTTGGAATTACTGTGCAACTATGGATCTGCCCAGAGTGTATGTAGGTCCATTCTTTTAATTAATAATGTGTCACATTATTCTTAATTAGATCACTTTTCACACTTATTTATTTTTTTATATTAAGTCATTTTACAACCACATTAATCTTTTAATCAGCTCGAAAAAAAAAAGTGTATGAAAACATAATCACATAAAATCTACGTGAACTAACCTGGTCATAAGCTTTCCCTGACGAAAGCAAAATACGCTTCTCTCTTCTGCTGATCTATTGGAGAAAATAATTTTAAGAACAATCAAGTAATTTTTGCTTTATGTAAATGGACATTGACATCAAATGATAAAATTATAATAACATGGACATTAAATATTAAACGCATAAAAATACAACCTGTAAGACATTGACATCCATGTCCAGCACCATCTATCATAAAGAGGGCATTAAATGGGTATAGTTACGTTGTGTTATGATTTACAGCAAGCTGTAATATCTGCACCTTTTTGCCCATCATCTCCGATATCAGTACAGCATTATTTGGGTACTGGGTTTGCTTTCCCTCTTTGATCTTTCTCTCTATTCTAGAGTATCCAGTTTGTCTTCATGGATACTGGGAGACATGAAGTATGATCTTGATCCTTCTTGGATTGCCAATCCTGTAGTAAACAGTCAGTTATGAGTTGCTGAATACATTTGATAATGCATAGCAATGTTTAAAAGTACAGTTTGCTGCGTAGGACTGGGCAGTCTAGAGGTAGAATGTTAGCCCCTGGATAGGAAAGTCCTAGGGTTTCAAATCAATTCGGGTAGAAATTTGCACTTTGAATACGTGGTTTCCTTGTGGCTTTTACCTCCCGGCACTCTGGGAGAGTTATTCGATGCATAGCACTCTTGGATAACGATGAAAAACAGGAAGTTCTGTGTGCACTTGCGCATGTTAAAGAACTATTGGCAATTAAAAGTAAAAAGGAGTAGCCAAAAAATGATCACTGTCTAGGCACAAATTGTTAAGAAAATCTACCTATGTGAAAAAAAGGATGTTTCAGAACTAAATGCACAGATGTCAGGGCTTTGTCACAAATTAGCGACACTAGGCATCCATGGCCATTTAACACATGAATGCTATGAAGGAGAGTCTGTTGTAAACCGTGACACAAAACAACTGTGACTATCTGGCATCCTTTTAAGTGGATCTCTCTCTCTTTCTCTGCGATCAAGTCTCAATCTCCCATTCTGTAGGATTCCAGACTCTTTTATGAAGTCAGCTGTCAGTTTAAGTGATTCGATTGCCCAATATAGTTTCTCTTCCAGGGAGGTGGGTGTGGACCACGTTGTCCTTCTTTATCTTTTAAGTGGATGATAAAGATGAAAAATCGCTGGGCGAATGCAAGAGAAGTGGAAAGATAAAAATTATAACAGAGTTCTCAGTAGTTAGAAATATCTTACCTGAACTGCATCCATATGTCTGTGAGAGCTGTTCAGTATGTATGTGTCCACGCCACAAGTTCGCAACTGACTGCCCAACCCATGAAGCATTGTATCACAGACAACATGAAGATCTTTTGGAGTTCGAAAGGACAATGGTAGAGTCATTGGTGTCTGTCTCTGTTGATAAAAATGAATAATTTTATTGATAATAAAAAAACGACATGCGATACATTCTTTTTTTTGACAAACAGAAATAACACAATTTTATTAAGACAAAAATTATACAAATTTATGAAAAACAAAAATTACATAATGATATTGATAAAACAAGAAAACAATATTATTAACCATAGATTACACTACATATATGTCTATTCTCCCTTATACAATACCATAGTGAAAATTACTACCATTTAAATAAAACATTAAGAGTTCTAAAAATTATATTTTCTTTGAACTTTTGACACATGGCTGTGTGTTTACACTAGGAGAGACACGGGGACTTGAATTTCCAGGCTTAAGTGGATTTATTGCATGAAATTTGACTGCATGGACCAGATATGTAATGTCGTCTATTCTTATGGCCGATGTAAATCTCATAGCATTATTCGCTGTTTCCTGAGTTATAAAGGGTTGTTTGATGTCAGCAGATGACCACGGAAATTTTCCCTTGTCACGGAAAAAAAAGGAAAAAATTGCTTCAACATTAGTGAATTTTTTTTTGTTGCATTATACTAGATCTTATCTCGTGCAATGGAGAAAAAAAAAAAATCCAATATCAATGGAAATAAATCCAACACTCAGGTGTCACTGGAAGTAGTAATTAAGAAGGTACATGGATAGGAAAATATTTGAAAAACTTGAATTTGGAAAAATATATATTTTGATGAGGTAATTTTTACTACCCTATTGTAATCTCAGGTTAATAAAGTAAAAATGGCAAATTTTATTGACAAAAAATATGAAAATTTTATTGATAAGACAAAACCGACATAATTTTATTGATAAGACATATTAAATGACATAATTTCATTGTTAAGACATAATAAATGACATGATTTTATTGATAAGAAAGAAATGACATCATATTTTTTATATAAAACACAAAATTAACATAGAATCTACTCTACATTTCTCTTAATCCTGGAAAGAGACTAACAGGTCTAGTTAAGTGAGGTAGAGACATGATGGAAGACAATATCAGTCCCAAAACATGCCATTCCCAAGTCTGACAAATTGGGTTAAAAGATGCAAATATCGCAGCTTGCCCACCTAGGTCATGACTCCCAGTTATCGACCTTCTGGTGCTTTGAGCTTGAAGGTTCACACTATGTTCGGCATATAATGGCTAACCTTATTCTGCGCAATGCCTCTGATAGAATCTACTGCAGAATATCACTTCGATAGAAATATCAGGCTTGTTAGGACATGCAACATCAAGATCACCACCAAAGAGCATCGTTCAGAGAGTTTTACCACTCAGATGAAATAATAGAGCTTTGACACTCAGATGAAATAATAGAGCTTTACCACTCAGATGAAATAATAGAGCTTTACCACTCAGATGAAATAATAGAGCTTTGACACTCAGATGAAATAATAGATCTTTGACACTCAGATGAAATAACAGAGCTTTGACACTCAGATGAAATAATAGAGCTTTGACACTCAGATGAAATAACAGAGCTTTGACACTCAGATGAAATAATTGAGCTTTACAACTCAGATGCAATAATAGAGCTTTGACACTCACATGCAATAATAGAGCTTTGACACTCAGATGCAATAATAGATCTTTGACACTCAGATGCAATGATAGAGATTTAACACTCAGATGCAATGATAGAGATTTAACACTCAGATGCAATGAGAAAAGAGAAAAGGATAGATTTTGAAGAAGGATTAATGAAATAGAAGATATAACAATGTTAAGCAGAAGCCACACAATAAAGCATTAACCCAAATACTCCATTTTTCCTTTACGCCAAAAAGTATGACAGGGGCAGAGGAAAATGAAGTAAAGCAAATTGTGCTCAAAAGGTTAACTACGGTCTATGAAAGGAAGACACTTACAGGCTGAACAATACGAGTCTTGCTAGCATTAACAGCTTCCTTTTTTCGATCCATGTGGGACTTGATTCTCAAAATCAATGGAGGTTCAAGGTCACTTTTGCTGAGATCCATGGCCTGCCCACGCTTGACAAGAGCATTGTAAACATCAAGCAACACATAAGCATCCGCAGCTGGGAAAGAGAATGTACAGTCAATGTTGAATGTCGTGAAATTGCATTTCTATTCTACTTATCAATACTAAGATATTACTAAGAATCATCATGCTAATGTTATTATTGTGCCCAAGTATTTGACGCGTTGTACTTGTTTCAGATTTGTCCTGTTTATTGAAGGAATACAAACTGTATATAAACATTGAAGGAATACAAACTGTTTATAAGATTGAAGGAATACAAACTGTATATAAAGATTGAAGGAATACAATTTGTATATAAAGATTGAAGGAATACAAACTGTATATAAAGATTGAAGGAATACAAACTGTATATAAAGATTGAAGGAATACAAACTGTATATAAAGATTGAAGGAATACAAACTGTATATAAAGATTGAAGGAATACAAACTGTATATAAAGATTGAAGGAATACAAATTGTATATAAAGATTGAAGGAATACAAACTGTATATAAAGATTGAAGGAATACAAACTGTATATAAAGATTGAAGGAATACAAACTGTATATAAAGATTGAAGAAACACAAACTGTACATAAAGAGAAAAGAAATGCAAAATGTATATATATAAAGAGTGAAGGAATCATCATTATCATCAAATCCAATGCCTGCTGGCGTAGGTGATCATGTCTCTCCACAACTTTCAATCTCGACAGTTATTTATCACTTCTGTTGTTGACTTTCTGCCAAGCTATTCTCATAAGCTGTCTGGCATCTTTTCATTTGTTTCCCTCTATCTCTTCGTCCCTCAATTTTCCCAGTTGTCACAATATATTCCAGCTGCTCCCTTCTCATTATGTCGCCAAATAATGATGATTGTTTATTCTAATATTGGAAATTAGCTCTCTTTTTTCTCTGGCTTCTGTTAGAATGTTTTCATTACCATTTCATTACTAGGAATACAAATTGTATATGAACAAATATCAAAAATAAATTTATAGAGAACATTGGCAAATGGAAATTCCTGAAGATTTGTAATCAATCAATTTAAGCACCCATACCTTTTACCATATGTAGGAGGAAACTACACATCAAATCTTCTTCTACCTTTCAACTCCCTGTGGAGAATAGGTTTTCAACAAATATTTTCCAAGCCATTCTGTTTCTTGCCATTGTTTTAAGATCATTCCAAATCTCCCCCATCATCTTCATCTTTGCTTCCATCTGTCTTATCCAAAATTATTTTAGTCTTCCTCTTTGTCATTTTCCTTGGGGATTCCAAAAAAAGGGTCTGTTGTGTAATACTCTCAGTTGGCTTCCGCTGTGTGTGTCCTATCCAGTGCCATCGTCTTCACTGTATCTATTTTTCCACTGGTATTTGACAGGTACTTTTCCATAATTCTATGTTAGTAATTTTGTCCTGCCATTTCCATCCTTTATTCTGTGCAAGCATCCACACATCAAATGGACAACCTGAATTATAATGTGGATGATTCTAGGTAACCAAAAACACATTTCCTATTCCACATTAACAATTAAACCTAAATCAAAATAAACCAGTCATTTCCCTGAACAAATCAAGACTTACCTGCATAAGTGATTTGTGATGGCCTAAGTGGCCTCTTCTCCCAGTTAGACATCTGTTCTCCCTTACTAAGAGGTTTTCCTAGCATGTTCTTTACCAACAAGCTCAGGCCCTTTTCTTCATTTTTAGAGACCTGAGATCTTTGTTTCCATCTGCTCTCCTTTGAAGGTCCAGCCCTCATCATCTCTGATGACAGATAAGTAAGTTAATGTTAACTCTTTCCATACGGATGTTTTTCTCAAATCAACAGAAGAGATTTCAGAGACAAAATTGTTCATGGTTTTAAGAATAAATCTACATATTTATTTAACATATAACATGATTTCTATTGTGGTGTCACGATACTATGCAATCCATTTTGGACAATAGTAACAAGAAAAAGAGTTCTTAAATGTTATGTAGAGCCAGTCTTAACATATGGATGTGAATCATGGACAATAAGACAACAGACATGAAAATCGCTGTAGAAATGTGGTTTTACAGAAAAATGTTGAGAATACCATGGACAGCTAAGAAGAGTAATGAAAATGTTCTGAAAGAGGTCAAAGCAAAAAGAGAGCTAATTTCCAATATTAGGAAGAAACAATCATCATTTTTTTTGGCCCTGTAATGAGAAGAGAACAACTGGAATATATTGTAACAACTGGAAAAATTGAGGGATGAAAAGATAGAGGGAAGCATAGAGAAAAAATACCAGACAGCTTAATAGAATGGCTTGGCAGAAGGTCAACAACAGAAATGATAAAAAACTTGAGGTTGAAAGTTATGGAGAGACATGATCACCTACGCCAGCAGGCCCGGTACTTGATGATGATGATGAACATATAACATATTATATATGAATTTTTAGAAAATTGAACAAGGAATTAGATTTCACCAATATCAAGATGATACATCATCATCATGTGCCATACTGGCTGGCATAGGCAATCATGTCCATCCACAATCTTCTATCTACAGTGCATCGTATCAGTTCTGCTGTTGACTGTTTTCCATGCCATGATACCAAGCTATCCAGTATTTTCTCTCTTTGTCGTCTGCGATCTCTCTTTCCTTTTATTTTGCCAGTTGTAGCCAAGATGATACAAGAGAGGTAAAAAGAATATGATCTGAAGGCAGTTCACACAAATCAAATTGACAGCAACGCACTATGCGGTGAAATGTACTCGGCTGAAATCGGCACGGGGCACAGTGTGGCGAATTGTACGGAAAGAGATAAAAGGAAGTTAAGTTAGTTTAGATGCATTGATGTTTATTTGCATATTTCAACCCAGCATATCCGACTTCAGTGCTGCATTTTTGAGTACAGGATTGCCATTCCTCTTCGATCCTTACTTGCTTGATGAGATGGGATGGTCTGTTTTAGGAGCCCTACTTGGTGGAGTAAGGTCTCAATCAGTTATGTTTTCAGCAATCCTGATGCACGCAGCCAGCTATAGATTACTAACAACTCTTAACTCAATTGCTATATGGTTGCCTTGGCCCCAAAACATTATGGTTTGAGTTTGTATTTATTTTCACTATTTAATTATAGTTAAATAGAAGAATTTGTTGAGAATAAACAGAAGAATATTGAGAATACCATGGACAGACAGCTAAGAAGAGTAATAAAAATATTCTGAAAGAGGCCAAAGCAAAAAGAGAGTTAATATCCAATATTAGGAAGAAACAATCATCATTTTTTGGCCAAGTAATGAGAAGGGAACAGCTGGAATGTGTTGTAACAACTGGGAAAATTGAGGGATGAAGAGATTGAGGGAAGCAAAGAGAAAAGATACCTGACTGCTTAAAAGAATCGCTTGGCAGAAGGTCAACAAATGAAATGATAAATAACTGTCGAGATCAAAAGTTGTGGAGAGACATCATCACCTATGCCAGCAAGCATGGCACTTGATGGTGATGATGATAGATAAATATGCAATAATATAAAGTAATGCAAGTACCTGCAGCCTGTTCTTTTGAAGCATTCTTGTCAGAATTTGTTGCGTCCAAATTAAGGTTCTCGTATTCAGAAATTACCTAGAAAATAAATATAAAATAAAATTCCTTTCATTTATCCAGAATATCATTCTGTTCTGGCAATACACTGATTATCACCAGCAATTCATGTAGTCTAGATAGGGATGTACGCTTAGTTTCACTTTTTGGCTGTCCATTAGTTAATCTCATCGAACTTGTCAATCTATCTTTGCCCTTTCCTGCTTTCAACACCAGCATTGCCCTGGGATAAACAAGAAGGTAACACAGTAGATTGTTTATTTTAATACTTTAACTACATCTTCGGAGGTACTCATATTTTATCCTTCGATGAATAATTGATGTTTCAAGCCAGGCGTCGCTGATGAGACCAGGGGTGGTTGCTGCAGAGAGAAATTACAAATAAAAAACCCAAATGGCGCAGCCGGTATTTAAACTCGCAACCTCTTTTTCTCGAGATCATTGTCTTGCCTCAAGACCAACCAGTCCCCCAGACTCCAGCTACTGCCTGCAGATGAAGCCTGTCTGAGGTATGCAGATCAAGCTCATCAAGTCACACAGCACACACACAAAATGAATCTTGTGAATCAGACCAGATAAAACCACTTGTTATGTCCATGATCCTCATCATCAAACAACAGATTGTCATTGCACAGGTTCAACTATCTTCATGAATAGTTCTGCCGCTGAAGACAGCATTCTGTTGATGGCACAATACATCTGTGTAGATCGGAGCATCAGTGCCATCAGGTGAGAACATTAACCTTTTCATAACCACAATTAAGTTCTGTTCCCTGCATCCTCTGTGGCAATAATAGAATAGGTAGTACTGAAACCTGGAGGAATAGGTACCCATTCTGTCCCAGAAATAATGTTAGACAATTCACACACCAATTTGCCAGTATATCCAGTTTAAGTTATCCTTTATTTACCTCTCCGTAATTTGTTCCTATTATCATCAGTCAGCTTCTTATATAGATGTCCCTAACCAGCACTTATCTTTAGTTATCACTTTAAAAAAAACCCAAAAAAACTTAAGGCAGTGCATTATATTTGCTAAAGAGTCTGTAGGTTTCTTACCCACCAGAGTAATTCAAAATAGTGAAAATTCTAATTTATTTGAAACATTTTTATTCACCAATAAGAGTCAGACATGAGTAAGACTAGGTCAAGTTTTTAAATTAGTATTAATAGCAAGGAATAGCACTGGTGAAATCACCACCTGTCCACATGCACATACATGCACTTCTAAACAAAATTAATGTACATTATGCTCCAGTGACATGTCACACTTCCAAATAATCATCATCATGTGCCATACCGGTTGGCGTAGGCGATCATGTGCTTCCATAATCTTCTATTCATTGTGCACCATATCAATTCTGTTGTTGACTGTTTTCCATGCCATGACTATCTAGTATTTTTTCTCTTTGTTGCCAGCGATCTCTCTTTCCCTGTATTTTGCCAGATGTAACCAAGTATTCCAACTTTCCTCTTCTCATGATGTGTCCTAAAAATGTTGATTGTTTTTTTCTGATGTTTCTTAGGAGCTTTCTTTTTGTGTTGGCTTCTTTGAGAATACCCTCCTTGGTCTTTTCAGTTGTCCAGGAAATTTTCAACATTCTTCTGAGAAATCCCATCTATGTGGCCACTAATTGTCTTTTAATTTGTTTGTTTACTGTCCATGATTCACGTCCATAGGTCAGAATTGGCTCTATATAGCACTGATGAACTCTCCCAAATAATACAGTTCATACAATTTTTAACCTGCCAATGTAGAGGGAAGACAGTATAATCATGAAAATTACAAATTAATCATATAAAATATTTGAGTCAGAAACCATATGTTGATACATCTAGCAAGAGTAGCTTACCCTTGAAGCCAGCTTCTCAACATCAACAACCCTGACTATCCGCAGCAATGGACCTTCCATACAAGGAAATGTCTTGAACAACATTCTCAGGTCAGTTTCTAAGCCATAACCTGAACATGTCAGAACAGACATGGTAAATACCAAGAAAATAAAATCATTACGTTTACCATCATCATCATGTGCCATACCTGTTGGTGTAGGTGATGATATCCTTCCACAATCTTCTATCCACTGTGCATTGTATCGAGTCTGTTGATGACTGTTTTCCATGCCATGGCACCATGCTATCCAGTATTTTCTCTCTTTGTCATCCGCGATCTCTCTTTCCGTGTGTTTTGCCAGTTGTAACAGAAAAATGTTGATTATTTCATTCTGATGTTTTTTAGGAGCTCACTTTTTGTGTTGGCCTCTTTGAAAATTTCCTTGTTGGTCTATTTAGCTGCCCAGGGAACTTTCAACATTCTTCTGAGAAATCCCATCTCTGTGGCTTCTAATCGTCTTTTCATTTGTTTGTTTACTGTCCATGATTCGCTTCCATAGGTCAGAACTGGCTCTATATAGCACCAATGAACTCTCTTTTTCACTTCTATTGACATAGATTTGTTGCATAAGATATTTTTCATTTTCTGAAATGCTATTTTGGCCTGAGCTATTCTGCTTTTTATTTCTGTGTTGTATCTTCCAACTGATGGTATTATTGTGCCCAAGTACATGTGTTGCATGGGAGCCACGATAGCTTAGTGGTTAGTGAACTGGACTACAAAAGACAAGTGGTAGGGTTCGATCCCAACCAACGGCTTTCGGGCTCCCCCAGCCTTTAATGGGTACCTGATTTTTTTCAGGGAAAGTGAAGCGGCATGGGCGTAATATCAACCACATTACCCCAAAAATCATGTGCCGAAGGTCTGTAAAATATATGGTCACTAACACCATATTCCCTATATGCCACTTGGCGTGACGGGTGTACTTTACTTTTTACTTATATGTGTTGCACTTGTTTTAGATTTATCCTGTTTATTTTTATGCTGCATGATGGTGATGATTGTTTCTTCGATATGACTATTACTTCTGTTTTTACCAACAATACTTTCTTCAAATTGACAGAACAGAAGAAACAAAAAACAAGAACTAAAATATTATAAATCAATGGCACTAAAACATTATTACCTCATTTATTTATTATACGGCCTATTTCCATAAACACATAGAAAATGACGAGGGCTAGTCATTTTTGGTTTACTGACTTGATGACTATAACATCTATAACCACGTATGGATTACTTACCGAACCTATACATGTATATATATTTGTCTGCATATGTATTGGCACACTTGGGCACCTTTGGGTTTTCTTCTGGGTGCTCTCGTGGCAATATATATACGGATTTATGCTGGTACGCATGTATTGTTATATACACACGTTTTTTTTCCTCATTGGTTTGGGATGCACACACAGAGTTAGATATGCACAGTTTATACATATCTTGTACCCACCTCCCAATATTTTTTAGAACCCTTCTGTTCTGTCTTCTCGCCTGGCTGCCTGGTCAGTGAGATATACAGTTGGTCATCCCACCTTCTCATTTTAATTCATTCAAAAGCTGACCACGCTCTGGAACACAGGGAAGTGACCTTTTTTTTTATTTCCTTTCTTGAATATCTAGCATATTATCGCCATGTAGTTAGATTTGTTTACATATCCTTATATATATATTTTTTGTGTTGTTTGTTGTTCCAGCTGAAGGCCTACTTGGCCGAAACGTTGACTTTTGTTTTGTCCATTACCACGTAAAGCTGTCACCATACCACTTTTTTCTTTTATATTAAATTGCCGTTATCATCAGCTTTACAGCGGCTTCTCATCTCTACGCATCTTATTACTTTTACTTCTTTATGGATCACGTACATCAGAGAAATGTTCATAGTTGACATTATAATCAAGAATTAAAGATTATGTCTGACTGAATCTATGTTTTCTATCTATCTATCTATTGTCCTTTTGAGGTGAAGTAGAAATTCTACCTCTGTCTGATGATTGTTGTTATCAAGTATCAGACCTTGCATAGGACCTGCATTGTAACTCGCCACACATACCTGTTCTTGATGAGTTGCTCAATCTCAACACAGGACCTGCATTGTAACTCGCCACACATACCTGTTCTTGATGAGTTGCTCAATCTCAACGAGATTGCTGATGCCTGCTGTTGTTGCCTCTCACTTCAGTGTTATTTTTATTGTTTCTCTAGGTCGACCTCTTTCACTTTTATCCTCTGGTTCCCATTTGAGGGAGCCGATTCCTGCTACCCTTGCCTCTTTCATCAATGTTCTTCTCAGTGTCTCTCTGGGTCTTCCTCTTTTCCTCTTACCTGTTGTTTCCCACATGAGGGCTTGCTTTGCTATTCGGTTATTATCTCTTCTCATCACATGTCCAACATATAGCCATCGTCTTTTCTTTTTTACTGAAGATATTAGTGGTTGATTGGCGATTTCTCTAATTTCCTCGTTTGTTTTGAATTCGTTTCACACTATACCAAGTATTTTCCTTAGACATTTATTTTCGAATGCGTTCAACTTTGTTTCTATATCTCTTGTTGTTTTCCAGCTTTCACACACATACGTAAGGGTTGATAGTGCATTTGATTTGAATAGTCTAAGTTTTGTGTTTGTGCTGATGAGTTTTGATTTCCACAACTTTTTAAGGCTTCTGAAAGCATTGCTGCTTTAGCTATTCTGATTCTAATTTCTTTGCTTGTATCCCCTTCTCGATCAATTCCAAGATAGATAGAGTGATCGATATAATAATAACGTAATATAACATAACAATTCATCAATTTACATCACAGCATCAAACAGCCAAACAATAATAATACACATGGTTGACTAATAAACAGAAGCAGTGCAGAATAAAACATTTAGCTCTTACCTATTTTCAAAACCTTCTCATCACAAAAAATTGTCTCTGCCACCTCTATCCACTCTTCCTCCACCATATGTGGGCCCAACTCCATAAAATCAACCAAAAAGACATGATCATCAACAGCCAGCTGTAGCAGAGCCACCCTTTCAGACGTTGTTCCCATACAAGGCTTCCACTCCGCATCTATTCCAATAATTGTATGTGGCTGTGGGATGTGACCAAGAAGAATAAATTAAAAATTACTATCTATCTATTGTCCTTTCGAGCCGAAGACGGCACATAGGGCAGAACCACAATCTCAAAAACAGAAACCTTGCGTGCCAAAGTGGCACATATTGCAGAGATCACTGCTCTAAAATATATGGTGCTGTTTAAAAATTACTAGTTAAAGGTAAAGTACGAGATTTGAATCAGCGTCTTAGCCTGCGAATTTTCACCCATATGTGCTCGGCCGCCTATCCAGAGGTGTTCGGAGACTTCTGGATAGTGTCGCTTCAAGCATCAAAACTCAAGATGTGAGGCGGTACTCCTCAACTTCCCAGAGTAATACCCTGGTAACCCATTTCTACAAGCAGCTGGGTTGACCGCAGGGGTATTTTTTCTTCCCAACCATGAGCACAATTCACACTGCTTCCAGCGGGAGTTGAACACGCATTGTCCAAATGTCGGCAGCCTAGTCGGGCGGTTTTCCCAACTAGGCTAGTGAGGCCCCCAAATTATTAATCGAGGTCCCTAAATTATTACTTAATTAATTACTAGTTATATACATATGAGCCACGGTAGCTCAGCGGTTAGTGAACTGGACTAGAACGGACAAGAGGCCAGGCTCGATCCTGACCGACGGCTGCCAGGTTCACCCAGCATTAAATTGGGTACTGGATTTTTTCTGGGAAAAGTAAAGCGACACGGGCGTAATACCGACCATATTACCTAAAAAAAAAATCATGTACCGAAAGTCTGTAAAAAAGTATGGTCACTAACATCATATTCCCTATATGCCACTTGGTATGATGGGGCTCTTTACTTTTTTTTTTTTTTAATATACATATGGTGTGTATATGTGTTCTAGAGGTAAGACATTGTTGACCTATGGACAAGAAGGTCCCTGGTTTTACTCCTACCAGGGGTGCAAGGGCATGATATCCATGACTTCCAGGCCTAACACATTCATCTTTGATGTGGGTAGGATCACTGAACAATTTGTGCCTGAGCAGCAGTCACTTTTTCTCTGGTCCACTGAAGTAACATTTAGCTGCCTCTTTAATGAGCACAAGCACACATGGGACCTCTTGTTGTTCACCATTTTCTGCGAGGGCTAGACATCAAATCTCACTATCCAGAGAGGGCTAGACATCAAATCTCACTATCCAGAGAGGGCTAGACATCAAATCTCGCTATCCAGAGAGGGCTAGACATCAAATCTCACTATCCAGAGAGGGCTAGACATCAAATCTCACTATCCAGAGAGGGCTAGACATCAAATCTCACTATCCAGAGAGGGCTAGACATCAAATCTCACTATCCAGAGAGGGCTAGACATCAAATCTCACTATCCAGAGAGGGCTAGACATCAAATCTCACTATCCAGAGAGGGCTAGACATCAAATCTCACTACCCAGAGAGGGCTAGACATCAAATCTCACTACCCAGAGAAGGCTAGACATCAAATCTCACTACCCAGAGAGGGCTAGACATCAAATCTAACTACCCAGAGAGGGCTAGACATCAAATCTAACTACCCAGAGACTGGAAAAGGGCAAAGCCATGAGGTAACCACGGACTAGAAGTAAACAATTTCCATCACCTGTGGCAGGATTCTAATCCAGAACTTTCCTGTCCATAGGACAACAGCTTACTTCTAGACCACACAATCCCCTGCTAGGCTACCAAAACCAGATACATTTTAAACAAATGTCTTCAAAGAATCTCAAACATAGGCCTGATAGAATAGATTTCAAAAGAACTGATAAGAGATTAAACTAAACAAGAATACTTGTCTTTATGATAAAAAAAGTGTTAGAATCACATCAGTTGTGTGCTGAGAATGAATGAAGAAAGACTTCCCCATAGGCGCTCGTGTGGAAACCATCTGGTAAAAGAAAACAAGAAAGATCAAGAGAAATGCTACATAGAACAATTACTAGGGAAGGCTCAACCATAGGACTATGAAACAACCAAGGCCTACAAGAATTAGCAGCCAATCATCAATTATGGAGAACAATGATTTCCTTATCTTCTGCCCAAGAGGAAAACAAAAAAATGAAATAAAAAATGATATGGATGTCTAGATGTTTGAGTAAAGACAATAGTCAGTATAAAAGTGCACTGGTTGTCTGACATTTTGCTCTAACTTTTCTATCAAGTTTTATCATGTTATGACTCAATAAATACTTTTAGAAAATATCAGGACTTATTAGAAAAAATGTCGCCCATTTTTCACTGTCTTTAGAGAGTGCAGTTAATTAAACAATTTTGGGTTATTTTTTGAGTCTTTGGTGTTTTTTATTTATTTATTTAAGTGAAGGGGTATAGGGAAGTGACAGGAGTGCTAATTTTTTCAGTGATGTTTGAAATTACCACCTATGCAGCTGACTATGGTTTGCAGAGAGCTCAACCTTGCTAACATCATAACTGATAATGCACAATGGTTGCCCTGTTTTTGCAGAGACAAGCACTGTCGCTTAACCATTTTTAACTATTTCTTAACCAATTCCAAGTGATTGTTTGCTTTTAGTGTGCTTTTCAAAGAAACTGGAGTGAGGAAGTGGTTACGGACTATCTTTTTAATAGAAATCACTTGGAATCATCGCCAGTGCAGCCAATTAGGGCATGCATGGAGTAGTAAAGTAAAGTAGTAAAGAGCTCCATTACACCAAGTGGCGTATAGGGAATATGATGTTAGTGACCAAAATTGTTATAGACTTTCGGCACATGATTTTTGGGGTAATGTGGTCGGTATTACACCTGTGCCACTTTACTTTCCCAGAAAATATCCAGTACCCATTTAAGGCTGGGTGAACCAGGAAGCCGTCGATCAGGATCGAATCACACCTCTTGTCCTTTGTAGTCCAGTTCACTAACCACTGAGCTATCATGGCTGCATGCATGGAGTGAATATGGGAAACTCTAGTGAAACTGATTCCTTAGATATAAATAGTATAGGATAGGAGAATATCCAGTAATAAGGGCTAATACCTTCATACACTTAATATAATTATTCGTAACATCACGAAATATGACAAATTAATTATTAAAAAATGATTAAAATGAAAGGATGCCAAAGCTCCTTTTTTTCAAATGGCTACTGGCACATAATCTCATTATAGTGAGGGAAAGCAAAAATAAAGGACTTAGCCTTAATAGCAAAAAGACAGAAGTAATAGTAACAACAAAGAAAAAGACATCACCACAATGCACAATAAAGACAAGTGGAACAATATTAAAAGGTAAATGAATTTAAATATCTGGGAACAATGTTAACCTCAGATGGTAGATGTACAACAAAGATCAAATGCAGAATGGCCAGGCAAAAGCAGCTTTCCAAAAAATGAGGAAGATAACGTGCAATCCATTTTGGCAATAGAAACAAGAAAAAGAGTTATTAAATGTTATGTAGAGCCAGTCTTAACATATGGATGTGTGTCATGGACAATAGGACAACAGACAAGAAAATCACTGGAGGCTGTAGAAATGTGGTTTTACAGAAGAATGTTAAGAATATCATGGACAGGTAAGAAGAGTAATGAAAACGTTCAGAAAGAGGCCAAAACTAAAAGAGAGCTAATTTCCAATATTAGGAAGAAACAATCATCATTTTTTGATGATGTAATGTGAAGGGAACAGTTGGAATATATTGTAACAACAGGAAAAATTGAGAGATGAAGAGATGGAGGGAAGCAAAGAGAAAAGATACCAGACAGCTTAAGAGAATGGTTTGGCAGAAGGTCAACAACAGAAATGATAAAAAACTGTTGAGATCAAAAGTTATGGAGAGACATGATCACCTACACCAGCAGGCACAGTACTTGATGAATTTGATGATGACTGGCACATTTATGGACACTGTGGTCAGTATCCCACAATGCCACAGTACAAAAGCCAGTCCAAAAAATGTGACATTCAAATAGGAAGTCATTACGGCAGACGGGGAATCTCATTGTACAGACAGATTCTTCTTTATTTCTTTTGTCCATCTGCTGTTGCCTTGAAGCACCGCAGGAGAAATAAGGAGAGTATAATGTCTGTAGATGTATTACTTCTTATTTTAGTCACTTCCTTTTTAGATGCAGTGTTGTCTCTGGATGTATTTGGATGCTGCAAAAATAGAAATTTTTGTTGTTCTTACATAAGTCTTTTATTCCATTGCTTTCCGACACATTATTGATTTCCCTTGTGTATATGGTCTGCAGGGTCTGTGTGAAAAAAGATGTAAGGATTTGATTACTGAATTAGAGACGTGATTTTGGGACAAGTTTTGAGGAGTTCTATAATCATGGAAAAGAAAATAGTGGAAGAGATTGATCACTTTTGTCTATCTTGGATGTTACATTGATCAGAAAGGGAATACAAGTAAAAAAAAATTAGAATAGCTAAAGCAGCAATATCCTTCAAAAGGCTTGAAAAGATGTGGAAATCAAAACTCATCAGCACACAAACAAAAGACTCTTCAAATCAAATGTACTATCAACCTTTACATATGCATGTGAGAGCTGGAAAACAAGGGACATAGAAACAAAGTTCAACACATTTGAAAATAAATGTCAAAGGAAAATACTTGGTATAGCGTGAAACGAATTCAAAACAAACGAGGAAGTTAAAGAAATCGCCAATCAACCATTAATATCATCAGTAATCAAGAAAAGACGGACATTTGATGAGAAGAGATAATAACCAAATAGCAAAGCAAGCCTTCAAGTGGGAAACAACCGTTAGGAGGAAAAGAGGCTGACCCAGAGAAACACTGAGAACTTTGATCAGAGAAACAAAGGCAGCAGGAATCGGCTCCTTTAATGAGATCGAGATGCTTGCACAAAACATTTGTTAAAATGGCGAAATTTGATAAAAGATCTTTGCAAGGATTGAGACTGCTAGAAAGAAAATTTAGGAAATAAGAAAGAGTATCTGGGTCTATGCCCTATAGGCCGGTCACAGCTCGAAAGGTCAATAGAGAGTAATCAGGGATTATTATATTACAGAAGTGAAGAAGCAATAGGAGAATCTCATCACCTTAGGAGGTGAACACACAGAGAAGGACTAAAGTTCATACCAATTTACATGTGTCTTTCTTGGACCCTTCCATACTAAAGTGCAAAACATTATGACTGGCCCATGATATTGCTTGGGAGCCATGACAGTTCAGCGGTTAGTGAACTGGGCTACAAAAAACAAGAGGTAGGATTCGACTCTGATTGACGGCTTCTGGGTTCACCCAGCCTGAAATGAGTACCAGATTTTTTCTGGGAAAGTAAAGTGGCATGGGCGTAATACTGACAACATTACCCCAAAAATCATGTACTGGTCTATAAAAATTATGGTCACTAACACTATATTCCCTATACGGCACATGGCGTGACGGGGCTCTTTACTTAATTTTTTTTATTATGATGTTGCTTGGTGCAAAATCGTATCAGTTTCCCGCTAAATTTCTTTTTAAATGAAACTGTGTAATGTGGAAAATTTTAACCAAGAGTGTGTATCTTTACAATGATACATAGAATTTTTATTAAAATGCAAAACTTGTTAACCAACTATCACACTTTCTGAGACAAAGTCTCTGGTACCCATTTTCAGTGGCTGGGTGAAACATGTCTGCAAAAGTGACTGAGCACTCTGAGACATGAGTTTGCCTGATGTACAATTATATTAATTCTTCATCATAGCCAATCATATTACCTTTGAAACCCTGGCCAAGCACTCTTGCAGCTTTTCTTTTGTGTCAACAACGGTGATTGGACATCCAGGAAGGGAAATGGTGTAGTACATGCTTTGAGTCTGCTCCACTTCATTATCCCAGTCCTCTTCTATTTCAACCTCCTTTGTCTCAACAGACTGACCAGTCGCCTCATTGGCTTTGTCTTCCCTGGTTAAAGTTAATAAATGTTTACATTTAAAATGAGAAATATGAAACAATAAGGAGAAACACAAAAGACAGCCTGAATGTTTACATGAAAAATGAACATATAATGATATCAAGCAGCTAAATCTTTAGAAAGACCAGATAAACTACGACATTTCGGCCAAGGCATTCATCTTATACAAGAAAATGAAAACATGAACACTTAGCTCCGTCAAAGCATGGTGATGCTGATCAATAAAGAATAGGTGTCTGCATGAACATCTGTCTTGTATCTGACAAAGGCCTTAGCCAAAACAAACTGGGTACTCATTTTTAGAAGGCTTCAGGGTTCACCCAGCTTCTAAAAATGGGCACCAGAGATTTTTCTGTGAAGTAAAGGCGGTCTGTGTGATACTGACCACATCACCCAAAAATGTGCCGTGGTCATGGAAAAATAGGATCACTAACACCATATTTTCCCTATAAGACTAGCAAGGCGTAGAGGGAACCTTTACTTTTTACTTTATTTATTTTTAGAGGTTGATTAAAATACAAGCCATGTCTTAAAAAAGAAAATTAATCTACCTACATTTAGGAAATGATCTATAAAGGTGTGACAAGCCCTCTATTTACCCTCTGAAGCTACACGACATCTACAAACAAATGTTCCACCAACCACATGTCTTGAAAGCGAACCGGTCAATTCTATATTTTACACATACCTGAGACGAGTCCTAGCACCCACAACACATGGGTCTAAGGTACAGTCTGGCAGGTTGTATCTGTCTGCCCACTTCACAGCTTCCGTTATGTCGTTGTACCCAAGAAGCTCCATTATCAATTGTTGTTTTAGATTATCATTTCTTCCAACAGCACTCTAAACACAATTTATTGAGACAATGCAATGTTACAATTTGATCAAGTGCACAAAAACAAACAAAGAATTCATACTTTCCATATGTGTAACACTTTCCATACCACGCACTGCAAAATGTGGCTCTAGTAACTGATGCGAGAAACCGCGGAACTGTGTTTTGCGGCCTTTAATTCAATGACATTTATGCAATTATTTCCACTAAAACTTTATATTTCTCTTATTTAACCTGTACACCAGACACACAAAATGTAATACAAATGAGGGAAAAATCCTCACATGTCAATTCCTGTTCTTCCATATTCAGATAGCATGGATTTTTTAACCTTCTTGGCAAGGCACAATCCATGCATACTCTGACTATGTCTTCTGGATCCCAGTTGTCATTAGTAAAGTTTAGTTAAAGCTACACTTCGACTGGTTATGTATATTCATGTAGCATGGTTTTTATTGGTCATATTTATAGTTGATTTAAAATGTAGATATACATCTAAAACACATAAGCATAACATATAAGCAGAACTAATTTTTGCACTTCTTCATACAATACATATTTTAAATAAGAATAAATGCAGACACGCACATAAGTGATAAATTGTCTGTTTCTCCTTACAAAGTACCATGTAAATTTTGCATGTTTATTTTTAGAAAAATCATTATAAATTAGGGGAAACCCTTACAATAACGAAGGTATGAGAATAAGGCACATAAAACAATTAACTCTTTCTATATGGAAGCTTTTTATTGATGCAACGGAAGACATTTCAGAGACAAAATTTGTCATGGTTTTAAGAATGAATCTACATATTTATATGTATCTAACACGCCCACTTAATTAGGAGAAGAGATAATAACCGAATAACAAAGCAAGCCCTCAAGTGGGAAAGAACAGGTAAGAGGAAAAGAGGCTGACCCAGAGAAACACTGAGAAGAACATTGCTCAGGGAGGCAAAGGCAGCAGGAATTGGCTCCCTCAATGAGATCAAGATGCTTGCACAGAAAAGAGACAAATTGTGAGATTTTATAAAAGATCTTTGCAGGGATTGAGACTGCTAGAAAGAAAATATCAAAACAATGAAAGAGTATTTGAGTCTATGCCCCATAGGCCGACTACGGCTTGAAATGTTGATACATACTGATACAAGCCAAACATATAGAGTCAAATTAGAGTCAGAACTGATAAAACTCAAACCATTAGAACTAAATCAGAGTTATAACTGATAACAACTAAGTAGATTCAAACTAAAATATTTTTGGATAGATAAGAACATGGGGATGGAAAGTTAATCTTCTTCTTCTTCTTCTACCTTTCAGCTCCCTGTGGAGCATAGGTCTTAAACAAACACTTTCCAAGCCGTTCTGTTTCTTGCCATTCTTTTAAGATCATTCCAAGTCTCCCCCATCATCTTCATCTCTGCTTCTATCTATCGTCTCCAAGAATTCCTTGGTCTTCCTCTTTGTCTTTTTCCCTGGGGATTCCAAAGAAGGGCATGTTGTGTAATACTCTCAGTTAGCTTCCGCAGTGTGTGTCCTATCCAGTGCATCGTCATCTTCACTGTATCTCTTTATCCACTGGTATGTGACTGGTACATTCCATAATTCTATGTTAGTGATTTTGTCCTGCCATTTCCAGCATGGAAAGTTATTGTTTTGTAATATTTTAAACATCTCTTACTTAAATCGTATCACAAATGAAAAGGTTTGCAAAAGGACACAACAAGCATTTGGAAGAATATGATGTTCTTTTTACTATTGTGAAGAAATGCAAATGAATTGGTTTGGCCACATGCCTCAATCATATGGTCTGGCAAAGAACAATATGCAAGGAACTGTGAAAGAAGGGAGAAGGAGAGGTAGACAGAGGAGATGGAAAGATAGCATCAAAGAATAGACAGACTCCACTTTGCAGAGTACCAAAGAATGACTGAAGACAGAGATCAATGGGGAAGGTTGATGAAGTCTGTCAGTGGTACCCCATTAACTCTCAGGGTTTTGAGATGAAGTGGATTCAGGTTGGACTGATAACATTTTAGCTTTAAGTTGATTCAAATAAGAATTCAAGATTGATAGCATTCATGCAAGCAAATCCAATTTAAAGGTAAAGGTAAAGTACGAGACTTGAATCTGCGTCTTAGCACGTGAGTTTTCACCAATATATGCTCGGCCGCCTATCCAGAAGTGTTAGGAGACTTTTGGATAGTGTCGCTTCAAGCATCGAAACTCACGATGCAAGGCAGTATTCCTCACCTTCCAAGAGTGCTACCCTGGTACACATTTCTGCCAGTGGGTGGGTCGGCCGTGGGGGTATTTTTTTTTCCCAACCACGAGTACAACTCACACTGCTTCCAGCGGGAATCAAATACAGGTTGTCTGAACGTCAGTAGCCCAGTTAGGTGGTTTTCCAAACTAGGCTACCGAGGCCCCCTAAAAATTAGAGGTAAGAATTGACAATTATAGTCTTTAGCTCTACAGAAAATGTAAAGAAAAAAAACCTATAATGATATTATTCCATTTATGGGATTTGGTAGTTTTACTGAAGGATGGGCAGCAAAGACCATATCACCAATACGGCTGCCACATATTGGATCGGTTTGTAGTTTTTTATTTAGTCACTGACAAAAATAGGCAACTCTATCAAGGATCAAAACAACATCCACCTATTTGGCAAATAAAGAATTAAATGTTCTGTTCTACAAGAAAAGAGGATTAAAACATTGCACAAGTTAATCCAGCATTAATCCACTTACTTCAACCATATCATCCCACCCACTGTATCCAATGGATTTCTGTAGATAAAAAAAATCCATATACATATTACTGGGACAAAATCAAAGAAATTAATTACTAATATTACATGCCATATTATATAATTACTCAATTATACATACATTAGACAGGTAATAACCATCATCTTCATTATTGAATAACTTTCATATTCAACTATTATTAATTTGGGCATTTCAGTAAATTGACATATATTTTGCTTTTTCAGTCATTTTACCAAAGCCTTTTTTGGTAGCTTAGTTGAATAATATTTAGTTCCTATTATCATTGCTGCTATATAGAGTCACTCACCTTTTCCTCTCTGATTCCTTCTATTTCTTCTTTCTAAAATTTTTCCAGTTGTCACAATATATTCCTACTGTTCCCTTACCATTATATGATTAAAAATGTAGATTATTTTTTCCTAATATTGATAATAGGTTTTCATTTGGCTATGGCATTTTAACTCTTTCCGTACGGAAGCTTTTAATCAACGCAATGAAAGAGATTTCAGAAACAAAATTTTTCATGGTTTTAAGAATCAATCTACACATTTATATTTATCTAACATATTATACATGAATTTTTAGATAATTGAACAAGGTATTATATTTCACCAATACCAAGATGATACAAAACATGTAAAAAGAATATGGTTTGGTGATGGTTCACACTAATCAAAAGTGACACACTATATGGTGAAACGTACATGGCCGAAATCAACATGGCGCACAATGTGTCGAAACGTACGGAAAGAATTAAGCAACATCCTTGTTACTCTTTGTAGCTGACTGAGGTACTCTGAACATTCTTTTGTAAAATCACATTTCTGTGGCCTCCAATAATTTTCTTCTCCAGAAGGGTCTGGGTTCTATCCCCAGCAGTGGCACATTTTTTTTCGGATTGACAAGGCTCCAGGGTTCAACAAGCCTCTAAAAATGGGCACCAGTGATTTTTCTGAGAAGTAAATGCGGCCTGGCATGATATCGACTACATCACCCAAAAATGTTCTGTGGTCATAGAAAAATATGGTCACTAACACCTTATTCACCATACACCTAGCAAGGCATGGAGGGAACCTTACCTTTTTTTTTTTTTTTTTTTTTTTTACTTTTTATATCTAAAATCTTAAGTTTAACACATTTCCCTAAAATATGCAATGGGATATTCATTACCTCAACATATCGTTTGTACAACAGGTATCTGATAGCACCCATGGCTCTATTTTCAGAGATGTTGGGGCAGGCTTCTGAAAAGTTGAAAAGAAAATTTAATTGACAGGGTGACCCAAAGGTTTCCAAATTCTGGGAAACTAGGCACATTTTGTCAGAAAGTAACTTTATTTACAGAACAATTTTTACTTGATAGCTACATATTTCTGTATACACACATCCATATTAGGAAACACATCTCCTCCTCTCTTAGTTAATATATCTGGTAATACATGCATAATAACAGCCTACTAAAAGTAATCTTGGAAGGGAAAATACAAGGTAAAAGAGGCAGACCAAGATTAGAATGGATGAGTAACATCAAAAGAAGGACAAGTCAGCCTATGAAAACTTGCACCATCAAAACAAGAGACAGAGTGGAATGGTGATCCATGGTAGCCAACCTTCGATGCGGAAACAGCACTCAATTATGATGACATGCATAATTACACTTTGTATACATTTCAATAGATGATAGGACCCACGAAGGCCCAATGAGCACCTGCATTGGAATAGTCAGCAACTCATAGCTGACAGCTCGTATCAAGATCAGTAAACCAAAAGTGATCAAGACTCTACTTTACCTTCTAGAAACAAACTAGTCAACCTGACCAAGTGAGTAGGGATCAAAGAAGAAAGGCAACCCAGCAACAACAAAATGGCTTGCTGAAGTCAGAAGTACAGGGCCTAAAGGCACAAAATATAGCAACATTATATAAATAGACACATCTATAAACAACTGCACAACACATCTAAACCAATTTAATTTTCTTTAAACATGAATGATAGAAAAAAAAGTCATCATCAAGTGAATGTATACTTATCCTCTCTAATTTACAAGGTTTCAAGCATAAATCAAACATTTTCTCCTTACAATTTACTATCAAACAAGTATCAAATAGCAAATATTGAATACAAATTTACTATATCAAGAGTATCAAGTGTTTAATTTACAAGTTAAAGTATAGTATCAAGAATAAAATAAATGCTTTACAAAGTGTTTAAATTCAATTTACAATGGTGCTGCATTAATTGTTGTACTTTACAATAAAACTGATTTAACATTGGAGTTGAAAAGTTGTATTTAAAATAATTTCTTAGGATTTCTTTATGATTCTGAGTGCAATGAAGGCTCCGATTGCTTTTTGTATCCTTATTTTGGTTTCATTCGCTGTTTCTCCTTTCATTTCAAACTTGGACATTTGATATTACAAAAATCAATAAGATCTTTACAACTGAAATGAAAAGTGTCAGACATATTATGGGAGTTTGCTTAACATAAACTTTTAGAAGTGAAGAGCTCGGAAGACAGCTTGAGGTCACTTCCACAGAAGAATATATAAAGAAACAAACAGATTAAATGATTTGGTCAAATAACAGGTAGCAACAACTATACACAATTGACACTGCCATGAAAAAAACAACAAAAACAAGAGACCAATAGGACATCTTCGAAAGAGATGGATATATATAGAATATTTAAAACACCCAAAAACATGATAGCAAGTAGAATCAGCCAAACAGCAAAAGATTACAACTATCTTTTAACTCAACAATGAAAAGCAAATGAGGAAGAATAGAAAAAAGAAAATAAATCGAAAAACAAGTTTCACACTGCGGGATTTGTTGGGGAGGAGATCTGAGTGAAATGAAGAAATGCTGCACTGGTAATAAAGGCATCGAATGGATACAAGGAGACCATTTGGAGGACCTGGACTTTGCTGATGACATAGTTCTCATCAGCAATCAGATAAAAACGATGCAGGAAAACACAAATGAACTATCATCAATAGCCAGCAAAATTGGGCTTGAGGTCAATCATGAAAAGACTAAGTCATGAAAAGTTTAATTCCAACAAGTGACAAAATATACATGGAAAACAAACCAGTAAAGAGATCGATCACTTCATCTATCTTGGAAGTCACATTGATCGAGAAGGGGATACGAGCAAAGAAATTAGAATCAGACTGGCTAAAGCAGCAATGTCTTTCAGAAGCCTTGAAAAGTTGTGGAAATCAAAACTCATTAGCACAAACACAAAACTTAGGCTATTCAAATCAAATGTACTATCAACCCTTACGTATGCGTGTGAAAGCTGGAAAACAACAAGAGATATAGAAACAAAGTTGAACGCATTCGAAAATAAATGTCTAAGGAAAATACTTGGTATAGAATGGAACGAATTCAAAACAAACGAGGAAATTAGAGAAATCGCCAATCAACCACTAATATCTTCAGTAATAAAGAAAAGACGATGGTCATACGTTGGACATGTGATGAGAAGAGATAATAATCGAATAGCAAAGCAAGCCCTCATATGGGAAACAACAGGTAAAAGAAAAAGAGGAAGACCCAGGGAGACACTGAGAAGAACATTGATGAGAGAGGCAAGAGCAGCAGGAATCGGCTCCCTCAATGAGATAGAACTGCTTGCACAGAACAGAGACAGATGGCGAGATTTGATAAAATATCTTTAAAAGAAAACTGCTAGAACAAAAATTCATATAGGAGAAGGTGTATCTTGGTCTACGCCCTATGGGCCGGTTACGGCTCGAAAGGTCAATAGATAGATAGATAGATCTGAGTGCTTATGAACAGTTGCTCGATGTGTGAGGATAATCCGATGACTAACGAACGACTAACTTGAAAAACTAAAATTTCCAATTTTCACTCACTGGGCGGAAGGGATATTTTACATTTCATCAACCTCATAGACTGAAAAAAGTAAACATTTCTGCTCTCACTCACTGGCAGGAATATCATACAATTTCATCAACCTATCAACCTCATGGGCTGAAAAAAGTTACCCAACCACGAGTACAACTTTAATTGTTTTTGTTTTGGTTGTTTCGTTATCAGTTTTGTGTGTGTGTTTTTTTGTTTGTTCCTGATGAAGGCCTATTGAGCCGAAACGTTGTTTAGTCTGTGTCGTCCACTTGTCACGTAAAGCTTCTTACATACCATTTTTTTATTTTTTAATTTTTCCTGAAAAAAGTAAGCATTTCTGCTCTCACTCAACGGGAGGAATATCATACAATTTCATCAACCTATCAACCTCACAGACTGAAAAAAGTAAGCATTTCTGCTCTCACTCATCAGGAGGAATATCACACAATTTCATCAACCTCACGGGCTGAAAAAAGTAAGCATTTCTGCTCTCACTCACCGGGAGGAATATCATACAATTTCATCAACCGCATGGCAAACTTGCTGAGAACCTTCTTGTTCAACTTTTCTCCCTTAATGTTCTTGATACCCGTGCTCCTGCAACAACAACAACAAAGATAATTGTACTTAAAACACTGATTACTTATATTTCTCTATCTATTGTCCTTTCGAGCCGAAGACGGCACATAGGGCAGAACTACAATCTCAAAAGCAGAAAACCTTGCGTGCCAAAATGGCACATATTGCAGAGATCACTACTTCTAAAGTCTATGGTTCTGTTTCCATAACAATACTTTTTACAATGACAGCTTGTCAAGCCATCGATCAACTCCCTTATCGCCTCTTACGACATGCCTGGAAGGTCAGAGTGTCACTATTCTTTACTTCCCACATAATGAGGCCCCGTAACACACGGGAGAATTACTTATATTTACCATCAGTAAAAAACTTAGGAATGATGACTATGACTAATATAGTAATTTAACCAGCTATTTACTAGCATGATTGGAAAAGTGAAAGTAAAATGTAAAATAAAGTTTATTTTGAGCTGCCGTCCTGCCACTGGCTATGGACAGGCAAAGCAGTGAGTGGTGACATTCCCTGTGGTATCCTGTATGATATAAAAAAATCTTACTAATAATTTTTCATTCATTGAGTGCTGTCTCTGCATCGAAGGTTGGCTACCATGGAGTGACATTCCGCTCTGTCTCTTGCTTTGATAGTGCAGGTTGCCATAGGCTGACTACTCCATCTTTTGATGTTACTCGCCCATGTTAGTCTTGGTTTGCCTCTTTTACCTTGTATTTTCCCTTCCAAGATTACTTTTAGTAGGCTGTTGTGTCTTCTAACATGCCCCAAAAATCTCATTTGTATTGTGTTTAGTAGTTCTCTTTTCATTTTTAGTTGTTTTAAGACTTCATCGTTTGTTTTATTTTTTTTCCATCCAATTCTTCCTATTCTATAAATGCACATTTCAAAGACCTGAATTTTCTATTCTGTTTTTACTAATAATAGTGTGTGCCAAACTTTTGTTGCTCCACATATACCAAATGACAGTATTTTTTTCTCGCTGGCTAAGAAAAAATAATGAGCTACTTTTCTTTCTTCTTTCACTCCTCATTCAGCTTCCAGTGTGAAGGGGAGTTATAATTTGCGGTCTTTTTCTCTTCTGTTGATGTTATGTTTCATATTGTTTCTAATTTTCCATTAATCCATCTTTTTCATGGTTGACCCTTGAGTCTGGTGTTCTCACAACATTTTTTAAAGGTTTGTTGTGTTGTGTTTTGGTCTTTCAGCCTTATCAAGTAGCTAAACCATTCTATTTATTGTTTCTTTATGTACTCTACGATGAGAATTATTCCTAGCTTTTTTCTCAGCTCTTCATTTCTGATCTTATCTGTCAGGCCATTTCCCGTCATTCGCCTAACATATTTCATCTCAGCAGTAGTTTTTTTTTTTTTTTTTTGCGTTCGCCAGCTTTCTCCTGTGACCAAGTCCATAGAGATTAGGAACTGAATTTTGCGTGTTAATCTGTTTTTCCCTGGCAGCCGAATGCACAGGCAGATAACTCAGTCTTCGGAGGTACTCATATTTTTTCCGTCCATGAGTATTCGACGTTTCAAGCCGGGCCTCGTTTCTGAGACCAGGGTTGGGGTGATTGCTGCAGAGAGAAATCATAAATAAAAATCCCAACTGGTGCAGCTGGGATTTGAACCCACAACCTCTCTGTCTCGAGGCCAGATGCTGGCCTCGAGACCAACCAGTCCCCATCAAATAGTAGTTATTTTTCTTATTGTTCTTGAGTCCAGATGAGAGCGAATGAAGAAATAAAAAATGTTCTACCTCATCGATGAAAGATGATGAATAATCCAATGTCAATGTTGGGAGGTTATAGGAAATATGGTGTTAATTATTTTTTTTTTTTTGCAACGGCACGTTTCTGGGCAAGGTGGTCAGCAGTACACCAAAGCCGTCTTTCTTTTTAAAAAAAAATAAAAATAAAAAATCAGGTGCCCATTTTAAGCTGAGTGAACATACAAATTATAGGTCGAAGTCAAACGTTATCTCCTCCTTAAAGACTAGATCACTAACCACTTCTCTAATGTGATTCAACTTGAGTGAGTCAGGTTCTATTTATTACAACTGGGTTGAGTGAACAAAAACATCCTTCAATCAGCTGGTAAAATCAATGACATAAAAGCCAATCAAAACTCCACTTGTTAGTTCCTTGAAACTATTCTATTCATGGAATCAGTTTCATTGTGGTCAGGGCCTCCACAGACCCACTCTATTGCCCGTTGCAATATTTCTCAAAGTATATGCAGACTGACTGTTCCTGTAATGTGTTGATTGTAGATACATCTGCTTTTCCCCACTAAGCACTCTAGATAGATCAGTGGTTTAGAACTGGACTACAAAGGATACGAAGTCGGGTTCAATTTTAATCAACGGCTTCCGAGTTCACCCAGCCTTAAATGGGTACCGGATTTTTTTCTGGGAAAGTAAAGCGGCACGGACATAATACCGACCACATTAATTCAAAAATCATGTGCCGAAGGTCTATAAAAATTAAGGTTACTAACACCATATTCCCTATACACCACTTGGCGTGTCGGCGTTCTTTACTTATTTTTACTTACTCCAGATAGACATGAACCATTTTTCACCTTTAGACTCATCAGTCCCTCAATATATACATCATTGTCTCAACCATCCTCCTCCTCTTCTCTTAAAGAATGAAAAACAAACTTGGTGATATCATCTTTGCCCAGATTCAGCAGCTGAGTAGTTAATGAGCTTGCTTTCTATCAGAAGGTCACAGAATCTGTAATTTAAAAAAAATTTTCTTGGAGGTTCTAAGGTTCATCCAGTCTCCAAAAATCCCAGAAATGTGCCCTTGGTCACGGAAAAATATGATCACTAACACCATATTCCCCATATGCCAAGCAAGGTGCGAAGGGAACCTTTATACTAGATGTGATTTGTTCACGTACTCGTACTTGAATTTAACCGAAAAAATATTATGTAACTTTATGTTAAATGAGAAATGAGTACAATACATACTGAGCAAATGAATAGATGTCTGTATTCCGAGCACAGAGGTGATCCAGGAGAGAAAGTATAATTGCTTGCTGCTCAGGGTTGCCCACAACATAAGACTCAATCACATTTGTTTTATCTGTAAGAAGCAAGGGAACAAGTATCTGGGGAACAAGAAAAAGAAAGTCATAACTTGGAAGGGATCTTCTTTATCTATGTTAACAGAATGAGTTTGCATTGCACAATGTTTTGCACCATATGATCCAATGCAATGGTCTTCAGCACAACATTTATTGACACTTCTCTCTAGCCTTTGGTTTATATTTTTCTACCTTCAAAGAAACAGTTATCTTTAGTCAAGATTTGTCATTTATGTGTGTGTGTGTGCATAAATATACAAAAATGACAATCACGAAGATACAGACCTACATTAACGGATGATTGCACATAATAAAATGGATGGAAATGGCAGGACAAAATTACTAATGTAGAATTATGGAAATGTACCAGTCAAATACCAATGGTCAAAGAGAAACAACAAAGACGATGGTGCTGGATAGGACACACACCGCAGAAGCCAACGATTACATGACTGGCCTGTTTTTTTGGAATCCTCAGGGGAAGAGAGAAAGAGGAAGACAAAAATATTCTTGGAGACGACAGGTGAAGCAGAGATGAAGATGATGGCAAAGATATGAAATGATGATAAAGAATGGCAAGGAACCGAACGGCTTAGAAAGTATTTGTTGAAGACCTATGCTCCACATGAGTTGAAAGGTAGAAGAAGATATATAAATATTGATGCAGTCATGACTGAATCAATAACTTGTTGGGTTCCAAACCAGGAGAACCCTGGTATGACTCCCAGTAGGGTCTGGCGACAGCACTGGTCAAGCAGCCTTTATTCTCCAGCCATATAACCCCCAGCAGACCCCAATAATGGGAAAATGCAGCAAAGATAGTCAAACATTTTTTTCAGACTTAATTTAAATATCACCATCATCATGTGCCGTCTCCACATTGAAGTTTGGCTACCATGGAGCGCCATTCCACTCTGTCTCTTCCTTTGATGGTGCAGACTGTCATAGGCTGACTTGTTCATCTTTTGACGATACTCGTCCATGTTAGTCTTGGCCTGCCTATGCCTCTATTACCTTGTATTTTCCCTTACAATATTACTTTTATTAGGCTGTTGTGTCTTTTAACATGCCCCAAAAATTTCATTTGTTTTGTTCTAATTGTGTTTAGTAGTTCTCTTTTCATTTTTAGTTGTTTTAAAACTTAATTGTTTGTTTTCTTTTCTTTCCATTCAATTCTACCTATTCTTCTATAGATCCACATTTCAAAGGTTTCAATATTCCGTCCTGTTTTCTGGTCTCAAAGAAAGATCAAAACACAACACAATGAGCCTTCAATAAACGTTGCAAGAATGCCAGACCCAAAGGCCGACCACGAAAAGATGGATCGATAGTATATTGGAAACACTAGGAAACATAACAGCAGCAGAGGTGAACAGAAGAGTAAAACACCACAAATTATATCTCCCTTTGACGCTGAAAGGTAAAATGAGGAAGGAAAGAAGAAGAGTTCTTTAACATTCACAAAACCTCTAGTTTTCCTCCGTTATCTGTTAGGTTTAGACAAAAGATCTCACTACCACGAGAATGGGAAGGGTAAAGCCATAAAGACCATAAATTAGATGTGAAAAATCCCAGATTTAAACCCACGATTGTCTTGCTTAGAATCCAAAGTCATATCTCTAGACCACCCCCACATTACTATTTAAATTTATTGAAAGCAAATTTATTCAATGTGGAAACAACAGGTAAGAGGAAAAGAGGCAGGCACAGAGAGACACTGACAACATTGATCAGAGAGGCAAGAGCAGCAGGAATCAACTCCCTCAATGAGATAGAGTTGCTTGCACAGAACAGTGACAAATGGCGACATTTTATAAATATAAATATCTTTAGAAGGATTGAAAACTGCTAGAATAAAAATTTAGATATGAGAAAGAGTATTTGGGTCTATGCCCTATGGGCTGACGAGGCTCGAAAGGTCAATAGATAGACAGCTAGATAGAACTCAGTTGCAAACAATATTCTTCAGAGAAAAATGAAAGTGAAAATTCTTTGCAAAACAAATTTGGGATAAATTATAAAAGATAGTTTTTTTATTTTTTTTTTCCAAATAATAATAAAATTAAGCAATATCGTCAGGCTAAGATTCTTTATAATGTGTTATTTTCTGAGCCACTGTTCATGTCATTTGTTCACACACGGAAAATAGTTTAAATTATATTATGTTTAACAATGATATGATTCAAATCACTAACTGTTGGGTGTATTGCTATCACAATATTTTCTTGGAAGGAGAAATGAAAAAAAAATAGAAAAAACAATATGGTTAAAGTTTTACATAATAAGTGTGGCCTCGGTAGCCTAGTTGGGAAAACCACCCGACTGGACTACCAATGTTTGAACAACCCATGTTCGGTTCCCGCTGGGAGCAGTGCGAGTTGTACTCGTGGTTGAAAAAAAAAAATACCCCCCACAGTCGACCCAGCCGTTGGCAGAAATGAGTACTAGGATATTTCCCTGAGAAGGTGAGGAATGTCGCCTTGCATCGTGAGTTTCGATGCTTGAAGCAACACTATCTAGAAATCTCTGAACATTTCTGGATAGGCGGCCGAGCACATATGGGTGGAAACTCACGTGCTAAGGCGCTGGTTCAAGTCTCGTACTTTACTTTACTATACTATAATAAGTGGACGACACAAATTAGAACGTTTCGGCTCAACAGGCCTTCAGCAGGAACAAACATACAACACACAATATTTTCTTCCTTATTACTTATTAGTGGATTGCACTGCAGTGTATTGTACTCCTTGTGATCCAGTGCCCCTGTCACCATCACACATTTGTTTACAAGACAACTTTTCCAGGCTTTGATTTTCTTTATAACTTTATTTGTGATTATTCCTTATGTCATCCAATTGATCAAACTGAGGGAAAAAAACTAATAATAGTGTGGACACACACTGACACTCTCACCTTCAAAGCGGTGTGGCAAAGCTTAATTAATACTTCGTTCCAACCATAAAATTAAATTGAAATGGGAACTTCTTTACTTTTACTTTAAGTTTGATACTCCTGACTTTCCAGTCAGCAGAACATTCAAGAAAGAAGGAGACACATAAAACATTGAATTATTCTGTACCTCATCTTGTGAAAAGTGAGACTGAATTCCTAATCTTGTCACAATCTGAGCTGCCTGTAAGAGACGAAATGATAAATCACAATTGTCAAAACTATATGAAGTTGTCACATTATTACTCTTTATGTTATTGCACATCACATGGGTTTTGTTTTTTCCTAACTACCATCTAAATCCCTCATTGTTTGAGTCTACCATTATTATGGTGATCAATAAATCAATAATTTATATGGTTATGGAAAGCCCCGGTATCACTGCAAACGAATTAAAATCTATAATTGCTAAACCGCCCATGCCAGTGGAATCATCCGAATTACTAACTCATCTCCCAAACAAAGAAAGGTAACTGTAGTCCCCATCATAGCAGTCTCAGCTCACGCCAAAAGACATAAGGCGAAACCGCACAGAAAGTGAGCACAGCCAACTGTTCCTTGTCATATGATATTATTATTCATCATAAACAAAGGGAGCATCAAACGGATGAGACACACAGCTCACGGTGTGCCCAGAGTACTCAACTCAGTAGCTCATGCAACAAGCTGGACCTGGAATATGAGGAAACTGCAACAAGGAACACTTTTCAGACATAGCTTTCAATGGTTCCTGCTGCCTATCCACCATAATGACAGGAAGTTCACGTCCTACTGAAAATGATGATCGTCATATTTTAAAAATGTATAGCGCTTGATGATGTTAGGACATCATTTTTGACTCCAATTCTGAACACATAAAACACAGTTAGTCATCGGATTATCCCCATTGCACATCAACAACAGACCGTAAGATTAGTGTATAGCCGGTCTAGGGATATTCGATGAGCCATTATGATGTAGAACACACAACAATGGCTGAGCCCATAGATTCCTGATTACTCTAGTGAATGCAGCCTATTACTAACGAAACTTGGTGCAAATTCCTTAAAGAGAAAAAACTTTGGTTGACTTGATGGAGCAATTCACATTAATGTGTTGTAACATGTAAACAACTTGCATCAAACAATTCCAACGACAGCCATTGAACAGCACTCAATGTGTTGACGTAAACCGCAGATCAACTCTAGACGGTGGAAGGTCGCATTTACAACACTTGACTTGTCAAAAATGAATATTGCTGTGCGTACGAATCCACTTCATCGGTGCAGATTTGTTAAGTAGAACATCATTTTGATTTTAACGCAGAAAATTGCATTGGAGAGTCTTAAAAAAATCAGACCCCAAATGCATTTTCTGCAGCGATCAAGAGAACATGAACTTTGTTCCACCATCTTGGAAACGGAATAATTTATATATTAATCAATAAATAATTACATAAAAATGCTTCTCCTGTACATTTTTGCATTACATAAACAGATGTTAAGCATTATTCTTCTTCTTCTTGTACCTTTCCTGTGGAGCATAGGTCTTCAACAAACACTTTCCAAGTCGTTATGTTTCTTGCCATTCTTTTAAGATCATTCCATGTCTTCCCCATCATCTTTATCTCTGCTTCTATCTGTCTTCTCCAAGAATTCCTTGGTCTTCCTCTTTGTCTTTTTTCCTGGGGATTCCAAAAAAGGGCCTGTTGTGTAATACTCTCAGTTGGCTTCAACAGTGTGTGTCCAATCCAGCGCCATCGTTGTATCTCTTTATCCACTGGTATTTGACTGATACATTTCCATTTTTTATTCTGCGCAAGCATCCATTAATGAAAGTTTGTATCTTCATGATTGTCATTTTTGTTGTTCTTCGTATTTCACAGCAATATAATAAGACTAACTTAACATTGGAGATAAAAAATTTTATTTTTGTAGTTAACCTAATTTTTTTGGACTTCCATATGTTTCCCTGTGCAACAAATGCTCCTGGCTGGCTTTTGATACTCTTATTTTGGTATTATTTAAGCGCTATTCCAGGGTACTAAAATATAAAACAAGCAGGAGATTTAAAATATTTAGGAACACAATTTTTCAAAGACAGTAAAATGGACAAGGAAATACAGTCAAATATTAGAACAGCTGGTACCCCTTCCAAGAAAATAAAACTGTGCGCAGCAGCTCAAATAAACATCTTATAAACAACATATTTTCAATCCCACCCTATGCTAGCAGTGCCAAACATGGTCACTCATGAAAAGACAGAAGCTAAGTCAGTATCCGCAGAAATAAGATGTTTCAAGAAAGTAGCCTAGAGTGGCCTGAAGAGCAAAATTAATTACTGAATAAGAATAGAACCAATCTTGAACTATATACAAAAACAACAAATACAATGGTTTGTTCATCTGAAAGAATATTTTGTTCACCTGAAAGAACGTTTTGTTCACCTGAAAGAACGTTTTGTTCACCTGAAAGAATGTTTTGCTCACCTGAAAGAATATTTTGCTCACCTGAAAGAATATTTTGCTCACCTGAAAGAATGCTCTGTTCACCTGAAAGAATGTTTTGTTCACCTGAAAGAACGTTTTGTTCACCTGAAAGAACGTTTTGCTCACCTGAAAGAATATTTTGCTCACCTGAAAGAATATTTTGCTCACCTGAAAGAATGTTTTGTTCACCTGAAAGAATGTTTTGTTCACCTGAAAGAACGTTTTGTTCACCTGAAAGAATATTTTGCTCACCTGAAAGAATATTTTGCTCACCTGAAAGAATGTTGTTCACCTGAAAGAATGCCTTGCAAATTAAATACCATACAAGCTAATATAAAAGATGAGGAAGAGGTTGCAGAGAACAGGACAAACCAAGAGTAAAAAGGAGTAACATTAACATCAAATGATAATAGGCGAGGATGCAGTGGGAACAAAAGCTAGAACTTTGCACCTGCCTTGACACTTTGAAGAGTATAAGCGAAAAAAAAAGTTATGAAAAATACAGTTCACTTAACACTGATTCAGTCATGAGAAGAAAAAATCTTGAAAATATTGTAAACAACAGGCAAGATAGAAGGAACAGGATACAAAAAGAAATCTATGACAATAAATACCAGACAACTTAACACTTGGCTGGAAAAGATCAGCAGTAGTACTGATAAGAAAGAGGACAAGAATATTCGTAGAAACATTTAACATTTGATGATGATGAAGATGATAATTGTAAATCATTCGATAAGTCATTTTTTGCCACTACTTCTTCTTCTTCTTTCCTTCCTAATTTGTCTTTCAGCGATGAAGGGAGATATAATTTGCGGCATTTTGCTCTTCTGTTTGCCTCTCCTGCTGTTATGTTTTCAAGTTAGTGCTTCTAATATTCCGTCAATCCATCTGTTTTGTGATCGACCCTTGGGTCTGGTGTTCTCGCAAAGTTTGTTGAGGGCTCGTTGTGTTGTTTTTTGATCACTCCAATTTGTCACGTGGCCAAACCATTTTATCTGTTGTTTCTTTATATATTCTATGGCGGGGTTATTCCTAGCTTTTTTCTCAGTTCTTAATTTCTGATCTTATCTCTCAGACTGTTTCCTGTCATTCGTCTAACACATTTAATCTCCATAGAGGTTATATTCTTATTGTTCTTGCACCTAGGGTTCAGGACTGGCATAGGTAGCACAACATTGGGATGAAGATAACATATTTCTTTGCCATTAAATCTTCTATTTTAACTTTCTTAACCCTAAAATAATAAACAATAAATACATTGAACACAACTTTACCTCACTGAGTTTATTCCGTACAAGAAAAGCTTTTATTATTGGCATCAAACATACATTTCCAGGACGATCTAATCCGAAAGCTTTCACAGAAGAATTGAAATATATCATGTGTCTCCCTGTGGTCGCATAAAACACTCGTATCTGCAGATCTTCCAAAACAAACTCTTCTTCCCTTCCAAAAAGGTGGTTATCAGATGAATGAACCCATTTTTCAAACTCTATCAGAACTGTGAAGGACAGAGTGGCTGCTTTTGCTAGTTCATAATCTGAAGTATGTGTTACAAGATATAGAGCTGTTTCCCATGGGTTTGAACTTTCCTTAAGAATCACTGAAAGCTTCTTGTAAACAGTATCTCCTTTAGCTTTCTTTCCACACAATCGATCATCATGCCAGATAGACTGAAGATGCTCAATGTAACCTTCAAGAATATCATTGGGCAAGAAATCTGACTGCACGGTTGTACTGTTTCTCGAATTTGCTGACCATTTATTTTCTGCCTCAGCGGAATTTGAGCTCCAAGTTCTGGATTTATGATTTATAACTGGATATCGTTGCATGGATGGAATTCCTGGTGAGTGTGCAATTTCATATCCACGAGCAACACCTCGTTTAATACTTGTTTTTTGTGTTCCTGGCCTTCTTTGTCTGTAGGGTTCATTATAAGGATGCCGCTGTGCCATTTTATTTTCATATCAATGAGCTCTAAAGTTGAGTCAATAAGATTAAAATAAACAAAGTTAATAGTTTACAATACTCTTATTTCCTATCACTGCACAGATAGAAATAAATACAATTTTAATACTTGGAAAACGTACACATATAATGTTTTGATTTGTTTAGTAAAATATTTAATTAACTGAAGCGTTGTTTTAACACAGGCAGTATTTATCGTGGACGACAAAGAGAGAAAATACTGGATAACTTGGTGTCATGGCATGGAAAACAGTCAACAACAGAACTGATACGATGCACTGCAGATAGAAGATTGTGGAAGGACATGATTGCCTACACCAACCAGTATGGCACATGATGATGATGAGTATTTATCTATGGTAAGCTGTTCCTATTGGTCTGGTCATCGAGAGCTTATGCTAACAAACAATTAAAAGCTCTTTTCTTGGTATGGCTTAAATTTATGTTACAGCAGGACAGTAAGAAGATGAGGAAACATAAATGTAACAACCATATTATAGAAATTAAATGTTACAGCAGAAAAAAAGGATAAAAAAGATAACAAGGTCAAGAACAAGAGTTTATGATACGAATTTATACTTTAGCAGGGCTGTAAACAACACATCAAATTGTTTCACCATAATTTTCATATGCCACAATGGTTGGCGCAGTCATTTATTTCCTTCCACAATTTTCTGTTCACAGTGCATCATATCTGTTGGCTGTTTTCCATGCCACAACACCAAGTTATCTAGTATTTTCTCTCTTTGTTTTCCACAATAACTCTTTCCCTGTATTTTGCCAGATGTAATCAAGAAGCAAGGCACAAAGGCACAATGCAGGTCCTGTGCAAGGTCTGACAGTTGAAAGATTGTCAAACACAAGAGTCTCGAATGTCTGCCCTATTTGCTATTTTTGGGTTGAAAGGACAATAGATAGAACCAAGTATTTTAATTTTCCTCTTCTCATGATGTGCCATAAAAATGTTGATTGTTTCTTTCTGATGTCTTTTAAGAGCTCCCTTTTTGTGTTGGCTTCTTTGAGAATTTCCTCATTGGTCTTTTTAGCTGTCCAAGGAACTCTCAACATTCTTCTATTGTCCATGATTCGCTTCCATAAGTCAGAATTGACTCTATGTAGCACTGGTGAACTCTCTGTTCTCATTTCTATTCACATCAATTTGTTACAGAGAGCTTTATCACTAAGAAACAATGAGAAGAGGGAAAAAGGTAAACATATAGGACAATGGATTAATGAGATAGCAGACAACACCAATGACTATGATTGAAGAGATGCACTACAGAGCATTGACCCAAAATGCTCCATTTTTCCTTCAATGCCAAAAGACAACTGAGGAGGAGGAAAGTTTATAGTACTTTACTTTTAGATTTCCTATAAATATTCTGTGAGGGCCACAGATAATGATCAATTAGAAATGTCAGCTTCTATAGCCTTCTAATATTTTTAATACAATTTAATCTGACTGGATGTGAGGACAAATTCAAAGAAATAAATGGATGGCAGAAGACATTTACAGCTAATGAGAACAAGAAGAAGAAATAAGGATAACAAAGATGAGTATAAACGATTTTAAAAGAAATTGTAATGAAATGGAATAAGCAAAAGAAGCATGGCTAAAACGGAGATGCAAAGTGAATGAAATGCAATAACAAAGAGATACCAAAGCTATATACAAGCAAATTGAAGAATTAACAGGAAGAAAAATGCAATAAAACCTGGATGTTTAAGATCAAAGGAAGGAGAACTGTTGACTGAACAAGAGAGCATAAGGGAACGATGGACAGAATACATTAAAGATCTTCATGATGATGAACAAACAAAGGTAAATATTAAGAATAATGAGGAAAGACCATAAATGCTAAAAAAATAATTGGAAGACACCTTGCGTAATATAAAGCAGGAAAAGCTCCTGGACCAGACAATATAACTAAAGAAGGAATTGAAGCCATCGGTAAATTTGGAAGAGAAATAATATAAAATATATTGAGAGATATCTACAACAGCAGATATATACCAGATTATCTATTAAAATCAATAATCGTAGCCCTACCAAAGAAATCTGGTGCAAATGAATGCGATGATCGTCCCATTATAAGTCTTATGAAATACATGACGAAGATATTACTAAGATTTAACTTGCGAAGAGTGCAAAACAAAATCAGTCCAGAAATTAGTGATGAACAGTGTGGTTTTGTTGGAGGTAAAGGTTTGAACAATGTCATATACATCATAAGATCTTAGTAGAAAGAGCCATAGAGGTGAAAATAGATTTTTTAAAAAACTTGGTATTTTAAAGTAAAGTACCAAGAAATAATCAAAATTTTAGAAAGCATAAACGTAGACAGCAAAGATCTAAGAATAATAAAGAACATGTACTGGCAACAAACAGCAGCTGTTAGAACTGGAAACCAATTGGGAATGTTTCAACAAATAAAACAAGGTGTTAGATAAAATTGTGTGCTATCACAAGATTAATTTAATATGTACAGTGAGATTATTTTAAGATCCATTAAAGGGCATGCCTGGAATAACAACTGAAGGTCATCAATATATATATCAATAATTATAAGGTATGCTGATGATAGTCTTAATCCCTAAGAGTGAAAATGAGTTACAGGAAATTTTAGACATTATATATCATCATCATCAGTTGAGTAAACCCAAAAGCTGGTTTTAAAAACATGTAGTTATGTCATCAGCAATCAGTTCTCATCAGCATCAGATAAACGATGCAGGAAAACACAAATGAACTTCATCATAGCCAGCAAAATTGGGCTTGAGGTCAATCATGAAAAGACTAAGTCATGAAAGTTTAATTCCAACAGTACAAAATATACATGGAAAACAAACCAGTAAAGAGATCGATCACTTCATCTATCTTGGAAGTCACATTGATCGAGAAGGGATACAGCAAAGAAATTAGAATCAGACTGGCTAAAGCAGCAATGTCTTTCAGAAGCCTTGAAAAGTTGTGGAAATCAAAACTCATTAGCACAAACACAAAACTTAGCTATTCAAATCAATGTACTATCAACCTTATGTATGCGTGTGAAAGCTGGAAAACAACAAGAGATTAGAAACAAGTTGAACGCATTCGAAATACATGTCTAAGAAATACTTGGTATAGAATGGAACGAATTCAAAACAAACGAGGAAATTAGAGAAATCGCCAATCAACACTAATATCTTCAGTAATAAAGAACAGACGATGGTCATACGTTGGACATGTGATGAGAAGAGATATATCGAATAGCAAAGCAAGCCTCATATGGGAAACAACAGTAAAAGAAAAAGAGGAGACCCAGGAGACACTGAGAAGAACATTAGGAGAGGCAGAGCAGCAGGAATCGCTCCTCAATGAATAGAACTGCTTGACAGAACAGAGACAGATGCGAGATTTGATAAAATATCTTTAAAAAAACTGCTAGAAAAAAATTCATATAGAGAAGGTGTATCTTGTCTACCCTATGGGCCGGTTACGCTCGAAAGGTCAATAGATAGATAGTTATGTCACTCCAAATTGCTCTCCTTGACGGCTCTCTTCATATTAGCATACACCAGAATTTTTATAATCTTGCATTATGATATATCAGATGGATTTAGGTTATGTTCTTTTAAAATTGAGTTATAAAAATAACAACAAAATAATGAGTTGTAAAAATAATGCTGTTATGGTAAACTGTTCTAGGCAGGTCTGGATTTTGACTTTGGTGAGGTCGTAAACTGGCCAAGCTAAATAAAACTTAGAGGTCCCAGCTAACACCAGGTGTCTATAACAGATTACAATGAAAACAAATTTGAGGTCCCCTCATATTGTGAGGACCTAAGCTATAGATGGGAGCCGCGATAGCTCAGTGGTTAGTGAACTGGACTACAAAGGACAAGGGGTAGGGTTCGATCCCAACCGACGGCTTCCGAGTTCACCCTGCCTAAAATGGATACCGGATTTTTTTATGGGAAAGTAAAGCAGCACAGGCGTAGTACTGACCACATTACCCCAAAAACCATGTCTGTAAAATATAGGGTCACTAACACCATATTTCCCTATACGCCACCTGGCCAAAGACGGGGTTACTTTACTTTTACAGTGAAGGAAAGCAAAAACAAAGGACTGAGCTTTAAAAGCAGAAAGACAGAAGTAATGGTAACAACAAAGAAAAAGACATCACCGGAATGCACAATAAAGACAAATGAAACAATATTACAACAGGAAAATGAATTTAAATATCTGGGAACAATATTAACCTTAGATGGTAGATGTACAACTGAGGTGAGATGCAGAATAGCTCAGTCAAAAGCAGCTATCCAAAAAATGAAGAAGATACTGTGCAATCATTTCTGACAATAGAAACAAGGAGGAGTTCTTAAATATGTGATGAAATCATATGATTTCATATGATATGAAATATCACATTCATATGGATGTGAATCAAGGACAATAGGACAACAGACAAGAAAATCACTTGATGCTGTAGAAATGTGGTTTTACAGAAGAATGTTGAGAATACCATGGACAGCTTAGAAGAGTAAAGAAAACATTCTGAAAGAGGTCAAAGCAAAGAGAGAGTTAATTTCCAATATTAGGAAGAAACAATCATCATTTTTTGGCCATGTAATGAGAAGGGAACTGCTGGAATATATAGTGACATCTAGGAAAGTTGAGGGATGAAGAGATAGAAGGAGGCAATGAAAAAAGATATCAGCCAGCTTAAGAGAATGGCTTAGTAGAATGTCAACAACAGAAATTATAAATAATTCTCTAGATTGAAAGTTGTGGAAGGACATGATCACTCACACCAGCAGGCATGGTACTTGATGATGATGAATCTGTTTGTACCAGGTAGAAAATGTCACCAAGTAGGTAATCTATTATTTACTGTTTTATTAAGTAGAGAAATTGATTGTATTTGTTGTTAAACTATTCATAAATACATTTTTGAACTATGAACTTGACAGTCAAATAGTGCAGCAAATAGGCTTAAAATAATAATGCATGTATAATTTATCATCTTTCAGTTAATTTGTAAAGTTTGAAAATATGGCTGTCTTTCTGGTGGAACTGGAGATTATATTTTACTTAAGCTAAAGAAAGTGCGTCTAGCATTGCCAATAACAAGAGAAAAAAAAAAGACTTTCTCATTATCATTTAATTATAATGAATCAATATTTCTGCCCACCAGTCTTTTTTTCCTAATAATATATCTATTCAGTCGAATTATTACAATTATAAAGTATTTGTTTACTATTATCATAAACATATAATTATTATGGACAATACATCATCACAAGATTTTTTTTATTAATAGCAATTTTCATCATTTAATCATAAATGAGTGATGCTACTTAAACTTTACTAAATTACTTTACCCTATCGTTACTGAGGTTTTTTTTTATTAAGTTACTAATGGAACCAAGCTTAAGAGAATGGCTTGGCAGAAGGTCAACAACAGAAATGATAAATAGCTGCCGAGATCGAAAGTTGTGGAGAGACATGATCACCTACGCCAGCAGGCCCGGTACTTGATGATAATGAATAATGAACGGGAACCAAACAAATAATAGGTAATAGGAATATTTTAAAAATTACAATTTTAAACACTATAATATAGATTGTTATATATCATTTATGGTTTTTAAAAATCGAAACTTGTTTATTTACGTTATTTACGTCCATCATGACCGATAATATGTAGTTATGAACATGATTTGAGAATTGAATGAGTAGCTGGAGAGTAGTAGTCTAAGTAGTGAGTAGGAGTAGAGGTAAGGCGTAAAGTTAAAGTGGTAAAAGCACAAAATAAAAATTACTGAAATTAAACAATCATTCAGAATAAGAATTTCAGTGAGTATGAGTGTCAGGGCACTACTTAGACTGCTAAGTGACTAAGCTAACTTTTAAAGCAAGTGCATAATGTATTTTACCAAAAAATGTTGGTGCAGTATGAGTATGAGCAATCTAAAAAAACCAATGAATGAATATGAATGCCCACCACGGTGACCACGGGTAGGACTTTAAAACTTAAAAGTATAAAAGCTAAAAAAAAAAGTATCTTTACATTATTAATTTTGAAATGTTATTGAAATCAGTGGTTTCTATAACTAAACACATGTTTTACATCATCAATGTTACTAAATCAATTTCGGAAAAAGCAAAGCTAACTGTCATATGCTTATCAACAGAAAATAGTGTCTACTTGTAATCTAAACCTTCATCGTATTTTTTAACTCCCTCCGTAGGTAATCTTTATAAATAAAGCAGATAAATAATTTTTTTCTAAGAGCTCTTTTACTAAATAAAATTGTTTAAGTCTTTAAATCTCTAATCTTTTATAAATAAAATCAATAAATCACATCCTACAGAGCCTTTTCTTAAAGAACAGATGTGATCAAAGCCTTGCAAAATCTGGAAGTTGACTAAAAAAATTAGAAAAATAGCCATCAGTTTAACTGCAACCGTCACCAAATGAAATAACAAGATGGCAAGTATTACGTTATTAATTAATTGCATGTTTTAAATGTATGCTTTTCTTAGCTTTAATATAGACTATTAATGAAAATGTGTTAATTCATAGTCATAGTCACGTTTTTACGATTGCGTGTATCGGAACTAGTCACCAATAATATATTATATAATTATATCAATAAATTATAAATGCTACTGCTGTCAAGCTGATGGTTATAATGAAAATAAAAAAAAAGGAAAGGATACGGTAACAGCTTTACGTAGGTGAGAAAGAAAACAAAATGTAATATTTCATTACTGTTAGTGTTGTGACGTAAAGGTATTAGTTAAGTAAGTTACTAGTTGTTACATAACATAGAGAGTCAGTAGGGTCATTGACTCATTGTTTGTTACTCACCACTGTGTATGTGACACACGCACGTCATTAACATTTCCTCTTGATTAGTAAATAGTTCTTTTCTGAAGGACATGATAGGTTTGTAAAAGTGCAGAAGAAACGAATAAACCAACATTAAATAGCATTTTCATTTGCTTCCACACATTCATTCAAGTGTGCCTTTTTATTGTTAATATTAAACTAGAACTTAAGTATAAAGAACAATAAATATGACAGATTTGTCGGATTCGATAATCATTCATTAATGATCAATCAAATCAATGTTAGACTATCTATCTTCATCATCATCATCATTGAGTGCCGTGGCGTCTCCACAACGAAGGTTGGCTACCATGGAGCGCCATTTTGCTCTATCTCTTGCTTTGATGGTGCAGGTTGTCATCGGTTGATTTGTAAATTTGTCCATCTTTTGATGTTACTCGTCCATGTTAATCTTGGTCTGCCTCTGCCTCTTTTACCTTGTATTTTCCCCTCCAGGATCACTTTCAGTAGGCTGTTGTGTCTTTTAACATGGCCTAAGAATCGCATTTGTCTTGTTCTAATTGTGTTCAGAAGTTCTCTTTTCATTTTTAGTTGTTTTAAGACTTTGTCATTTGTTTTCTTTTCCTTCCATCCAATTCTACCTATTCTTCTATATATCCACATTTCAAAGGCTTCAATTCTCTGTTCTGTTTTCTTGTCTAATGTCCATGTTTCAGCACCATATAGGAATATTGAGAAGATGTAACATTTTGCTATTCTTAGTTTTAGCTCTGGTGTTATTTGTTTTGATGTTAGTATGTCCTTCATGACATTAAAATTACTTTTGCCATTCCTATTCTTTTGTTTATTTCAGTTGTACATTTTCCATCACTGGTTGTAGTATGTCCAAGGTAGTTATAGTTCTGAACTGTCTCAAGGTCTATTCCTTCAATTTTGATATCCACTTGTGGTTTTGAGTATTTTCTTTGTTTATGATCATAGTTTTAGTCTTTTTGATATTCATATCTAGTCCATATTTTTTGCTTGTCGTGTTTATTTCATTAAGTAATTGTTGTAGGTCTTTAGGATTTTCTCTAGTAGTACAGTATCGTCAGCATATCTTAGGTTATTGATTATCTTTCCATTAATTTGTAGGCCTGGCATCTCTATGATGTTTTTAAAGATTTGCTCAGTGTATAGATTGAACAAGCTCTATCTTAGACTATTCAAATCAAATGCACTATCAACCCTTACGTATGTGTGTGAAAGCTGGAAAACAACAAGAGATATAGAAACAAAGTTGAACGCATTCGAAAATAAATGTCTAAGGAAAATACTTGGTATAGCGTGGAACGAGTTAAAAACAAACAAGGAAATTAGAGAAATCGCCAATCAACCACTAATATCTTTAAAGAAAAGACGATGGTCATATGTTGGACATGTGATGAGAAGAGATAATAACCGAATAGCAAAGCAAGCCCTCATGTGGGAAACAACAGGTAAGAGACAAAGAGGAAGACCCAGAGAGACACTGAGAAGAACATTGCTGAGAGAGGCAAAAGCAGCAGGAATAGACTCCCTCAATGAGATAGAGCTGCTTGCACAGAACAGAGACAAATGGCGAGATTTGATAAAATATCTTTAAAAGAATTGAAAACTGCTAGAACAGAAATTCAGATAAGAGAAGGAGTATCTTGGTGTACGCCCTATGGGCCGGCTACGGCTCGAAAGGTCAATAGATAGATAGAGCTGCTTGCACAGAACAGAGACAAATGGCGAGATTTGATAAAATATCTTTAAAAGAAAACTGCTAGAACAAAAATTCAGATAAGAGAAGGAGTAAAGGTAAAGTACGAGACTTGAACCAGCGTCTTAGCACGCAAGTTTACACCCATAAGTGCTTGGCCGCCTATCCAGAAATGTTTGGATATTTCTGTATAGTGTCTATATGCCTCAAGCATTGAAACTCAGATGCGAAGCAACATTCCTCACCTTGCCAGGGTAATACCCTGGTACCCATTTCTGCAACGGCTGGGTCGACCATGGAGGTATTTTTTTTTTCCTAACCTCGAGTACAATTCACACTGCTCCCAGCGGGAATTGAACACAGGTTGTCCAGACATCGGTAGTCCAGTTGGGTAGTTTTCCCAACGAGGCCACCAAGGCCCCCAGAGAAGGAGTATCTTGGTCTACGCCCTATGGGCCGGCTACGGCTTGAAAGGTCAATAGATAGATAGATAATAGAAATCAATGTAATTGTAAAATAAATATATTTAATAATTTTTATAATATAAAATAATAAGATATTATTTAATTGTTACAATTATAATGTAATGAATTATGATGATTTTATCATTTGATTTAGTGGTCTTAGAATAAATTTTTAATGTGACATTTGAAATCCTCTAAAAAAAGTGGGAGCTCTTGACGGAGTGTAAGTAATTAAATAAATAAGAAATAAAGTAAGTGAGAAATTAATAAGTAATTAAACTAAAGTCTAAAGTACTTAATTATTTTAGTTACTAGTTATAGTAGTAGTTTTATAATTGTAAGTTCTAGGTGTACCATTCATGTTTGTAGATTTAGAATGTGTCCTAATGGTGGGTGGAGGGGATCCTATAAAGGCCACCTACCTAACTGGATTAGTCAGTCAGTTGTGACTGCTTGATGATAAGACAACTGTGGTTCAATTCCAGTCGGATACTCTCCAGAGTCTCCAGTAGTCTGTAGATCCAGCTGAATAAATAATAATGGGTACCTGACTTGGCTCCTAGATTGCTGAGTTAGTAAAGAGCACTGCCTCCTCACTTCAGAATGCTGCAACCTAGCATTGAGAAAATAAAGAATTATGGAAATGCACCAGTCAAATACTTGTGGATAAAGAGATATAGCGAAGATGATGGCACTGGTAAGGACACACTGCAGTAGTCAAATGAGAGTGTTACACAACAGATCCTTTTTTGGAATCCCCAAGGAAAAAGACAAAGAGGAAGACTAAAATATTTTTGGAGAAGACAGATGGAAGCAGAGATGTAGATGATGGAGAAGACATGGAATGATCTTAAAAGATTGGCAAGAAACAGAATGGCTTGGAAAGTGTTTGTTGAAGACCTCTGCTCCACAGGGAGTTGAAAGGTAGAAGAGAAAGAGTATTGAGAAGCTGCCTGACACATTTCTTTACTGGCACTCTTTATGGGAGCAAAGAATTCTTATGCTGTAGCATTATATCATATGGACTCATGAGGGCCGAGATGCTAGACATCATATGAGCTGAAAAGAATCAATGATTCATATGGCATCATTGTCAATGAATTAGAGCTGATCAATATCTCCTACCTATGGCTCTGGAAACTGACTAACCAATCTGGCCAAGAGGAAAGGATTAAACGTGAAAGATAAATCTGGTAACCAAAGAATGCTGTACTGAAGCATAGATTTTATAACTTGCTGTAAACTGGGACACACTGCATTTATGCAATGTTTGCCCATTTAAGTTGGATAATCATGAGGCAAATACATCAGAAGATGACTTAGAGGGCTGGGATGAATTTGCTACTCAGTAAAAAACAAGTTTCTTCTCTCTCTCCTTCTCTCTCTCTCAATATCTTCCAATATAATTGTTATAATTTTTCAGGCACCAGGATTTGATCAGGCTGCAGGATGGGGTTTGGTATCATTTGCAGCATTTGTGTTCACATATTACACAGTCTGGGTAATTGTACTGGTAAGTGCGTGAGTATCTTCATATTAGATATCCGATTGATACGTTCGAGCCACGTAGAACAATGATTAGAGAACTGGTCAACAGTGGTCAGGATACCAGATTTATTCTCCTAGCAGACCAGTTTCTAGATTCTAGCATTTAGATCTGGCAGTTGGACTGTTGGAATGAAGATTGTGTTTTAGAGTTCTCATTTTGCTTCTAGTGTTATTTCCCTGTTGGACAGCAGTAGTGACATCTGTCTAATGTCAAGCTTGGTTGCATGTTGAGTCTCTTTCTGTTGCTTGTAAATTATTGTTTGCGACTAGGCACGTATTTAAATTCCCTCACTTCTTTTAATTGTCTGCTGTCTATAGTTATCCCGATGCTTTGTTTCACATGGCACTAACTCTATATTTACTATATACCATTCAGAAAAGCAGTGCCAATCTTCACATTAAATTACTTCGGAATACAGTCAGTAATGTATTGAAAGTTCTTATTTTCTACTAAAGATTACTTGCTTGCATATAAACTTTTGGTATTAACATATACCAGCCACATATAAGTTTGTCTGTCTCAGTCTGTATACACACACATTTTTATAAATATATACATATAATATGTCAACTGCGGCACATAGGGCAGAAATTCTAGACTCTTGTATCCGATGATCTTTCAACTGTCAGACTTTGCACAGGATCTGTGTTGTATCTCACGACATGGCTCTGTTCTGGGTGAGTTGCTCAATCTGAATGAGGGAGGTGGTGTCTGCTTTTTTTACCTCTCGCTTTAATGTCCTTTTTAGTGTTTCGCTAGGTTGGTATATGTTAATCCTCTTTTTCATTTACCCTCTAGTTCCCATTTGAAGGCCTGCTTTGATATTCTATTGATATATATATATATATGATTGCCTGCGCTGCCTTGCAGTACTTTCAGTTTGTCCCTCGTGCAACAAAAGGCTGGACCACACTGTTCTAGATAATGATTGCTAATTGTAAAATCTATTTGTTATTGCTCTGTAGTGCTTTACATATAGAAAGTACAATGGACCTCAAAGTGAGAAAGAAAAAGAATATTAAGGACACACAGGTGGAAAATAATTGGTGTATAGATGCATGGAATTGGCTTGTGAGCACCTTGTAAAGGATAGAAATAAGCCATGCAGCATGATGACATTTTGTTTCTGTCATTTTAAATATTATTATTTCTTGGCCACTGACTGTTTTGTCATTAATTGGTTAAGGATATGAAGAGAAGAGTGCTCCAAAAGAGGCAATGAGCTAGAAGCCATGTTTTCTTCTCTTTCTTTGTATATCCGCACCGAAAGTATCTCAATTCCAGAGACAGAATGTATTATTTAAAAATAATCAATATTAATAATACGGAAACATATTAACATTTGAGGAATTTGTGTTTTGATGCTGTAAATTTTACTATGGTTAATGTTTTTCTTGCTTTGTTTTTATTTTGCAGCCATTTGTTGAGCCTCATCAGCCCATTCATATTTCTTTCTTCCACGTGTTTATGCTATCGCTGGACCACTTTTAGCTGGAGTTATTGCTCTTGTACTGATTGGTAAGTTGTTCAAATATTTGTCTTGGTTTACAATGGTATAAAGACTCAAAAATTGTATGAAAATTTATTAACATTTTTTGCTAATCTGTTATTGTGCTTGCTTTTTATTATTTATAACTAAATTAATTGTTTAACTTTATAGATGTTCCTTCAAATGGAGAATTATTTTATTGTAATAATTTAAAATTGTATTAATATTTCTCTTGTCTTAAAATTAAAACTGAATAGAAGTTTCAGAAGGCTAAAACATGAATGTGCCATTTTGGCACGCAAGGTTTCTGTTTTTGAGATTGTAGTTCTGCCCTATGTGTCGCCTTCTGCTCGAAAGGACAATAGATAGATAGATAGAAAACATAAATGTTTCCTGTAATTTTAAATTGTATACAAATATATTCTTAAAAACACTAACAATATACTGCCTTCTTTGCTTGATCTGCACACTAGTATTATTATTCTTCTTTTCAACTCCCTGTGGAGTGTGGGTCTTCAGCAAACACTTTCTAAGCTGTTCTGTTTCTTGCCATTCTTTTAAAATCATTCCATGTCTTCCCCTTCCTTTTCAGCTCTGTTTCTACCTAAGGTAAAGTACAAGACTTGAATCAGCATCTTAGCACGTAAGTTTTCACCCATATGTGCTCAGTCGCCTATCCAGAAGTGTTCGGAGACTTCTGGATAGTATTGCTTCAAGCATCGAAACTCACGATGTGAGGCGGAATTCCTCACTTTCCCATAGTACCCATTTCTGCCAACGGCTGACCAACCACGGGGGTTTTTTTTTCCCTAACCACAAGTATAATTCACACTGCTTCCAGTGGGAATAGAACACAGGTTGTCCGAACGTCGGTAGCCCTGTTGGGTGGTTTTCCCAACTAGGCTACTGGGGCCCCCCTGTTTCTACCTGTCTGCTCTGAATATATTTTGGCCTTCCTCTTTGACTCCTCACCTGAGAATTTAAAAAAAGGGAGGGCTATTCAGTTGGTTTTGGAGTTGTGTGTCCTATCCAGTGCCATCATCTTTGTCTTATCGCAAAGAGATAAGACTATAGTGTTATCTGATCAAACCAAATGCAAGGATAGATTTTAATGTCGCTGCAATTTTTATTCTCTTGCCGTAATTATTTGACTGAGTCTGTTACACTTTGAATGCTGTGATTGTTCAGCTTAATTTCCAGACTGAAAATTGCTTTCTGTTCTTTCTGTTATATTTTCTTTTATTCAATTGTTTATTAAATGCCTAATTTTTTTAAGTAACATAAAACATTTGTGGGCTATTGGTTACTAACTATACATATATTGTAACTTTTTTTTTTCAGGTGTATTCGTTGTTTATGTCACAGCTTCATCAAAAAAGAGCAAAAAAAGCTAAGATTAAATAAAGAATTGAGTAATTAGTTGTCTTATATGTTTCATGTTATTTAAGCAGCTGTTGCTTTTAAATGTGAGGATATACGATTTTTAAAGACATACTGTGTAAGGTATATATTTTCAAACTGAGACCACAGAAATTTAATGTAACAATTAACTGTCTACAGGCTGTTTACTTAAAATATAAACAAAAATAAAATATTAATTTTGAAATAAAATATGCATTTATTGGATTGGCTTATGTGCTATTTTGAAAGTGTCATGGTACTTGCTTAGTAATTACACACATCGACAAAAGAAGGATATTTATAGAACAACAAGTTAGTTGACCACCACATATAAATAAACTTTATTATAATTTGTTGTTTCATTTCAAAGCCATACGGTTTCGTATGTTCATAACAAACTGTGTCAAAACTAACAACCACAGTTTTCTCCAAATATAGTAACCTTGTTAATTAATATAAAATTTATGGCAGTGCTGAACACACCACATGTGTTTAACACACACAGTTTGTGCAACGCTAAAGTCAACAATAACACTTGTTCTCAGCAAATCATGTGATGACTTAACAATGTATGCTTGATTATGTTACAAATGTTTATTTACACAGATCTCTAGTTACACTTCACAGAATCTTCAGGTTAATTATTTTGCTTGCATCTAAAAGTCTCTCACTACACAGAAATATTTGTTACGGCCATCTATGAATTGTATAACATTTTACAATGTATGTGGTCACTTTTATGGGTCTATGGCAGCTGCCGATGGCATGACACCAAATTCTGTAAGAAAATCGGCATAGCTTCTCTGACTATTTTAAAATCGCAAATACAATAATACTACTTCTGCCATTGATCTTTTACAAAATGTCTCATGCACAAAATTAAAGCTATTATCTAGGAAACAATCTCACCTTATCACGACTAAACTTCTTTAGGTTGATATTCTCATGAATTCAAAATCCTCTCTGTAATATATCATCATCATGTGCCTTGCCGGTTGGCATAGGTGATCATGTCCCTCCACAATCTTCTATCTACAGCGCATCATATCAGTTCTGTTGCTGACCATTATCCATGCCATGACACCAAGCTATCCAGTATTTTCTCTCTTTATCGTCCACGATCTCTCTTTCCTTTTATTTTGCCAGTTGTAACCAAGTATTCCAACTTTCCTCTTCTCATGATGTGCTCGAAAAATGTTGATTCTTTCTGATGTTTTTAAGAGCTCCCTTTTTGTGTTGGCCTCTTTGAGAACTTCCTCATTGGTCTTTTTAGCTGTCCAGGGAACTTTCAACATTCTTCTGAGAAATTCCATCTCTGTGGCCTCTAATCGTCTATTTATTTGTTTGTCTACTGTCCATGATTCGCTTCCATAGGTCAGAATTAGTTCTATATAGCACAGATATGACTCTTTCTCATTTTTACTCTGTAATATAGCTTCCTTCATATTCCAGAACTAGATTCTCTAAGATTCAATATCAATGGATTCACAGTGTCAAATATTCTCTCTGACTTAACATCCAGAGTAACCTCTCGTAAAATCAATCTGCTTATTTCTGTATCCTCGTCTGTTCATATCCTCTTTATTTTTGGATAAGCTTATCTCATCCTTGTATAGTAAGTTCATCCAAGCTTGACTATGAATATTATTGATCACTCTCTATGAGCATTCCGATTGGCTGAACATCAACATTTATATACTACTTGTTCCTAATTTGGTTCCATCCAAGATATAATACTTCACTGTTGCTTTGGTCATATCCCACATAGGCACAATAAAATAATTGCTTCTGTTGGCCATGTGCCAGTGTTGATCTCACATTGATATTTTACACCTTTCACTTATGAATCATACACTTTAACTCTAGACCAAATTTATTATCATTGTGATTTTTCCATCATAAAATGACATAGTAATGCAGTCATTGTTTTTATGTTTGCATTTACCAGCTTTATATCTCTAACAAAGTGATTTTTCATGAATATAATTTTGTTCCTATTTTTTACACTGTCAGCCATGTGCTCATGTGTCCCCCAACATACAGGCAGATATTCTTTGATTTCAAAGTTTCTCTCATATTTTTTTATCATTGAGAATTTTAACGTTTTTAGGTAGATTTTTATCCTGTTAACTTTGCCCAGGCAACAGCCATTTTGACCTACACTCTTAGTTTTCCATCTGCTAAGAAATCATTGACTATCAGAAGATAGATTCAACTCCAATGTTAAGTTAGTCCTATTATATGGCTGTGAAGCATGGAGAACAACAAAATTGACAATCTTGAAGATACAGACTTTTTCATTAATGGATGCTTACGCAGAATAAAAGGATGGAAATGGCAGGACAAAATCACTAACATAGAATTATGGAAATGTACCAGTCAAATACCAGTGGATAAAGAGATTCAGTGAAGAGGATGGCGCTGGATGGGACACACAATGCAGAAGCCAACTGAGAGTATTACACAACAGGCCCTTTTTTGGAATCCCCAGGGAAAAATACAAAGAGGAAGACTAAGAAAATCTTGGAGAAGACAGACAGAAGCAGAGATAAAGATGATGGGAAAGACGTGGAATGATCTTAAAAGAATGGCAAGAAACAGAACGACTTGGAAAGTGTTTGTTGAAGACCTATGCTCCACAGGGAGCTGAAAGGTAGAAGAAGAAGATGGAATCTTTGATGTGCGCAGAATACACATGGAACCTCCTGTTTTTTTTCTCTATTTTCCAACATGGCTAGACATCAGATCTCACTATCCAGAGACCAGGGGAGGAGGGTAAAGCCACAGATTACATTTTTTCTTTCATTAACATTTGTACACCACCAGTGGCGGGAATCAAAGTCCAGACACTCATATCCAGAGGCCAATGTCTTACATCTAGTTGATCCACCCTCCCGTAGACTGCCTTAACTCTTTCCGTACGCTTCGTCGCACTGTTCGCCAAGCCGATTTTGGCAATGTACGTTTCGCCGCATAGTGCGCCACGCTCAATTTGATTTGTGTGAATGCCATCAAACCATATTCTTTTTACATGTCTTGTATCATCTTGATGTTGGTGAAATCTAGTACCTTGTTCAATTATCTAAACATTCATATATAATATGTTAGCTAAATATGTAGATTGATTCTTAAAATCATGAACAATTTTGTACTCTGAAATCTCTTCTGTCGCGTCTATAAAAAAGCTTCCGTATGGTAAGAGTTAACTCTTTTCAAAGTAGATTCTGATCATCTCTTATCTTATAACTTGAATAGTTATAATTTATTTACTGACCAACAACTTGTGTAGAAAGAAAGAAAAAATACAAATTAAATATGTCTTGTAAAAAAATTTGTGTTAATCGTTTGCATAGATATTATTTCATCTTTAGTATCATCTGCTGTCAAATAATAAGTTTATGGTATGGGATTTTTGTTTGCATTATTTTGTTCTTTATACTGTGCCTATAAAATTTGTTAATTTCACTAGTAAATTATTCCGAATTGAATATTTAACTACTAATGACTTAAATTGATGTACTTTGTCAATCTTTAATCTTTAGATTACTTTATGTTCCCCATACGCCACTTGGAACATTGATGGGGGCTCTTTACTACTACTATTACTATAGATAGAAGATTGTGGAAGGACATGATCGCCTACGCCAACCTGTATGACACATGATGATGATGATAACATAATATAGTATAGCATAACTTACTATAACATAACATAGAAAAACATTACATAGTATAACCACAGTATAACAACACAACATAGCATAACATAGTATTGTATAACATACCAGAGCAGACCATAGTATGGTTATGGAAGGCACCAGTATCACCGCAAACGAATTAAAATCCATAATTGCTCAACCGCTCGTGCCAGTGTAATCATCCAAATTACTATCTCATCTCCAGTCATTCCAACAACAACTATGGAACTACGCCCATGATCTTATTTAGGTCGGATGATGAAGAATAATAATCGTTAGGCGAGTATAGATGAATAACATTTAACGACTGTCGCACTTTGCGATTAGTTTATTTCAGTTTAAAATATAGACAGCACAGAATTTTCCGATGGAATCTACAGACCAGTTTTAATGACGCGTACCTAACAGTCACTTGTCACTATCCTACTTTCGATAACACTGGCTGATGTCTTCATTGAATTTCCTTGTCACCCGTGATTGCGTTAGACCATTCATATTTCACTTACGACATTATACAATTTTATTTACCTGTATTTACAATTTTGTTTACCTATTTGCGGGTCATCATCAATCTAATCGTCTTTTCATTTGTCTAATGTACATGATTCACTTCCATAGGTCAGAATTGGTTCTATATAGCACTGATGAATTCTCTTTCTCACTTCTATTGACATAGATCTGTTGCATAAGACGTTTTTTTTTTCATTTTCTGAAATGCTATTATGGCCTGAGCTTTTCTACATTTCATTTCTTTTTCATATCCCATCTGATGTTACTATTGTGTCCAAGTATTTGACGGGTTGCACTTGTTTCAGATTTGTCTTGTTTATTTTTATGCTGCATGATGGTGATGATTGTTTCTTCGATATAACCACTACTTCTGTTTTCTTACTATTCAGACTGAGACCTCTCTTGTTGCTTTCTTTTACTCTTATGTCTATCATTTACTGTAGTTCATTCTCTGTCTCTGCTATTATGACTGTGTCATCCGCATATCGCAGATTGTTTACGTTGTGACTTTTAACTTCAGTTCCTATTTTTTCTGCAATTGATCTCATATTTTCGCTGTAAAGTGAAAACAAATCCTTGTCTGACTCCGTGTTTTATATTTTAGAACTGTCCTGTTGGATGGTATTATACCTCCCATTTTTCTCAAGATTCCATGTCTAATCATATTTGTTCTAGTTTAATTTAAAGCCTTCTTATGCAGTTAATATCATGTCTTAATTTGCGCTTGTATCTTTCAAGAATTGTCATATCTGACACTGGTAACACAATATGGACTTTATCTAAATTTATTGTTTGCTTGCATCATCCCCATCAGCTGCTATGCCGGTTGGCGTAGGCGATCATCCCTCTCCACAGCTCTTGGCCCTTCTTCCGTGTAATAATTTCAGTCGGTGATCTTTTATTATGGCATTTGGATAAGCTGTTCAATGTGTTTTTCCTCTGCTCTTCTTTTTATTCAATCTGCCTGTTGATATAGTATTCTCAATGCCTTCCTTTGGCATCAAATTCCCTATAAATGTAGTTTGTCTTTTCTTTATGATTTTGATATTTTTGGTTTCTCCAGCTCTTTTTAAACACTCTTCATTAACAATGTTTGCTATCAATGGTATTCGTAACATTCTTCTGGTAAACCACATCTCGTCTCAAATGTTCTCTGTGACTCATTTCCATATGGTAGAACAGTGTCTGTGTAGCAGTTTCAGACATGTTTTCTTGTATAATAAAACATAGCAATAGAAAAATACAATTCTTTAATCGTCATGAACGTTGGTCCGGAATTATATAGTTAATTTATCTATCTATCTATTGACCTTTCGAGCCGTAGCCGGCCCATAGGGCGTAGACCAAGATACTCCTTCTCTTATCTGAATTTGTGTTCTTGCAGTTTTCGATTCTTTTAAAGATATTTTATCAAATCTCGCCATTTGTCTCTGTTCTATGCAAGCAGTTCTATCTCATTGAGGGAGCCGATTCTTGCTGCTCTTGCCTCTCTTATTAATGTTTTTCTCTGGGTCTTCCTCTTTTCCTCTTACCTGTTGTTTCCCACATGAGGGCCTGCTTTGCTATTCGGTTATTATCTCTTCTCATCACATGTCCAACATATGATGTTAATTTAGCACACACACAAAAAAAGGTTAATTTACAAAACGTAACAAGCTGTTGTTAAAATAACAACAGTGGACATCTGCGTTAGCTTGCTGGCTTGACTAGGCTTGTCTGGGCATTGACTGTCCAACTTGCAGGAGTTGAGCATCCCCAGAAGCTTGAGTCCAAAGTACGACCACCTCAATCTCAGCTGGACATATTTGGAAACTTCACCATTCAAGCATGGATGATCTTTCAGCGTCAGTAGATAGTTCTTACACCCTGGTCTTGGGAAGAGAAGATATCAAACATTGCATTCAACTACATCGTTCTATAATGAGGTAGACGGCGGAATGACCTCAAAGAAAAATGGAGCAAAGCAAAACGGTTTGAAAAAAAAGTTTTCAAAAGAGAGGAGGAAAGGAAGGAAGGAGAAATTCAATTAAATAATTGAGTAAATCATAACCATGGACTAACGGCCAACGGCCATTGTTTGAGTAATATATGACACAATTTTAACTTTTCTATACTTTTCCTATTTGTAACCTGTTTGTGTTTGTTCAAGTAGAGGCAAGGCAAAGAAATGCATAAAAATGCGAAGCTACAGTAAAGCTAATTGTAAGGAGAAATGAAACAATATAGAAAAAATAACGGTATGGCTAAAGCTTAATCATAGCGTTTTTTTTCTTTCTATATTTCTTTTCATTTCACCTTGAGTTTATTCTCTATGTTGAAAAAATCTCCTGTCGAAACGTTGGTTTGTCAAGTGTTGTCTAAACCATGAAGCTGAAACATCACACATTTAGTTATTTTTTAATTATTATTTTTTAATTTATAATTTAAATTATAATTTAATTTAATTTAGTTATTTTTTTGTTCTAGTATACAAGCGTTTTCGCTACCCCGCGAGTTGATTATATTTGCTTTCATGTATTTCATATGGAGCATCAAACTATTCCCTCGTTCTATCTATAGTATCTTCAATGTATAGTTAGTGGATGTGTGTGCACATCATATCCATACACTAACGGTTCCCTGCCTGTGTAACACGACCACCAAGTTGGCACGTCTTGTCTCAGGCCGTGATGATACTTGCCTATTTTTTTTTTTTTTTTACTGACAGTTTCACAACAAATATTTTGAACACTTTTTTTTCGTTAATTTGAAGTTGACGTTATACACTTGAGGAAATTTTCAAAGAGACAAAAAAAAAAAAAAAAAATAGAGTTCATAAAACAAAACAAAAAAACATCAAAATGAAGCAATCGGCATTTATCAGGTACCTGAGTAAAGAGGGAGCCGCGATAGTCAGTGGTTAGTGGACTAGACTACAATGGACAAGAGGTAGGATTTGAGCCCAACCGACGGCTTCCGGTTCACCCAGCCTTAAATGGGTACCGGTTTTTTTTCTGGGAAAGTAAAGCGGCACGGGCGTAATACCGACCACATTACCCCAAAAATCATGTGCTGAAGGTCTGCAAAATTTATGGTCACTAACACCATATTCCCTATACGTCACTTGGCGTGACGGGTATCTTTACTACTGTTTTTTTGAGTAGATGAAGAAAGTTGGAATACTTGGTTACTACTGGCAAAATGCAGGGTAAGAGAGACTGCGGATGGCAAAGAGAGAAGCTACCAGACAGTTTGGTGTTGTGGCACTCTACGTAGGAATCAACAGAATTTACATGATGCACTGAGGATAGAGAATTGTGGAAATACGTTCTCGCTGAAAACAATCGGTACAGCACATAATGATGATTATCAACTAAAGTACGGTCGCAAGTAACTTGGCTATTACAAAGGGAAACTCATGTCATCATCATCGTGTGCCTTCTTTGCAACGGTTGGCTACCATGGATCGCCATTCTACTCTTCTTGTTTCTTGCTTTGATGGTGCAGGCTGTCATAGATTGACTTGTCCATCTTTTGATGTTACTCGTCCATGTTAGTCTTGGTCTGCCTCTGCCTCTTTTACTTTGTATTTTTCCTTCCAATATTACTTTTAGTAGGCTGTTGTGTCTTTTAACATGCCCCAAAAATTTAATTTGTCTTGTCTTAATTGTATTTAGTAGTTCTCTTTTTATTTTCAGTTGTTTTAAAACTTTATCGTTTGTTATCTTTTGTTTCCATCCAATTCTACCTATTCTTCTATAAATCCTCATTCCAAAGGCTTCAATTTTCTGTTCTGTTTTCTTGTCTAATGTCCATGTTTCTGCACCATACAGGAATATTGAGAAGATGTAACATTTTGCCATTCTTAGTTTCAGCCCTGCCGATATTTGTTTTGTTGTTAGTATATTTTTCATGGCATTAAAATTACTTTTTGCAATACCTATTTTTTTTGTTTATTTCAGTTTTGCATTTTCCATCATTGGTTATAGTATGTCCCAGGTAGTTGTAACTCTGGACTGTCTCCAGATGTATTCCCTCAACTGTGATATTTAATTGTAGGTCTTGAGAATTTTCTTTGTTTATGATCATAGTTTTAGTCTTTTTGATATTCATTTCTAGTCCATATTTTATGCGTGTTATGTTTATCACATTAAGCAATTGTTGTAGGTCTTTAGGATTTTCTGCTAGTAGAACAGTGTCATCAGCATATCTTAGGTTATTGATTATCTTTCCATTAACGTCATATCTCATGTCAATCGTTGTTATAAAGCAGGAGGGGACTTTGTGAACCTAGAATCGAACCCAAACTCTGTTCTTCCGTTGACCCGTTCGCTAACTTCTGCCCTACCTCGTCTCACCCCAGCATACATTACTAATATTTTGTTTGTTAAAATGATCATCTAGTCATTACCATATCCATCCATCCCTCCCTCCGTCCATCCATCCATCCATCCATCCATCTATATCTTGCTTGCGTTCGCCCGATGACTAAAGTATTCTAGAGTATTCGTAGACTGTAGAATTCCTCTTCGTCATCTGCCCTTAAAAGGACGTTAAGTGGACGTGTCTGCGTTGTGTTCTGGTTTGCAGTATAGCTATTATATTTGCGCCTTTCGGCCCAACACATCCGACTTCAGCACGCATCTGTATCTATCTATCCGTCTGTCTGTCTGTCTGCCTATCTATTTGTCTTTCTATCTGCCTCTCTCTCTCTCTCTGTGTTTATCTCTTGTCCTGTCTAGCCGAAGACAGCACGTATTTCATCAATTCTAAACTCTCTTATGTCCGAAGATCTCATTAGCTTATACTACGAACCTGCAAACCCCGTCTAGAGTACATCTTTTATCCAGCTCTGCATACAACATGGACGTATTTGCATTTGTCTCGTCGATAAATGCGCTCCAGTCACATCCAGCAATAGGCTTTCTCTCATAGATATCGCATGGGATAAGATCCCAGTGGCGTCACATTCTATGAATAAATAAAGCATGTTATGGTCTTGTAAGGGAGATAATATGTTGACTACACTAAATAAAGTATTTTATAGTTTTGCAAGGGAGATAAATCTGTCGACTAAACTAAAATAAAGTAATTTATGGTTTTGCAATGGAGATAAATCTGTTGTAGCAGTGATCTCTGCAATATGCGCCACTTTAGCACGCAAGGTTTCTGTTTTTGAGATTGTGGTTCTGCCCTATGTGCCGTCTTCGGCTCGAAAGGACAATAGATAGGGCTAGAATGGAGATAAATCAGTTGACTAAACTAAAATAAAGTAATTTATGGTTTTGCAATGGGGATAATCTGTCGACTAAACTAAAGTAAAGCAAATGCAGGCTGATTCGAAAACACCAACTCATACAGTTCTCCTTTTCTAGATGTTCTGTCGCGGGATTTATTCTGAGTTTACAGCGACAATTATGAGATCAATAGTTGACACAACTAATTAAAGTCAACGGGTTCAAAATAAACAAACTGTGACATGCGGATGACAGACGGAAAATGAACTACTAGAAATGATAGACATAATAATGAAAGAAAGCAACAAGAAAGGTCTCAGTCTAAACAGTAATTTAAAAAAAAAACATAAGCAATATCTCAAGGAAACGAAGACTATGAAATATGAATATCGACGGAAGAAATCTGAAACAAGTGCAAAGCCTCAAATAATTAGGGACAATAATAAGTTCAGACGGAAGGTGCATCACAAAATAAAAAAAAGCAGAATAGTACACGCTTAAGTAATATTTCAGAAAATGAAAAACGTCTTGTGCATGAAGCCTATGTCACTAAAACTGAGAAAGAAGGATCATCGGTGCTATACAGATCTATTTCTGACATATAGAAGTAAACCATCGACAGTAAACAAACAAGAAGAATGTTCAGAGTTCTCTGGACAGCGAAAAAGACCAACGAGGATATTCTCAAACACTCATATTAGCTGGTGTATTAAATATATATTTTAACCCTTACTAGAAAATCAGGCGTAGTACCCGATTTTAACAATATGGCACTGCCAGTGGTCGCAGCGGAGCCAGTAAGTTTGTTCCATTAAAAGATTAGTTTTAAGTAAATCCCTCGTTTTAAGTTCACTCAACATCACATCTTATACAACAAATCAATGTCAATATAAGTGATAAAGAGAGTTCATCGGTGCTATGTAGAACCAATTCTGACCTAAGGAAGCGAATCATGGACAATAGACAAACAAATGGAAAGACGAAAGACAAAAAGGGAGCTCCTAAAAAAAGCAAGTCCTACAACAAGCTGATCAAATGTTCCATTTCCTTTAAATCAAATGGGAGTTAATGAGACTTTGAGGAAACAAATCGCCAATTATTTTGAGCTATCACATCATAGTAAGTCTTGAGAGTGAACACTTGAGTAGAAAGATAGAAGTAATGGTAGCAACATAGAAAAAAGACATCACGGTAATGCACAATAAAAACAAGTGAAACAATATTAAAACAGGAAAATGAATTTAAATATATGGGAACTATGTTAAGTTCAGACGGTAGATGTACAACGGAGGTGAGATGCAGAATGGCTCAAGCAAAAGCAACTTTCCACAAAATGCAGCTTTCCAAAAAAAATGCAGCTGTCCAAAAACTGCAGCTGTCCAAAAAAACGTATCTTTCCAAAAATGCAGCTTTCCACAAAATACAGCTGTCCACAAAATTCAACTTTCCAAAAATGCAGCTGTCCACAAAATTCAACTTTCCAAAAATACAGCTGTCCTCAAATTCAGATTTCCAATATACAGCTGTCCACAAAATTCAACTTTCCAAAATGCAGCTGTCCACAAAATTCAACTATCCAAAAATACAGCTGTCCACAAAATTCAACTTTCCAAAAATGTAGCTGTCCACAAAATGCAGTTTTCCCACAAAATCTAGTGGTCGGTAGATGGCAGCAGAATCAAAACAAATGGCTTGGAATAAAACGACATATTTTATTAGAACCGTGTGCCACGTCTTTACCCTATGAGCATTAAATGTGTCAATGTATCGGCTATGGGACGTGGGGTGTTTCCTATATTTTTACAATAATTGGCACATTGATGATGCTGCCAGTGTTACGCCAGGCCGCGCTATATTTCTCAGATTCAAATTCTAGTACTCTTTTTTTCAATGTGGGCGAATCTTAGAGTCCCATCAGTCAGGAAAACAATCCACACATTTGTTAATTAAGCACACATTTCAAAATAACTTTTTCAAGTTAAATAATTTTCAAACAGGTCTGTGGGCTTACCAATCTCAGCGTTGGTGAGGAGTGGATACCGGTGCCTACGTCATTCAAGGGGACTTTCTCATGTATTGTCACACTCGACAGGAAAAGTAGGGAACAGAACCCGGTCGTGGTTAATGCTGAGGTCAACGGTCTCATCTGCGATAACACCGATGAGAAAGATGCAGTCATCTATACAGACGGATCTGTAAGACGACACGAAAGAAGTGCATGGGCATTTACAGCACGTTCGGCAGGCAGAATAGCCAAGGAAGACAGTGGTGCATACGCCATGACCACGAGTAGCATGACAATGGAGGTGATGGCAGTGACCAAGGCATTCAAATGGTTAGAGTCACAAGACTACATCCACGCATGTATACTGAGTGATTCGATGAGCATGATAAAAAAAGTGGAGGCGGGCTTTGTACGCATGCAATGGGTAGAGTCGTTGCAGAAATCCAAAATACGTAAGGTCACCTTTGTCTATGTCTCTGGACATGCGGGAGTACGGGGAAATGAGAGATCGGACAGGTTGGCTAGCTGCGCTGTCGTTGAGGACGGGCAACCGATGGATCGGACGGACATCATCAATGCCCTCCGAGATGTGGGAAGAGCACGGGACTTCGACAAACACAGATCAACGTCGCTTCTTCGGATGATGGAAATGGGAGTTAAGATGGGCACAGCCAGAAATGAGAAACTTGGTGGCCGTGTAAGAAGACTTATCAACCAATATAGAACTGGAGTCGTCAGTCGCTGGACACTGAGGGAATTGCTGAGGAGGGGATCTGAGCACCTATGGACATGTTCGGAGTGCAATGATGATGACCCGCAAATAACTCAATAACATTTCAAAAGCTAGTAGTGATTCATAACTGACAGTTTGTATTAGAATCAGGGACCCACAGCTGACCAAGATTCTAATCCATCTCCCTTGGTGACTCTGAAAGCAAACTGATTAGTCTGGACAAGCTAGCAATCGTCGAGAGGGAAAGTAAACCCGTACTCAAATGTGTCATTTCAAAATATGATGTACTAGGTCAAAAGGAGATATCAAAGCTACTGGCAGTAATCAGTTGTCATTTGAATTCAGAAAGACAAGAATAAGAACCACTCAGGTCCACCCGTTCTGCAGAAAGGTACACCAAGCATTTCTCAACATTGGTCTCGATGAAAATACATCATCATCATTATCAGGTGCCATTCATCTCTCTCCACATCACTAGTTCCTTCATGTTTGTCATAATTTCAGTCGGTGATCTTTTATTATGTCATTTGGATAAGCTATTCAATATTTGTTTCTCTTGGTTTTCTTCTGCTCTTCTTTCTATTAAAACTGTTTGTTTTATTCTCAATGCCTTCTTTTCTTATCACATGTCCAGTAAATGTAGATTGTCTTTTCCTTATGAATCTGATGCTATTTCTGGTTTCTGCAGCTCTTTTGAAACATGAAAATACAGTAGTATTTAAACTAGCTTCATTTTATACTATTTAATTGTTTACTTATTGTATTAAAGGAAATTTACTTTCTTGACTGTCTAGCTATTATTTTAACATAAATTTACTCCCCTTGATTGTCGTTATTATTTTAATATCAATTTATTAACTTTGACTGTCTAGTTATTATTTTAATATAAATTTACTCACTTTGACTGTCTAGTTATTATTTTAACATAAATTTACTAACTTTGACTATACAGTTATTATTTTAATATAAAGTTACTAACTTTGACTATACAGTTATTACTTTAATATAAAGTTACTAACTTTGACTATACAGTTATTATTTTAATATAAAGTTACTAACTTTGACTATACAGTTATTATTTTAATATAAAGTTACTAACTTTGACAATACAGTTATTATTTTAATATAAAGTTACTAACTTTGACTATACAGTTATTATTTTAATATAAAGTTACTCTCCTTGGCGTATAGCTATTATTTAAATATAAAGTTACTCCCCTTGACTGTCTAGTTATTATTTCAATATAAATTTACCCCTCTTGACTGTCTAGCTATTCTTTAAATATAAAGTTACTCCCCGTGACTGTCTAGCTATTCTTTTAATAGACAGTTACTCGCCTTGACTGTCTTGATCATTGTTTACAAAGAAAGAAATTCACTTGATTGTTTAGTTATGTTTTTTAATTTAAAAGAAAGATGCTTACATTGGCTGTCTATTTTGTTATTTTAAAGATACTATCAGACTTGGTTATTTTATTTTTCACAACAAGTTACTCGCCTTGACTTATGCTGTATGCATCCATGGGGTACGTATACAGGAATGCAAAACACATCTCGTCGGATGTAGACTCTCCAAACGTGACGTAATTGTCAGAAGACATGGAATTGTAGTTGCAGGTTGTTTTAATGTTGTCCCCTGGGTTGATCTGGATCGGTGGGTCGTGGCTATAGTTGGGATTTAAGGGTAAAATTGGGCATTTGGGTGAAGGGGGAGTAATAAGAAATTAAAGTGAACAACTGACAGTAGAACCGGATAGGTACGTTCCCAGTAGAAATCATGAATCAATAGGACTGCACATATCACCTGCCCAATCATCATCATCAAGATCCATGCCTGCTGGCGTAGGTGATCATGTCTCTGCACAACTTTCGGTCTCAATAACTATTTATCATTTCTGTTGTTGACCTTCTGCCAAACCATTCTCTTAAGCTGTCTGGAATCTTTTCTCTTTGCTTCCCTCCATCTCTTCGTCCCTCAATTTCCCCAGTTAAGTAAAGTAAACTTCCTGTTGTAATATTGCTTCATTTGTCTTTATTGCGCATTCCGGTGATGTCTTTTTCTTTGTTGTTACCATTACTTCTGTCTTTCTGCTTTTAAAGCTCAGTCCTTTGTTTTTGCTTTCCTTCACTATAAAAGTAAAAGTAAAGTAACCCCGTCACGCCAAGTGGCGTATAGGGAATATGGTGGTGTTATTGTCCATAAATTTTACAGACCTTCGGCACATGATTTTTGGGGTAATGTGGTAGGTGTTACGCCCGTGCCGCTTTACTTTCCGAGAAAAAAATTCGGTACCCATTAAAGACTGGGTGAACCCGGAAGCCGTCGGTTGGGATAGATCCCTACCCCTTGTAGTCCAGTTCAATAAATGCTGAGTTGTCGCTGCTCCCAATTTTCCCAGTTGTTACAAAATATTCCAGCTGATATCTTCTCATTACATGGCCAAAAAATGATTATTGTTTCTTCGTAATTTTGAAAATTAGCTCCCTTTTTGCTTTGGTCTCTTTCAGAACGTGTTCATTACTCTTCTTAGCAGTCCATGGTATTCTCAACATTCTTCTGTAAAACCACATTTCTACAGACTCCAGTGACTTACTTGTCTGTTGTCCAATTGTTGTCACATTTGTATAATAGCAAATAAAGACGGCTTTAAAATAAAGCAAACTAGAACAATAAAGCAATAAATAGTAACAAAGGAATAAATAGTAACAAAGCAATAAATAGTAACAAAGGAATAAATAGTAACAAAGCAATAAATAGTAACAAAGGAATAAATAGTAACAAAGAAAAAAATAGTAACAAAGCAATAAATAGTAACAAAGAAATAAATAGTAACAAAGGAATAAATAGTAACAAAGAAATAAATAGTAACAAAGGAATAAATAGTAACAAAGAAATAAATAGTAACAAAGGTATACATAGTAACAAAGCAATAAGAAGTAACAAAGGAATAAATAGTAACAAAGAAATACATAGTAACAAAGCAATAAATAGTAACAAAGCAATAAATAGTAATAAAGGAATACATAGTAACAAAGCAATAAATAGTAGCAAAGGAATAAATAGTAACAAAGGAATAAATAGTAACAAAGGAATAAATAGTTACAAAGCAATAAATATTAACAAAGGAATAAATAGTAACAAAGGAATAAATAGTAACAAAGCAATAAATAGTAACAAATCAATAAATAGTAACAAATAAATAACTCACATTATTAGAAGAGCAAGACAAGATTATATGGCAATAAAACAAATTAGTAGAAAAACATCAGAAATACATACTTCACCGTCACAGGAGAATCGTAGCTATAGAAGTCTTCATTCGTAATGTCTGCTATCTTTGTGTCATTTCTGTAAAGTTCCACCTTCATAGAAAACCCTGATTTGATTACAAAAATGGTCATTTATCAGTTGATCTTTTACTGCATGAGAAATGATCATCAATATATATCTTACAGTTAGTCAATACATTATTTGGAGGCGAAGACGCGCCTCCCAGCACCAGAGCTGGAAGTTGTCAGCGATCCACAGCTGATGACTTGCGCCAGGATCGAAGAACCAAAACCATCCAGACCCTGCTCCACCTCTTCGTGGTACCTCCAGTAACAGACTAACCTGTCTAGTCTGGCCAAGCGTGCAGGGATCGAAGAGGGAAGACAACCCGGTACTCAAAAATATCGTGCTGAAGTCGGATGTATTGGGCCGAAAGGCGCAAATATAACAGTTATACTGCAAACCACAACACAACGCAGACACGTCCACTACGTCCTTGTAAGGGCGGATGATGAAGAGGAATATTCTAGTCTACTAAGATATTCTAGAATACTTTAGTCATCGGGCGAACGCAACCAACCAACCAACCATACATTATTTTATTGTGCCATTACTATATTTCTTTTTGATCTTCTCCGTTTTAGATCTTGTGTCGTTTTTGAGTGAATCTGGACACTCTGAGGATACAAATGTTTTGGTTCTTGTATATGTCCGGTTGCATATTTATTCCGTCAATCTTGTGCTTGATCTTCTTCTTTCCATGTCTTGATGTGCACACCGTGTGCTGTGTGTTTCATCCGTTTTTGATCATGTTTGGATATTCCAATTGTTTACGATGAATGACGGTATCAAATGGCGGGGAACAGTTGGCTGTGTTCACTTTCTACGCGGTTTCGCCTTATGTCTTTTGGTGTGTTCTGAGACTATTATGATGGGGACTATAGCTACATTTCTTTGTTTGGGAGATGAGTTGGTAATTCTGATTATTCCACTGGCACGGGCGGTTGAGCAATTATGGATTTTAATTCGTTTCAGTGATACCAGGCCTTCCATAACCAAATAACCAAAGAAAGCTATGTCCTGATGTTTACAGGCAGAAAGCGTTTGATGTCGTTTGATCTGGTTTCATCCTTATCAAGTGTCCGAACCATTTCATTTATTGTCTGTGTGAATCTGTGAATATATATATATCTTCCAACAGTCAAAGAACGACAGTTTGACATTCAGAACAAGCCCATGGACACAATGGGGAACTAGAGAACATTTCAAACGTTCGTAATCCTTGCTGGGTTAAAATGTTAAGCAAAAATGTGTCGCTGGAGAGGGTGAAGTACACATTCTGACTTGCTTGGGCTGCCTATTTATTCTGTTTGCCAACTTCCAGATTGTTGTTATAATTTATGCATCATCATCATGTGCCATACCAGTTGGCGTAGGCGATCATTTCCTTCCACAATCTTCTATCTACAGTGCATCGTATCAGTTATGTTGACCGTTTTCCATGCCATGACACCAAGCTATCCAGTATTTTCTCTCTTTGTCGTCCGCGGTCTCTCTTTCCTTTTATTTTGCCAGTTGTAACCAAGTATTCCAACTTTCCTCTTCTCATCATGCGTCCGAAAATTGTTGATTGTTTCTTTCTGATGTTTTTTTAGGAGTCCCCTTTTTGTCTTGGCCTCTTTGAGAAATTCCTCATTGGTATTTTTAGCTGTCTAGGGAACTTTCAACATTCTTTTGAGAAATCTCATCTCTGGGGCCTCTAAACATATTTTCATTTGTTTGTCTGCTGTCCATGATTCGCTTCCATAGGTCAGAATTGGTTCTATATAGCATCGATGAACTCTCTTTCTCATTTCTATTGACATAGATTTGTTGCATAAGATATTTTTCATTTTCTGAAATGCTATTTTAGCCTGAGCTATTGTGCTTTTTAATTCTGTGGTGCATCTTCCATCTGATGTTATTACTGTGCAAATACAATGTATGCAAGAAAAATGAAATACCAAGCAGGACCACGTCAAAGCTGGCTATGATACAGCATATGACAACAAGTAAGACGTTACTAGGATGAGATTTCTTTTGATTTTTGAGGATTTTTGTTTTGTTTGTCCTTGTCCCTGTCGAAGTCCTTCTTTGCGTGCAACAAGTCCACGCCAAAAAAGTGAGAAATCATCCGTGTTGTATAGAGTTAATTCTGACCTATGGAAGTAAATTATGGACAGTGGACAAATAAATGAAAAGACGATTAGAGGCCACACAAAAAGGGAACCTTAAAAACATGAGAAAAAAATAATCGACATTTTTCGGGCACATCATCAGAAGTGGACAGATGGAATACTTGGTTACAATTGGCAAAGTACTGGGAAAGAGAGATCGCGGACGACAAAGAGAAAAAATATTAGATAGTTTGGCCTCCTTTCGCCGTAAACAGTCAACAACAGAATTTATACAATTCACTGTGGTCAGAGTATTGTGGAGGGACATCATCGCCTATGTATTATGGCACATGATGATGAAAAACGTCACAGATGTCTGTAGATAAAGAGATACAGCGAAGACGATGGCGCTGGGTAGGACACACACTGCGGAAGCCAACTGAGAGTATTACAATAACAGGCTCGTTTTTTTGGAATCCCCAGGGGAAATGACAAAGAGGAAGACAAAGAAATTCTTGTAGGAGACAGACGGAAGCAGAGCCGAAGATGATGGGGAAGACGCAGAATGATCTTAAAAGAATGGCAAGAAACAGAACGACTTGGAAAGTGTTTGTTGAAGACCTATGCTCCACAGGGAGCTAAAAAGTAGAAGAAGAAGAAGAAGGCATGATGATGAAGCACTTTCGGTAGAAATATTATATCTTTGATCTGTCTGTGTCTTGTTCACAAAGCTCTAACATCTTAGTTTATTAAGAGATATATACATGTATTATTTGTATAAGCTGGAAAACAAAAAGTAGACATGATATTTTAGATAAACATTACAGCCACGGCAACTTGCTCGGTGTGTAGGATTATATATTTGAATGTTAAAGAACAGGAAATACATATTTACTAGAATATCTTACCCAGATAATGCATGTGGTTTATTGCTGCCATGACATACACAGGTTTATTCAGCAGCTTGCTGGAGCAGTCTGATGGGCAGACTCCCACATGCTCAACGCTCTTTTGTCCTGAAAAAAAAGTTTTCTTGGTCTTTTTTTTTCAATGTCAAAACATAGACTTGCCTGTCAGTCTGCTTGTATGTCTGCTTGTATGTCTGCTTGTATGTCTGCAGTTGAAGTTTGTGACCTTCTATTTCTTGAGATAAATCAAATGTGTTATAGTAGGACGATAAAAAGCAAGCGCAGAGTTTGTTCTGTCTTTATTCGTTATTTCGGATTGAAGGCACTAACTGACATTCCTATATCCGCTCCGTTGAAAGTTCCATAAACCATCGCAGTGTTCGTCCACTGTTTGTTCCTTGACTGCATTGATTGGTCGTGTTGCGCCTTCTTTAACTGAAAATGATTTTCCTGCTTTCTCCCTCCGTGGCACCATGTTCCACAATTTTCCCTGACGTGTGTGTTGTTCTCAGCATCATTGTCACATTCCAGTGAGAGTTGGTCTCTACCGTATCATTGTCACATTCCAGTGAGAGTTTGTCCCTATCGTATCATTGTCGTATTCCAGTGAGGGTTGGTCTATACCGCATCATTGTCACATTCCAGTGAGAGTTGGTGTCTAAAACATCATTGTCACATTCCAGTGAGAGTAGGTCTCCGCTGTATCATTGTCACATTCCAGTGAGAGTATATCTCTACCGCATCATTGTCACATTCCAGTGAGAGTTAGTCTCTACCGTATCATTGTCACATTCCAGTGAGAGTTGGTCTCTACCGCATCATTGTCACATTCCAGTGAGAGTTGGTCTCTACCGCATCATTGTCACATTCCAGTGAGAGTAGGTCTCCACTGTATCATTGTCACATTCCAGTGAGAGTAGGTCTCCGCTGTATCATTGTCACATTCCAGTGAGAGTAGGTCTCCACTGTATCATTGTCATATTCCAGTGAGAGTAGGTCTCCACTGTATCATTGTCACATTCCAGTGAGAGTTGGTCTCTACCTAATCATTGTCACATTCCAGTGAGAGTTGGTCTCTACCTAATCATTGTCACATTCCAGTGAGAGTTGGTCTCTACCTAATCATTGTCAAATTCCAGTGAGAGTTGGTCATTAACGGCTGTCGTAATAATAAATATGTTTTGTCCTTTTAATCAACTCTTGCACAATGGCAGTCCCTGCTATCCCGTCGGCCATCTGGTTGCCATAAACTCCTGCATGTCCGAGACAATATATCCACGTTAGGCTATTGGCATGAAACAGGCAAAGCATGATTAATGAGTCAGCCAATATGACCGCATGTTGTGTGTTCCTACTTTACCGTCCAAGTAACACCATCAATATCTTTGAGTGCCGTTTCCGCATCGAAGGTTGGCTACTATGGAGCGCCCTTCCGTCCTGTCTCTTGTTTTTATGGTGCAGGTTGTAATAGGTTGACTTGTCTATCTTCAAATCGAAGGTTGGCTACCATGGAGCGCCATTCCGTTCTGTCTCTTACTTTGATGGTGCAGATTGTCATAGGCAGACTTTTCCATCTTTTGATGTGACTCGTCCATTTTAGTCTTGGTCTGCCTCTGCTTCTTTTACGTTGTATTTTCCATTCCAAGATTACTTATAGTAGGCTGCTGTGCCTTTTAACATGCCCCAAAATCTTATTTAACAAAATCAGTCCAGAAATTAGTGATGAACAGTGTGGTTTTGTTGGAGGTAAAGGTACGAACAATGCCACATACATCATAAGATCTTTTGCAGAAAGAGCCATAGAGGTGAAAATATGTCTATACCTCTGTTTCATAGATTATACCAACAAATTTGACAAAGTACAGCACACAAAAAATAATCAAAACTTTAGAAGGCATACACGTTGACAGCAAAGATCTAAGAATAATAAATAACATGGTCTGGCAACAAACAGCGGCCATAAGAACTGGAAACCAATCGGGAATGTTTAAACAAATAAAATAGGCCGTTAGGCAAGGTTATGTGCTGTCACCAGATTTATTTAATATTTATAGTGGGACTATTTTAAGATCTATAAAGGAGATGTCTGGAATAACAATTGGAGGTCATAATATAAATAACCTCAGGTATGCTGATGACACAGCCTTAATCGCTAAGAGTGAAAATGAGCTGCTGGAAATGTTAGACATTATAGGGGAGGAAAGCAAAAATAAAATGACTCAGCCTCAATATTAAAAAGCCAGAAGTAATGGTAGCAATAAAGAAAAAGACATCACTGCAATGCGCAATAAAGAGAAGTGGAACAATATTAAAATAGATAAATGGATTTAAATATCTGGGAACAATGTTAACATTAGATGGTAGATGTACAACAGAGGTGAGGTGCAGAATGGCTCAGGCAAAAGCAGCTTTCCAAGAAATGAGGAAGATACTGTGCAACCCATTTTTTGACAATGAAAACAGGAAAAAAGAGTTCTTAAATGTTATGTATAACCAGTCTGAACATATGGATCTGAATCATGGACGAAAGGACAACGGACAATAAAATCACTGGAGTCTGTAGATTTATTAAAAAGAAGAATGTTGAGATAGGACAAATCAGAAGAGTACATGGACAGATAAGAAGAGTAATAAACACGTTCTGAAAGAGGCCAAAGCAAAAAGAGTGGCAATTTCGGATATTTGGAAGAAACAATCATCATTAGGGCTCGGATTTTCATGAAATGTCATATTTTTTTCCTGAAGCATATTTTCAGTTTTAAGTTAATTTCAACATGTTTCAAACATTTCTGAACAATTTTAAGCTGTTTTTATTTGTCATATAAATGCATATTTTGACCATAATTTTGATGAGGTCATATTTTGCCTGAAATTGGAGATTTAGGTCATATTTTGGTCATATTTAGGTCATATTTTGGTCATATTTAGGTCATATTTTGGTCATATTTTGCATATTTTCTGGTGAACTCAACTTTCTGGTGTACTCCGTTTGCTTATCAATGTTAGCACATCTTAAACTATGTTTAGAGACAAATTGCGAGGATTGGCTATATTTCTGAATGTGTGTATTAGTGAATATGCATGTGTGTCTTTCATGCGACTGTAGGGAGGGGAAGACATCAGTCAACTCTTTGATGTCAGTCGGCATCTGAGAATAAAAAAGGGAGTGACATCCGCTCAATACTTCAAAAGAATTTTCTGGGTTTTGTTTCGAAAGTAAATTGTAGGAAACAATTTCAAATGTTTCAACGTCAGGAGCGAATATTCCTGGATTTGTTAAATCTTCCAGTTTCAATTTAAACCGTTTGGCGCCCATTTGTATGTTGCAATTATTAATTTGCCATTTGCAACAGTGACTGACTACATGATCTTGTGCTCTAGCTCATAGTTATATAATAGTTATATTGTTTATGGTTGATTCACTGGAATAACTTTGCTTTACAATGCCTAAAGTGTCTAATTCTAATGGTGCAAAGTTGCGTAAATTTGTGCAGGAATTTGGTTCAAAAGTATTTAGTACCGATGGAGAAATATTGTACTGTACACTGTGTGAGGTCAAGGTTACAGCTGGAAAACGGTTTAATGTGCAACAATATTGCAATACTTCTAAACATATGAAATGTTTAAGTATACTTTCTGAAATGGAAGGAAGACAACGTTTATTAGTGGAAAAATGTTCTGCTACTTCCTCTTCTTCTTCGGGAAACACAGAGACCGGTTTTTATAAAGATTTGTGTCATATGATGGTTTCATCAAATATCCCTTTAAATAAATTGCAAAATCAATATTTCCGACAATTTCTGGAGAAATACACTAGCCATCCTATCCCAGATGAATCTACTTTAAGGAAAAATTATCTCTCCAAATGTTATGAGGACATGTTAAATAAAATTAGAAATTCTATTGCAGATAACAAGATATGGGTTTCCTTAGACGAGACTACTGATGTCGATGGCAGGTTTGTCGCAAATGTTATAGTTGGAACTTTAAAAGGAGATCAACCAGGAGAAAAATGTGTCCTTAACTGTGAAGTTCTTGAAAGAACAAATCATACCTCCATAGCTGTTCTATTTGATAATTCCATGAAGCTGTTGTGGCCAAATGGAATAGAAAGAAATAATATCCTTCTATTAATAACAGATGCTGCTCCCTATATGAAAAAGGCTGCTAAAGGACTTCAAATTCTCTACCCGAAATTGATCCATATTACTTGCCTTGCTCATGCACTGCATCGAGTAGCTGAGGAAGTTCGAGGTAATTTTCCTGATGTGGACAAGCTTATTTCAAATGGGAAAAAAATATTCTTCAAGGCTACTCATCGAGTACAAAAATTCAAAGAAGAAGCTCCTCAACTACTACTTCCTCCACAACCTATCCTTACACGTTGGGGTACATGGCTGGACGCTGTAGAGTATTACTGTGAAAACTATTCAACACTGGATAAAATATTTAATGCCCTAGACAAAGACGACGCAACATCAATACAAGCAGTGCAAAGCTTATTTTCTACCAGACTATCACAAAATCTGACTTATATAAAGTCAAACTTTTCTGCAATTTCAAAAGCAATAAAACGTCTGGAAAGCGAAGGGACTGCACTTTATGATGCATTAGATATTGTGAAACAAATTCAAACAGAAATATATGGATCACGTGGTGAAGTAAGCAACAGGATTAAAGTAAAATTAGAAAGTGTTCTTCATAGAAATTCTGGTTATTTCTCATTGTGCAAAATTGCAGACATACTTAGTGGTAAACATGCAACATTTCAAGAGGATGAACCTGAACTTTCAGCAAATGATCTGACATTATTTAGATTTGCCCCTGTGACATCATGTGATGTAGAACGAAGTTTTTCAAAATATAAAACAATTCTCAGTGACAATCGACGATCGTTCAAATTTGAAACTCTAAAAATGTATGTTGTTGTCGGTTACAATTGTACAAACAATGAAAACTGAGGAATAAATGTGGTAAGTGTTTTTATACATGCTTTGTTAAGTATTACTACTATGTAGGTACTATGACTACTATATAATGCGTAAAACATGCAAACAATAATAATTTGCGTTTTTTTTTTTTTTTGGTTCATAAATGAGAAAAACCTTATGGTCATATTTCGGCATATTTAGCATATTTTAGGTCATATTTTGCCTTTTTTAGGTCATATTTGCATGTCATATTTCAGGATTTTTAGGTCATAAAAATCCGAGCCCTAATCATCATATTTGACCATGTTTGGAAAGGGAACAGCTGGAATATATTGTGACAACTGGGAAAATTGAGGGACGAAGAGATAGAGGGAAGCAAAGAGAAAAGATACCAGACAGCTCAAGAGAATGGTTTGGCAGAAGGTCAACAACGGAAATGATAAATAACTGTTGAGATCGAAAGTTGTGGAGAGACATGATCACGTACGCTAGCATGCATGATACTTGATGATGATGATGTTACTTGTCTTATATGTATCTCGGAACAGCTAAGTCATACAAGTTTACCGGAACGCGATCAGGACCGTTTCGGCTAAAAAAAACCCCGTGTTTTAGTATGTACGATGCATGATTTATGACTTTGTATGCATTAGTACCAGGCGGAATGAATAGCAGCGTCTGTCCTGTGATAAACGTGGCCATGTCTTGAACGTCTGATTGGGCAGGTCTGATGTGGATGCGCATCCCACTAGCATCCATGTAGTTGTCTTTTTGTTGAGGATTGTTGTAGTGGAGCTGTTTAAAGTAAAATACGTCAATGATCGACATTATGTTGAACAAGGTGTTGAAAGTAAAATACGTCAATGATCGACATTATGTTGAACAAGATGTTGAAAGTAAAATGCGTCAATGATCGACATTATGTTGAACAAGGTGTTGAAAGTAAAATGCGTCAATGATCGACATTATGTTGAACAAGATGATGAAAGTAAAATACGTCAATGACCGACATTATATTGAACAAGATGTTGAAAGTAAAATACGTGAATGATCGACATTATGGTTATGGTTATGGAAGGCCCTGGTATCACTGCAAAGGAAATAAAATCCCTATTTGATCAACCGCCCGTGCCAGTGAAAAAATCTGATTAACATCTCATCTCATTGAAGGTTCCAACAAAGAAAGGTAGCTGCAGTCCCCATCATAACATTTTGAGCACACGCCAAAAGACATAAGGCGAAACAGCACTGAACGTGAACTCAGCCATCTGTTCCCCGTCTTATGATATCAATATTCATCGTAAGCGATAAGAATATCGAAACACGATCCGAATGAAAAACACAGCTCGCGGGGTGCACAGAGCACTTAACTCAATAGGTCTAGCAGCAAGCCGGACTTTGAATATCAGGAAACTGCAAGAAAGAACACTTTTGAGACACAGCCTTTAACGGTTCATACCGCTTATCCGCCATATTGACCGGAAGTCTCTGATCGACATAATGTTGAACAGGCTATTGAAAGTATAATACGTCAATGATCGACATTATGTTAAACAAGCTGTTGACAGTAAAATACGGCAATAATCTATATTATGTTGAACAAGCTGTTGACAGTAAAATACGACAATAATCTATATTATGTTGAACAAGCTGTTGACAGTAAAATACGGCAATAATCTATATTATGTTGAACAAGCTGTTGACAGTAAAATACGGTAATAATCTATATTATGTTGAACAATATGGAAAATAGAGGGTAAGAGAATTCGAGAGAAAAGGGATTGTGGAAACAAGTACCTCGTTTTGAATTTATAAATGTTTCAGTTTGTGAACATGTTCTTTCTTTAAGCGTTTGATTTTCTTCCTCTCGTTTTTTTTTTTTTTTAATTTAACTTTCAACATGGAGGCGAGTGTGTGAGAGAGAGAGAGAGAGAGAGAAAGAGTTTGAAGTTTTTTTTTTGTATGCGTGTTTATTAGTTGTCTCTGCTCGCTTCTCACCTCCCTGTGTGTTTCTAGATATCTCATCTTCAGCAATAGCGAGCTCCTGTGCTGGTTTTTTTTTATCTTTTCGTAGCATTTCTTAGTAGTGACATGTGCATCAGTAATGAAGATACAGACCTTCATGAATGGATGCTTATTCAGAATAATGAGGTGGAAATTGTAGGACACCATAGCTAAATTAGAACTATAGGAAAGTAGCAGACAAATACTAGTGGACGATCTATCTATTGACCTTTCGAGCCGTAGCCGGCCCATAGGGCGTAGACCATGATACTCCTTCTCTTATCTTAATTTTTGTTCTAGCAGTTTTCAATTCTTTTAAAGATATTTTATCAAATCTCGCCATTTGTCTCTGTTCTGTGCAAGCAGCTCTATCTCATTGAGGGAGCCGATTCTTGCTGATCTTGTCTCTCTCATCAATGTTCTTCTCAGTGTCTCTCTGGATCTTCCTCTTTTCCTCTTACCTGTTGTTTCCCCACATGAGGGCTTGCTTTGCTATTCGGTTATTATCTCTTCTCATCACATATCCAACATATGGCCATCGTCTTTTCTTTATTATTGAAGATATTAGTGGTTGATTGGCGATTTCTCTAACTTCCTCGTTTGTTTTGAATTCGTTCCACGCTATTCCAAGTATTTTCCTTAGACATTTATTTTTGAATTCGTTCAACTTTGTTTATATGTCTCTTGTTGTTTTCCAACTTTCACACGCAAACGTAAGGGTTGATAGTACATTTGATTTGAATAGTCTAAGTTTTGTGTTTGTGCTGATGCGTTTTGATTTCCACAACTTTTCAAGGCTTCTGAAAGACATTGCGGCTTTAGCTATTCTGATTCTAATCATGGTGGACGATGCGTCACGACAAGGACAATGGCGCTGGATAGAACATATACTGAGCAAGCTTACTAGGAGTATTGCATGACACATTTGCATTTAAGAGTCAAGGGGAGATATAATTTGCAGTCTTTTGCCAGTTGGCCGTGTGTTCCAGCGGAGGTTTCTCGAGACTAGACGCAAGTGTTGAGAAGTACAGGTTAAAACCTGCTCAGACTTTCTATTGTTCTTTTTTTCTTTTGTTGATTATTTGTGAATTTGTTTCCGTCTGCTACAAACATACCTCTTCGCCTGAACATTTTTTTTTCTTCGTTCGCCAGCTTTCACCTCTGGTGAAATCTCAGGAGACTAGAAACTGAATTTTTCGTGTTAATGCGCTTTTCTCTGCCAGCCGTGTTCACATGGGTCCCTCGCCGCACAGGCAGATGACTTCCTCTTCGGACGTACTCATTTTTATTTTGTCCTGTCGATGATTAATTGACGTTTCAAACCAGGCCTCGCTGCTGAAATCAGGGGGTGGTTGCCGCAGAGAAAAATTAAAAATAATCTAAATGGTGCAGCCGGGATTTGAACTCACAACCTCTCTTCCTCGAGACCGGCGTCTTGCCTTCAGACTAACAAGCCCCCCCCCCCCCCATACCCCTGAAATGAAATGATTCACTCATCTGTCACCTCGAAAGTTTCCGTGTATAATTATATTCATTTATTATTACGCGACTGCTGTTAAGTTCCCCAGTATTTTAAATATTTCACAAATCCATCTTTTCCTGGTCGACCCTTGAGTCCGGTGTTCTCGCAACGTTTATTAAAGATACACATTGTGTTGTGTTTTGGTCTTTCTATCTCATCACCTAGCCAAACTATTGTATCTGTTGTTTCTTTGTGTATTTTTAGGTGAGTTACTCCCAATTTGTTTCTCAGTTCTTCATTTCTTATCTTATTTCATATCGGTTTCCTGACTATCGTCAAATATATTTCATCTTGGTTGCGGTTACTTATCCCAACTTGTTTCTCAGTTCTTTATTTCTTATCTTATTTCATATCGGTTTCCTGAATTTCGTCTACCACATTTCATCTTCTTCTTCTTCTTCTACCTTTCAGCTCCCTGTGGAGCATAGGTCTTCAACAAACACTTTTTAAGTCGTTCTGTTTCTTGCCATTCTTTTAAGATCATTCCATGTCTTCCCCATCATCTTCATCTCTGCTTCTATGTCTCCTCCAAGAATTCTTTGGTCTTCCTTTTTGTCTTTTCCCCTGGGGATTCCAAAAAGGGCCTGTTGTGTAATACTCTCAGTTGGCCTCCGCAGTGTGTGTCCTATCCATCGTCTTCGCTGTATCTCTTTATCCACTGGCATTTGACCGGTACATTTCCATAATTCTCATCATCATGTGCCATACCGGTTGGCGTAGGTGATCATGTCCCTCCACAATCTTCTATCTACAGTGCATCGTATCAGTTCTGTTGTTGACTGTTTTCTATGCCATGACACCAAGCTATCCAGTATTTTCTCTCTTTGTCGCCCGCGATCTCTCTTTTCTTTTATTTTGCCAGTTGTAACCAAATATTCAACTGTCCTCTTCTCAAGATGTGCCCGAAAAATGTTGATTGCTTCTTTCTATGTTTTTTAAGAGCTCCCTGTTTGTGTTGGCCTCTTTGAGAACTTCCTCATTGGTCTTTTTTAGATGTCCAGGGAACTTTCAACATTCTTCTGAGAAATCCCATCTCTGTAGCCTCTAATCGTCTTTTCATTTGTTTGTCTACTGTCCATGATTCGCTTCCATAGGTCAGAATTGGTTTCCATAATTCTATGTTAGTGAATTTGTCCTGCCATATCCATCCTTTTATTTTTGATTAATGGATGCTTGCACAGAATACAAGGACATTTCATCTTGGTTGTGGTTATATTTTTTTCTAATTGTTCTAGCCTAGAGAGTCTTGAACCAAAACCTGGCATTGGTAGCACAACGTTTGAATGAAGATTACTTAATGAATGAAATATTTAAAAATAGGCTTACCTGGAGTCTGAATCTCTTGAATCCAGTACGACCAATCCTGAATCCAGCCTTCGTTCCATAACATTGCCCAGACAGACCCACAGTCCATCCAGTGAGATGTTTGGCGCACGTACTGATGCTCATTCCGCATGGACTTGGTGTACTAACAACTTCATCGTCTGAAAATATCGCAAAGGGAACCTACTCTCGCATTTCACGGTGGCTGGCTGCAGTCTAGAAGTGGCATTTTTGTTATAGCTCGATATTTCATATACGTTTGTTTGTTGTTAGGGTCATCATCACTGGACGAATCCATAAGTGCTCCGATATCCCTCTGGAGAAAATCCTGGCTCCCGTGCACGATCTCCGTAGCGCGACCTAGAATTCACATTGCTAACAGGTTTCTGCTGATTTTTTTCGCCTGGGGAGCGGCCATATGTATAACCTATTATTTTCGATTTGAACTGTAAGGGTTTTTTCCTTGCTTGCGTTCGTCCGATGACTAAAGTATTCTAGAGTATTCTGGTAGACTAGAATATTCCTCTTCATCATCCGCCCTTAAAAGGACGTTAAGTGGGCGTGTCTGCGTTGTGTTGTGGTTTGCAGTATAACTGTGATATTTGTGCCTTTCGGCCCAACGCATCCGACTTCAGCACGTAAGGGTTTTTTGACTTGCAGAAGTGTTCACGTGACCTCTTATATATTGCCGTTATCCGAAAGGGGTAGATATCGGATCTCACTTCTGATGAGCTTTGAACCTTGGTCCTTTTAGCGCTGAGGCTGATGTACCCATAGACTACCCAGCCACTATAATATGATTTGTTTACAACCATCTATACTAAGGCCTGCGGGCTGAAAGGGATTTCCCGAAATTACCCAAGGATTGTGACATCTTCAACTATTCGAGCTAAAGACGGCTGGCGTAATTTTGTCCACAACCACCCCCTGGTCGCAATAGCGAGAACGTCACAAGATGTGGGTGGTCCCTTTCAACCTGCTGGTCTTGGTAGATTTATGGTTGATTGTGGTTGTGTTATACGGACCCATCACAAAGAATAAAGCAGTTCCCACAATCAAACCAGGTTATTCTATCTGTCTGTCTGTCTGTCTGTCTGTCTGTCTGTCTGTCTGTCTGTCTGTCTGTCTGTCTGTCTGTCTGTCTGTCTGTCTGTCTGTCTGTCTGTCTGTCTGTCTGTCTGTCTGTCTGTCTGTCTGTCTGTGCCTCGGTAGCCTGGTAGGTGGCCGCGGTAGCCTAGTTGGAGGCATCGGTAGTCTAGTTGGGGGCTTCGGTAGTCAAGTTGGGGGCCTCGGTAGTCTAGTTGGAGGCATCGGTAGCCTAGTTGGGGGCCTCGGTAGTCTAGTTGGAGGCATCGGTAGCCTAGTTGGGGGCATCGGTAGTCTAGTTGGAAGCATTAGTAGTCTAGTTGGAGGCATCGGTGGCCTAGTTGGGGTCCTCGGTAGCCTAGTTGGGGGCCTCGGTAGCCTAGTTGGGTCCTCGGTAGTCTAGTTGAATGCATCGGTAGCCTAGTTGGGGCCTCGGTAGCCTAGTTGGGGCATCGGTAGTCTAGTTGGGAGCCGCGGTAGTCTAGTTGGAGGCATCGGTAACCTAGTTGGAGGCATCGGTAGTCTAGATGGGGGCATCGGTAGCCTAGGTAGTCTAGTTGCACGCATCGGTAGACTAGTTGGGGGCCTCGGTTGTCTAGCTGGAGGCATCGGTAGCCTAGTTTGGGGCATCGGTAGCCTAGTTGGGGGCATCGGTAGCCTAGTTGGGGGCATCAGTAGCCTAGTTGGAGGCATCGGTAGCCTAGTTGGGGGCATCGGTAGCCTAGTTGGGGGCATCGGTAGTCTAGTTGGAGGCATCGGTAGCCTAGTTGGGGGCCTCAGTAGCCTAGTTGGGGGCATCGGTAGTCTAGTTGGGGGCATCGGTAGTCTAGTTGGAGGCATCGGTAGTCTAGTTGGAGGCATCGGTTGCCTAGTTGGGGGCCTCGGTAGTCTAGTAGGAGGCATCGGTTGCCTAGTTGGGGACATCGGTAGTCTAGTAGGAGGCATCGGTTGCCTAGATGGGGGCATCGGTTGCCTAGTTTGGGACCTTGGTAGTCTAGTAGGAGGCATCGGTTGCATAGTTGGGGGCCTTGGTAGTCTAGTAGGAGGCATCGGTTGCCTAGTTGGGGGCATCGGTTGCCTAGTTTGGGGCCTTGGTAGTCTAGTTGGAGGCATCGGTTGCCTAGTTGGGGGCATCGGTAGTCTAGTAGGAGGCATCGGTTGCCTAGTTGGGGGCCTTGGTAGTCTAGTAGGAGGCATCGGTTGCCTAGTTGGGGGCCTTGGTAGTCTAGTAGGAGGCATCGGCTGCCTAGTTGGGGGCATCGGTAGTCTAGTAGGAGGCATCGGTTGCCTAGTTGGGGGCCTTGGTAGTCTAGTAGGAGGCATCGGTTGCCTAGTTGGGGCATCGGTAGTCTAGTAGGAGGCATCGGTTGCCTAGTTGGGGGCATCAGTAGTCTAGTAGGAGGCATCGGTTGCCTAGTTGGGGGCATCGGTAGTCTAGCAGGAGGCATCGGTTGCCTAGTTGGGGGCATCGGTAGCCTAGTAGGAGGCATCGGTTGCCTAGTTGGGGGCATCGGTAGTATAGTAGGAGGCATTGGTTGCCTAGTTGGGGGCCTTGGTAGTCTAGTCGGAGGCATCGGTTGCCTAGTTGGGGGCCTTGGTAGTCTAGTCGGAGGCATCGGTTGCCTAGTTGGGGGCCTTGGTAGTCTAGTAGGAGGCATCGGTTGCCTAGTTGGGGGCCTTGGTAGTCTAGTAGGAGGCATCGGTTGCCTAGTTGGGGGCCTTGGTAGTCTAGTCGGAGGCATCGGTTGCCTAGTTGGGGGCCTTGGTAGTCTAGTAGGAGGCATCGGTTGCCTAGTTGGGGGCCTTGGTAGTCTAGTAGGAGGCATCGGTTGCCTAGTTGGGGGCCTTGGTAGTCTAGTCAGAGGCATCGGTTGCCTAGTTGGGGGCCTTGGTAGTCTAGTAGGAGGCATCGGTTGCCTAGTTGGGGGCCTTGGTAGTCTAGTAGGAGGCATCGGTTGCCTAGTTGGGGGCATCGGTAGTCTAGTCGGAGGCATCGGTAGCCTAGTTGGGGGCATCTGTAGTCTAGTTGGGGGCCTCGGTAGTCTAGTTGGAGGCATCGGTAGACTAGTTAGGGGCATCGGTAGCCTAGTTGGGGGCCTCGGTAGTCTAGTTGGAGGCATCGGTAGCCTAGTTGGAGGCATCGGTAGCCTAGTTGGGAGCCTCGGTAGTCTAGTTGGAGGCATCGGTAGCCTAGTTGGGGGCATCGGTTGTCTAGTTGGAGGCACCGGTAGCCTAGTTTGGGGCCTCGGTAGCCTAGTTGGGGGCATCGGTAGCAAAGTTGGGGGCCTCGGTAGTCTAGTTGGAGGCATCGGTGGCCTAGTTGGGGACCTCGGCAGTCTAGTTGGAGGCTTCAGTAGCCTAGTTGGGAGCCTCGGCAGTCTAGTTGGAGGCATCAGTAGCCTAGTTGGGGACCTCGGTAGTCTAGTTGGAGGCATCAGTAGCCTAGTTGGGAGCCTCGGCAGTCTAGTTGGAGGCATCAGTAGCCTAGTTGGGGGCATCGGCAGTCTAGTTGGAGGCATCGGTGGCCTAGTTGGGGACCTCGGCAGTCTATTTGGAGGCATCAGTAGCCTAGTTGGGGGCATCGGCAGTCTAGTTGGAGGCATCAGTAACCTAGTTGGGGACCTCGGCAGTCTAGTTGGAGGCATCAGTAGCCTAGTTGGGAGCCTCGGCAGTCTAGTTGGAGGCATCAGTAGCCTAGTTGGGGGCCTCGGCAGTCTATTTGGAGGCATCAGTAGCCTAGTTGGGGACCTCGGCAGTCTAGTTGGAGGCATCAGTTGCCTAGTTGGGGACCTCGGCAGTCTATTTGGAGGCATCAGTAGCCTAGTTGGGGGCATCGGCAGTCTAGTTGGAGGCATCAGTAGCCTAGTTGGGAGCCTCGGCAGTCTAGTTGGAGGCATCAGTAGCCTAGTTGGGGACCTCGGCAGTCTATTTGGAGGCATCAGTAGCCTAGTTGGGGGCATCGGCAGTCTAGTTGGAGGCATCAGTAGCCTAGTTGGGAGCCTCGGCAGTCTAGTTGGAGGCATCAGTAGCCTAGTTGGGGACCTCGGCAGTCTATTTGGAGGCATCAGTAGCCTAGTTGGGGGCATCGGCAGTCTAGTTGGAGGCATCGGTGGCCTAGTTGGGGACCTCGGCAGTCTATTTGGAGGCATCAGTAGCCTAGTTGGGAGCTTCGGCAGTCTAGTTGGAGGCATCAGTAGCCTAGTTGGGGGCCTCGGCAGTCTAGTTGGAGGCATCAGTAGCCTAGTTGGGGACCTCGGCAGTCTAGTTGGAGGCATCAGTAGCCTAGTTGGGGACCTCGGTAGTCTAGTTGGAGGCATCGGTAGACTAGTTGGGGGCCTCGGCAGTCTAGTTGGAGGCATCAGTAGCCTAGTTGGGGGCCTCGGTAGCCTAGTTGGGGGCATCGGTAGCCTAGTTGGGGGCATCGGTAGTCTAGTTGGAGGCATCTGTAGCCTAGTTGGGACTTCGGTAGCCTAGTTGGGGGCCTCGATAGCCTGGTAGGTGGTCTAGGTAGCCAAGTTGGAGGCATCAATAGCCTAGTTGGATGCATCGGTAGCCTAGAAGGGAGCATCGGTAGTTTGGTAGGTGAGCTCGGTAGCCTAGTTGGAGGCATCGGTAGCCTAGTTGGAGGCATCGGTAGCCTAGTTGGGGGCATCGGTTGCGTAGTTGGGAAAAGCACCCTACTAACTACCGAAGTTCGGACAACCCGTGTTCGCTTCCCGCTGGAAGCAGTTTGAGTTGTACTCGTAGTTGGGGGAAAAAAAAATACCCCTGCGGTCTATCCAGCCGCTGACAGAAATGGGTACCAGGGTTCATACTCTGGGAAGGAGAATGGCTCCTCGCTTGTTAGTTACGACGCTTGAGGTGACACTAGACAGAAGTCTCCTAACACCTCTGGACGGATGGCCGAACACATATGGGTAAAACCCCATGCGCTAAGACGCCGAATTACATCTCGTACATATATCTTTATTTTTATCTTGTTTCGATTTTGTGTTCTTTAAATACGTAAAGATGTAACCATTACATTCTTTTCTTTGTTTTTCTTTGTTTTTCTTGCCATCTTTATCACAGCATTTCAGCAGCTTTGTATTTGTCATTCATTTGTACGCTTTGCCCCTATAGCAAAAAGTAGACTGTCCTAGATTATTTCTAAACCGTGTGGGTTTAGCAGTCATATTGGTACACGCTGACTAATTTATCATTTATATACAATGAATGTTATATATGACTCATGCTGAACCAATAACAACTCCAGCATTGTTTGGAATCCCTATCAAGTTTACAAATCTGATAATAACAATGTACGGGGGAATGAAATGTCGTGTGGTGTGTGAAGGGTAGCTTACAGAAGCATTTGAAATAAGAACAGGAGTAAGGCAGGGATGCCTTCTATCTCAATTTCTCTTTCTACTGACTATAGATTGGATTATGAAAATAACTCAGAACAACAGAAATGGAATCCAGTGGTCACTGACTAAGCAACTTGATGATTTAGACTTTGATGATGACATGGCCCACCTATCACACAGCCATCAACAGATGCAGGATAAAATGAGCATACCTGGTGGGAGATCACAACAGATGAGAATAAAAATAAATAGAGATAAGACCAAAGTCATGATAATTAATGCAGTTGGTAATAACCAAATAAAAATAAGAGAAATACCACTACTAGACGTACAATATTACATATATCTGGTCAGTAATATTGACAAAGAGGGAGGAAGGAAAAGAGAATGATACCAAAATAAGGATAACAAACACAAGAGGAGCATTTTTTGCACTGGAAAACATATGGAAGTCCAAATAAATTAGGTTAAATACCAAAATAAAAATGTGTAACTTCAGTATTAGGTTAGTCCTATTATATGGCTGTGAAACATGGAGAACAACAAAAATGACAGTCACGACGATGTATACATTCATTAATGGATGCTTGCGCAGAATAAATGGATTGAAATGGCAGGACAAAATCACTAACATAGAATTATGAACATGTACCAGTCAAATACCAGTGGATAAAGAGATACAGCGAAGACGACGGCGCTGGATAGGACACACACTGCGGAAGCCAACTGAAAGTATTACAGAACAGGCCCTTTTTGGAATCTCCAGGGGGTAGAGACAAAGAGGAAGACCACTGGAGAAGACCATGGGAGCTGAAAGTGTTTGTTGAAAACCTATGCTCCACAGGGAGCTGAAAATGTTTGTTGAAGACCTATGCTCCACGGGGAGATAAAAGTGTTTATTGAAGACCAATGCTCCACAGGGAGTAGAAAGGTAGAAGTAGAATATTTCTTGTGAGCGACTAAACAAACACTTACCATCATTGCACCCAAATAGTAGCATATGATGCAGGACCTGCACGTTGTCAATTATAGGTTCGCTGGCAACTATGTGGTAGTCCTGATCGGGAGGGAAGTCAAAGGTCATGCACATGTAAGTAGTCACTGCTGCAGGAACTTGAGTTTTGTTGAAGGTGTAATCAACTTTAATGACTTCTGATAACAGAAATATGCAGCTGACATGGTTAATAAAGTCATATACAAAGAATCATTTTTTTTAATTTTAGGTTTTGGCATGTAATGAACCCGCCGTCGGCTTGCCCAGTTGCTGCTAATATAATTAGAATAATAATTGTGTTGAGCAATAAGTAAGTAAAGTAAAGTAAACAGCCTCCGTCACGCCAAGTGGCGTATAGGGAATATGGTGTTAGTGATCATACATTTTTACAGACCTTCAGCACATGATTTTTGGGGTAATGTGGTCGGTATTACGCCCGTGCCTCTTTACTTTCCCACACACACAAAAATCAGGTACCCATTTAAGGCTGGGTGAACCCGGAAGCCGTCGGTTGGGATCGAACCCTATCCATTGTGCTTTGTAGTCCAGTTCACTAAACGCTGAGTTATCGCGGCTCCCTCTAGTAATAAATAATCTTGATACATAGCCATGAACGATACAAGATACAGAAAAGATAGATCCATCTTCTTCTGTTTCCTCATTCTCTTCTTCTTCTCTTTCTTCATCATTACTCTTCCGGCGTCGAGGAGATATTCGGGATCTTTTGCTAGCTCTTGATCTCGTCTGCTGTTATGTCTGTTTGTGTTTCTAATCTTCCCCTAAATCGAATCTTCCCATTAATCGAATCTTCCCATCAATTGAATCTTCCCATCAATCTAATCTTCCCTTCAATCTAATCTTCCCATCAATCGAATCTTCCCATCAATCGAATCTTCCCTTCAATCCAATCTTCCCATCAATTGAATCTTCCCATCAATCTAATCTTCCCTTCAATCTAATCTTCCCTTCAATCGAATCTTCTCATCAATCGAATCTTCCCTTCAATCTAATCTTCCCTTCAATCGAATCTTCCCTTCAATCTAATCTTCCCTTCAATCGAATCTTCCCATCAATCGAATCTTCCCTTCAACCTAATCTTCCCTTCAATCTAATCTTCCCATTAATCGAATCTTCCCATCAATCGAATCTTCCCTTCAATCTAATCTTCCCATCAATCGTATCTTCCCATCAATCTAATCTTCCCTTCAATCGAATCTTCCCTTCAATCGAATCTTCCCTTCAATCTAATCTTCCCTTCAATCGAATCTTCCCATCAATCTAATCTTCCCATCAATCGAATCTTCCCTTCAATCGAATCTTCCCTTCAATCGAATCTTCCCTTCAATCGAATCTTCCCATCAATCTAATCTTCCCTTCAATCGAATCTTCCCATCACTCTAATCTTCCCTTCAATCGAATCTTCCCATCAATCGAATCTTCCCTTCAATCGAATCTTCCCATCAATCTAATCTTCCCTTCAATCGAATCTTCCCATCAATCGAATCTTCCCATCAATCTAATCTTCCCATCAATCTAATCTTCCCATCAATCGAATCTTCCCTTCAATCGAATCTTCCCATCAATCGAATCTTCTCATCAATCGAATCTTCCCTTCAATCGAATCTTCCCTTCAATCTAATCTTCCCTTCAATCGAATCTTCCCATCAATCTAATCTTCCCTTCAATCGAATCTTCCCATCAATCTAATCTTCCCTTCAATCGAATCTTCCCATCAATCGAATCTTCCCATCAATCTAATCTTCCCATCAATCGAATCTTCCCATCAATCTAATCTTCCCATCAATCGAATCTTCCCTTCAATCGAATCTTCCCATCAATCGAATCTTCCCATCAATCGAATCGTGGTGGTCGGATCTTTGGTCTGGTGTTCTCGCAAAAGTTTATTGAGGATTTGTTGTACTGCGTTTTGATCTTTCTATCTGTCTTATCATGTGGTAAAACCATTTTATCTGTTGCTTCTTTATGCATTCTTTCTGTCTTTCTGGCGTTCAACTGATGAATACTAAAAGAAAGGCTAACCGTCTTCGTCATCCGTCCTTAAAAGGGCATTAAGTTGGTGCAAGTGCGTTGTAGTTTATTTACTCCTTTCAGCCCCACATATCCGAATTCAGCCCAACATTTTTTAGCACCAAGTTGTACTCTCTGGACTATCCCCTTAGCTAGTCCACACTAGACTGGTTAGTCTGATTCAAGAGACACACCGAAGGTGTGGAGTAGGGTCTGGTTGTATCTGGTTCACCGATCCTGGTGCGTGTCTGTTGCTATGACTCCATGGCAGCTTTCAGCTCCGTTGCTGTCAGGCGCCTTACCTCCACTCTTATATTCAATAGCAGGAATTATTCTCACCCCTCCCCCCCCCGTTTTTTCCCCAAGTTTATAGAAAATGTGATGAAAAGCAAAATAAAAATCAGTAACATAATAATATCTCATGAGGGAAAAGGCAAAAAGCTGTAATCGTTACAAAGAAGACGTCTAAATTAAACTCTCCTGTACAAGTAAATATGATATTGAAAAGGTAATTAACTCATATATGAACTATAGTAATTGTCAGTGGTAGGCGTATAACAGAGATGCGATGTGGTTTAACACATGTGAATTATCTTTGAAGAGTATCAAAGATCTAACAGAATTAGCCAATGAAAGTCATCAATTATCATCATTAAGTACCAAACATGCTGGCCTAAGTGAACATGTCTTTCCACAACTCTCGATCTCGGCATTTATTTATCATTTCTATTGTTGAGCTTCTGCCAAACTTTCTTAAGCTGTCTGGTATCTTTTCTTTTTGTTTCCCTCTATCTCTTCATCCCTCAATTTTCCCAGTTGTAACAATATATTCAAGATGTTCCCTTCTCATTGCATGGCCATAAAAATGATTGTTTCTTTTTCAATATCAATGAAAGTAAGAAAATTATTTCTACAATATTATGTAGAGCATGTCCTGACATATATTTATATCCTATCACAAATTTAAAAATGTTTTTCTGCGATCATGCCTTTTTTTCAGACTAGGACTCCGAACTCTCTTATGGGGGCTGCTGTCTGTTTCAGTGATTCTGTTGCCCCGTAGAGCGTCTCTTCCAGGGAGGTTGGTGTGTTACATTGTCCTCCTTAGGCCTGTGTGCTCGGGGCAATTCTGTAGAACGTGTTTTGTTGTCATGTTATCCAGGGTACAGTGGCATTGGTCATTGGCTGGTAGTTCCTATTTTGACAAATAGCAACTGTCAATGATATTTAGATATTCATATTGTTCTTCCTCTGATCTTACTTCAAGACTCTAAAAATACCAAGATCTTAATTCGTTTAGTGCCGCTGTCACTGAAAATGTCAGGCGCAAAGAGTCAGCATTATGATTAATATTGTACAAACCTCCAAAGAGCAGTAAAATTCATCATAAACACATTGTAAACTTCATAATTCAGAATAGGCATGATCATAAATATCTATCTACCTATTGACCTTCCGAGCCGTTGCCAGCCCATATGGCGTAGACCAAAATACACCTTCTCATATCTGAATTTTTGTTATAGCAGTTTTCTTTTAAAGATATTTTATCAAATCTCGCCATTTGTCTCTGTTCTGTGCAAGCAGCTCTATCTCATTGAGGGAGCCGAATCCTGTTGCTCTTGCCTCTCTCATCAATGTTCTTCTCAGTGTCTCCCTAGGTCTTCCATCAGGTCTACGTTTCATTAACAACATCGTTTTTACGATAGCGGCTTGTTAAACCTCTGATCAACGGCTATATATCAAGCCGGAGAAAAATAATTCCTCCATTTTGGAAACAACCGGAAACGACTGAACATAAATATCTTCTTCTTCTTCTTTTACCTTTTAGCTCCTGGTGGAGCATAGGTCTTCAACAAACACTTTCCAAGTCGTTCTGTTTTTTGCCATTCTTTTAAGATCATTCCATGTCTTCCCCATCATCTTCATCTCTGCTTCTATCTGTCTTCTCCAAGAATTCCTTGGTCTTCCTCTTTGTCTTTTCCCCTGGGGATTCCAAAAAAGGGCCTGTTGTGTAATACTCTCAGTTGGCTTCCGTAGTGTGTGTCCTATCCATCGCCATCGTCTTCGCTGTATCTCTTTATCCACTGGTATTTGACCGGTACATTTCCATAATTCCACGTTAGTGACTTTGTCCTGCCATTTCCATCCCTTTATTCTGCGCAAGCATCCATTAATGAAAGTCTGTACTTTCGTGATTGTCAGTTTTGTCATTCTCCATGTTTCACAGCCATATAATAGGACCGACTTAACATTTGAGTTGAAATTTTTATTTTTGTATTTAGCCTAATTTCTTTGGATTTCCATATGTTTCCCAGTGCAATGAAAGCTCCTCTTGCTTTTGATATCCTTATTTTGGTATCATTTTCTGTTCCTCCCTCTTTATCTATATTACTGCCCAGATATATATATATAAGATTGTACGTCTAGTAGAGGTATTTCTCCTAGTTTTATATGATTATTGCCAACTGCATTAATTCTCATAATATTGGTCTTATCTCTATTAATCTTTAGTCCTAGCTGTTGTGATCTCTCATCTAATATACTCATTTTATCCTGCATCTGTTGATGGCTGTGTGATAGGAGAGCTATGTCATCAGCAAAGTCTAAATCATCAAGTTGTTTGGTCAGTGACCACTGGATCCCATTTCTGTTGTTTTGAGTTATTTTCATAATCCAATCTATGGCCAGTAGAAAGAGAAATGGAGACAGGAGGCATCCTTGCCTTACGCCTGTTCTTATTTCAAATGCTTCTGTAAGCTGTCCTTCATGCACCACACTACATTTTGTTCCTTCATACATTGTTTTTATCAGGTTAATAAACTTTATGGGGATTCCGTAATGACTCAGCAACTTCCAAAGCATTCTTCTGTCTAAACTATCAAATGCCTTTTCGTAATCTATGAATCCAATATATAGTGGGGATTTTAGTTCTAAACTTTGTTCAACTATTATACGTAGGGTAGTTATTTGATCAGCACATGATCTGTTCTTCCTAAAACCTGCTTGTTCATCTCTCAAGTGTTTCTCTATAGCCTCTTTTAGTCTCTCCAGAATGATTCTGCCTAATATTTTTCCTGGCACTGATAGTAGCATAATTCCCCTATAATTTGTGCACTCCTGTAAACTTCCTTTCTTTGGTAGTTTGATCATATAACCTTCTCTCCAGTCTTTAGGTATTTCTTCCCTCTCCCAAATTTTATCCAATAGATCCTGTAACATCTTGGTAGAGGTGTTAATATCTGCTTTGATGGCTTCCGAAGGAATTTCATCTGGTCCTGTGGCTTTACCATCTTTTAATAATTTGATGGCTTTCATTATTTCTTCTTTGCTTGGTTTTCCGCAGTTAACGTGTAACTCTTCTTCTGCTGGTAGTATATCTGGAGGATTATTTGAGCCGGGTCTGTTCAAAAGTTCTTCAAAGTGTTCTTTCCATCTCTCCATTTGTTCCCTTATATTACTAAGCAGATTTCCTTTCTTGTCTTTGATAAAGGCGTTGATCTGTTTGTATTTTCCACCTAATTTCTTTGTGCTGTTGTACAGTTCTTTCATATTCCCTTTATTTGCTGCTTCTTCTGCCTCTTTAGCTAGTTCATCTATATATTTCCTCTTATCCCTTTTAATGCATCTTCTCACTTCTTTGTTCACCTCTGTGTAAGCTTCCTGTGTCTTGGCTTTATTACTTCTTGTTTTGCTTTTATTTATGTCTGCTTTCTTGTTCTTTCTTTCTTTAATTTTATCCAGGGTCTCTGCTGTCATCCATGCCTTATTCTGGCGTTCTCTTTTCCCCAGTGTTTCTTCGCATGTCTCTTTCCATATATTTTTTACCTGTTTCCAATGATCTTCTATATTTATTGTATTTTCTAGTTTTTGGAGGACTTGGTATTTGTTTGATATTGTGACTGCGAAATTATCTTTAATTCCTTGTTCTTTAAGAAACCCTACATTGAAATACTTTCTACCCTTATTCGTTGTATTATACCTTTTTAATTTAATTTTAAGTTTGGCTAACAGAAGATGATGATCAGAAGCTATATCTGCCCCTCTATATACTTTTACATCCTGTAAGGATGACTTAAACTTATTATTAATACATATGTGATCAATTTGATTTTCCGTTCTATGATCTGGTGACACCCATGTAGCTTTGTGTATTCTTTTATGTTGGAATATTGTTCCTCCTAGGCTCATTTGATTAAGGGCGCAGAAATTCACAAATATCTCTCCATTCTCGTTTATATCTCCAAGTCCATGTTTTCCCATAATCTCTTCGAAGCCTCTGTTGTTTGATCCTACCTTAGCATTTAGGTCTCCCATCAAGATTATAATATCCTTGGCTCGTCTTGCATCCATCTGCCATTGTAGCTGTTTATAAAAATCATCTTTAACTGAGTCATCTTTATCGTTGGTTGGTGCATAGCATTGTATAATGTGTAATTTTATTTTGTTTTTGGTTGTTCTAAATGTTGCTCTCACCAGTCTTGGTCCCACTGCCTCCCATTCTATTAGTGTCTTCTGTGCATTTTTTGATAGCATTATAGCTACCCCTTCGCTATGTTGTGCTCCTGGTTCCTGGTGTCCTGATGATAAAATAATCTCCCCTGTATTCAATTTTATTCTCTCTGCTCCCAGCCATCGTGTTTCACACATTCCCAGAATATCTATCTTATAGTTGGTCATTTCTGCTGCCACTTGTGCCGCTTTTCCCTGTTCGTTAAGGGTACGAACATTCCAGGTGCCAATTCTGGATGATTTCCTGGTAGACAAAGGGTGAGTCGGCAACCCGGACTCCTTATGGCTTTCTCCGGATTGCGTCATACGTCTCTTAGACAGAGAGCCCTTCTCTTTCCTGGTTGACGGATTAACTTTATCTTTCTTTGACTTGTTCATGTTTGTGAAGTTTTTTCGGCTTACTTTTTTTACAGTATGGGATAGCCAGTCCCATGCCTAACCCTCCTTTCTCGCCTCTTACGAACATGCCTGGTAGGGTACAGCGCCGCTATTCTTTACTCCCCTTTCGGGCCCCGGCAGCGCACGTTATTTCCCCAAGTTTATAGAAAATGTGATGAAAAGCAAAATAAAAATCAGTAACATAATAATATCTCATGAGGGAAAAGGCAAAAAGCTGTAATCGTTACAAAGAAGACGTCTAAATTAAACTCTCCTGTACAAGTAAATATGATATTGAAAAGGTAATTAACTCATATATGAACTATAGTAATTGTCAGTGGTAGGCGTATAACAGAGATGCGATGTGGTTTAACACATGTGAATTATCTTTGAAGAGTATCAAAGATCTAACAGAATTAGCCAATGAAAGTCATCAATTATCATCATTAAGTACCAAACATGCTGGCCTAAGTGAACATGTCTTTCCACAACTCTCGATCTCGGCATTTATTTATCATTTCTATTGTTGAGCTTCTGCCAAACTTTCTTAAGCTGTCTGGTATCTTTTCTTTTTGTTTCCCTCTATCTCTTCATCCCTCAATTTTCCCAGTTGTAACAATATATTCAAGATGTTCCCTTCTCATTGCATGGCCATAAAAATGATTGTTTCTTTTTCAATATCAATGAAAGTAAGAAAATTATTTCTACAATATTATGTAGAGCATGTCCTGACATATATTTATATCCTATCACAAATTTAAAAATGTTTTTCTGCGATCATGCCTTTTTTTCAGACTAGGACTCCGAACTCTCTTATGGGGGCTGCTGTCTGTTTCAGTGATTCTGTTGCCCCGTAGAGCGTCTCTTCCAGGGAGGTTGGTGTGTTACATTGTCCTCCTTAGGCCTGTGTGCTCGGGGCAATTCTGTAGAACGTGTTTTGTTGTCATGTTATCCAGGGTACAGTGGCATTGGTCATTGGCTGGTAGTTCCTATTTTGACAAATAGCAACTGTCAATGATATTTAGATATTCATATTGTTCTTCCTCTGATCTTACTTCAAGACTCTAAAAATACCAAGATCTTAATTCGTTTAGTGCCGCTGTCACTGAAAATGTCAGGCGCAAAGAGTCAGCATTATGATTAATATTGTACAAACCTCCAAAGAGCAGCAAAATTCATCATAAACACATTGTAAACTTCATAATTCAGAATAGGCATGATCATAAATATCTATCTACCTATTGACCTTCCGAGCCGTTGCCAGCCCATATGGCGTAGACCAAAATACACCTTCTCATATCTGAATTTTTGTTATAGCAGTTTTCTTTTAAAGATATTTTATCAAATCTCGCCATTTGTCTCTGTTCTGTGCAAGCAGCTCTATCTCATTGAGGGAGCCGAATCCTGTTGCTCTTGCCTCTCTCATCAATGTTCTTCTCAGTGTCTCCCTAGGTCTTCCATCAGGTCTACGTTTCATTAACAACATCGTTTTTACGATAGCGGCTTGTTAAACCTCTGATCAACGGCTATATATCAAGCCGGAGAAAAATAATTCCTCCATTTTGGAAACAACCGGAAACGACTGAACATAAATATCCATCTATCTATTGTCCTTTCGAGCCGAAGACGGCACATAGGGCAGAACCACAATCTCAAAAACAGAAACCGTGCATGCCAAAGTGGCACATATTGCAGAGATCACTGCTCTAAAATCTATAGCTGTTTCCATAACAATACTTTTTACAATGACAGCTTGTCAAGCCATCGATCAACCTCCTTAGTCGCCTCTTACGACATGCCTGGAAGGTCACAGTGTCACTATTCTTTACCTCCCTTATAATGAGGCCCCGGTAAAACACGGGAAGAACATAAATATACTGATCTTTAATGTTGTTTATATTTATGTTTGTCTTATGATGAAGACTGTTTGAGTAGAAACGTTAGATATTAGCTCTCTTTTTGCTTTGGCCTCTTTCAGAACGTTTTCATTACTCTTCTTAGCTGTCCATGGTATTCTCAACATTCTTCTGTAAAACCACATTTCTGCAGCCTCCATTGATTTTTTTTTTCATGTTCCCTATTTCCCATGATTCGCATCCATATGTTAAGACTGGCTCTACATAACATTTAAGAACTCTTTTTCTTGTTTCTATTGTCAAAAGTGGATTGCATAGTATCTTCCTCATTTTTTGGAAAGCTGCTTTTGCCTGAGCTATTCTTCATCTCACCTCTGTTGTGCATCTGTCATGTGAGGTAAACAATGTTCTCCAGATATTTAAATTCATTTACCTGTTTTAATATTGTTCCACTTGTCTTTATTGTGCATTGCGACGAAGTCTTTTTTCTTTGTTGCTACCATTACTTCTGTCATTTTACTATTAAGGCCGAGTCCTTTATTTAACTATTTTAATACTGTTCCACCTATCTTTATTGTGCATTGCGGTGAAGTCTTTTACTTTGTTGCTACCATTACTTCTGTCTTTTTACTATTAAGGCTGAGTCCTTTATTTTAGTTACCTTCTTGTAAACACCAATATTGACATGCGATGCAATTATATAATGACGAAGCAAAACCTCTTACGTTATATTTTTCTAAAGACAACTGCATATGTTTAACATGGTTGGTACCTTGTCAGACACAGCATGGAATATAATAATAGGTTTCTCACCTGGTCTTTTAATGACGTCACATCCCTCAAAAGCATCCAAACTGCACGATAGGAAATCATTCTTTCCCTGGCATTGGGTACTGTTGTAGGGGTCACATACACCTTGAGAAGTCATATAATATAATATAATATAATATAATATAATATAATATAATATAATATAATATAATATAATATAATATAATATAATATAATATAATATAATATAATATAATATAATATAATATAATATAATATAATATAATATAATATAATATAATATAATATAATGTAATGTAATGTAATGTAATGTAATGTAATGTAATGTAATGTAACGTAACGTAACGTAACGTAATGTAGTGTAGTGTAGTGTAGTGTAGTGCAGTGTGGTGTAATGTAGTGTAGTGTAGTGTACTGTAGTGTAGTGTAGTATTCTATCTATTCTATTCTATTCTATTCTATTCTATTCTATTCTATTCTATTCTATTCTATTCTATTCTGTTTGTGAGACCAGTTTCCTTTGCAGTCAGGAGTTCCCATATCAACTCCACACTTCCTAACCGATTTTCCAAAATCCATCGATAAGTCCCATTGACGAGGTCGCTCCGTGCACATCCTACCCAACTGCTCAGACGACAATTCCAAACCTCCGTAGTTGCCTCATAAGGCATGGGTGGCAGGTAACAGTGGCTCTTTGGGACCCTGGTAACCGTACAATGTATCTTGTTAACCATTTCTGCTATAACCTTTCAGTTTTCTGTTTGGGAAAGCGCGTGTTTCCAACGTGGACAAGTGGCTTATTTGGGGTAATGTGGTCGGTATTACGCCCGTGCCGCTTTACTTTTCCAGAAAAAAAAAAATCCGGTACCCATTAAAGACTGGGTGAACCGGAACCCGTCGTTTTGGGATCGATCCCTACCTCTTGTCCTTTGTAGTCCAGTTCACTAACCACTGAGCTATCGCTGCTCCCGACCTCTGCCTATGCTTGTGATTTAAACCCTGATCTTTAATGTCCCAAGGCCGACGTTGTGTCTCTAGACTCCCCAGCCCAAGAAGTGAATTTCCTACGTTAGTGAACTGAAGAAAGAACTTATACTAGAATATGCGCAAACCGAATAACAAAACAATCCCTAGAGTGGGAAACAACAGGTAGGGGAAAAGAGGCCAACTCAGAGAAACACTGAGAAGAACATTGATCAGAGAGGCAAAGTCAGCAGGAATCAGCTCCCTCAATGAGATCGAGGTGCTTGCACAGAACAGAGACAAATGGCGAGATTTGATAAAAGATCTTTGCAAGGATTGAGACTGCTAGAAAAAAAAAATTTGAAACAGGGAAAGAGTATCTGAGTCTATGTCTTATGGACCTACTACGGCTCGAATGGTCGACAGACAGACAGACAGTCAGACAGACAGACGGACAGAATTTGCGCTATGAATTAAGACTGTTACGATCACTCTCTGCGGCAACCACTCCTCTCAGCAGCGAGGCCCGGCTTGAAACGTCAGTTACTCATCGATGGAAAAAATATGAGTACCTCCGAAGTCGGAGTTATCGCCTGTGCGACGAAGGACCCCTGTGCACACGGCTGCCAGGGAAAAATGGATTAACACGCAAAATTCAGTTCCTAGTCACTAGGGACTTCGTCAGAGGTAAAAGCTGGCGAACGAAAAAAAAAGAAGACTGTATTTTTGATTGCTCAAACGGAAAGAACGTTTACGGTAAATAAATCTTGAGTCAAAAATTTACCTGGGTTTGAAATGTTTACTGTCCTAGATGGAAGTTGACCTGGCGAGTACACACAGTTTGGGTCGCCAAGCTCCTCCCCATTCGACCTTCCGTCTTCGTCAGAATCCATTCTACAGAGACTCTGAGTCCACTGCCAAGAATAATTAATTCAGATTGCGTCATTAGTTTGTGTGTAGTTGGTGCACATGTACTGTATATAGTCCCTTCATAAATTCAAGAACACGTTTGCTTTCAATTTGCGCTAAAACTACCTGTTATTTCGCAGTGATTTTTTTGCACGCTGTCTTAGAATATCTATGACGCAAAATATGTTTCTATTCTTTATTCAGTGCTATTATTTATTCCACAGATACAACAGGTTTTACAACAGAAAATATGCTTTGATCTTTTATGACTATTATAAACAAGTTGATTGAAATTTTAGATTTTACAGTAAACATGTTAATCTCCAGTTCAGTTCTTTTCAGAGGCGTATCTACATACTTTTATAGATCAAGTAATTGTGTGTGTGTGTTGCCGGTTATGTGTAATCGCAAACATGACTCAAATTTGATACAGTTAGTCTTGTACTTTAGTCACCATTAGAACTCAGGGTGTTCTAACTGTACCGCAAATTGAATGACGGCAGATGCATTTTGATATGGTAATATATTTATTGCCGTTGTCTATAGACTTAACCATTTGCTCAACACACGCTTAATCATCTCAGTTATTATTTTGTTGTTATTATTTATTTTATATTTTATTTTATTATTTAGTTGATAATGGTTAATGGTTGGACAAATTGTAATCCATCTCGTCACCAGTACTCGTCTTCCACCTGAAGCACATGTACAACATACTTCTTCCAGAACTGAATGTCTGTTCATGAGAGGGATTCACGTGTCAGAACTTCAACATCGCACATTTTAAACGTGCTATTCTGTTCTACGACTTGTACTTTGACTTTAGTCCACACAAGCTCGATCGAACTGAGGTGACCATTGTATGTAGGGAGTTGCAGAGAAGTGTGGCCGTATTCCACAAGGATTCTGTCAATATGATGCGCCTTTTTCTTTTCCTCATAAGCAGCAACAACTCTGGTTTTAAAAGTGTGTTGTCGAATTTGACATTTTCCTTAGCAAGCATGTCCTAATTTGATCTTTTAGATTCGACGCAGATGGTACTTTGACTTCTGTTACTGTTATTACGTTATCGTTTACGGTTTCAACTAAAAGTCTAATTGGTGCACGGGGAAATCGAAAATTCGTATTTCTTTGGTCTATTTCAATGTGAAAACAAAACTTTCTTTAGAAAAAAAACGACTGATACCGCAGAGCTGCTAAAATTAGGTTCGATTAAGTGAGGTCGATTTTAATATAGCCTAAAGAAGAAATTTTACAAACTAGACCATATGTCTAAGATTTTAAAAAAAGTAATTACTTTAACGTCATGGATATTCTAGGGCTGCATTCAAACAATCGCTGACATATAACAATTAGTTTTCATGCAAATCGAAAACAAACGAGTTCATGAATTTATGAACAGACTATAGTTTTAATTTTGTGGAATGGTGGAAATAGACGGTAGCGTGGGGGTATGTCGTTGTTTAAGGCGTCTACTGCATGACCAGATCATGCCTCTTGTCTACACACAATTTTGTTGGTGCACTTGCTTCATATCAATGGACGGTTACCGTAAGACTTTTGTCTAGTTACAGAGCAACACACAGCCATAGTGTATTCCCAAATGTTTTTTTTTTAAATTTATATCTCAGAATTAGTGAAGTGAAAATTGTTGAAAATGCATTTTTATATTTATATCATCGTCAACCCTATGTCACAATTGTTTTCATCCTGTCAGGTAATTAGGAAGATGTTTTCTTCATCATCATCATCATCATCATCATGTGCTGTACAAATTGGCGTAGGTGATCATGTCCTTCCACAATCTTCTATCTACAGTGCATCGTATCAGTTCTGTTGTTGACTGTTTTCCATGCCATGACACCAAGCTATCCAGTATTTTTTCTCTTTGTCGTCCGCGATCTCTCTTTCCTTTTATTTTGCCAGTTGTAACCAAGTATTCCAACTTTCCTCTTCTCATAATGTGCCCGAAAAATGTTGATTGTTTCTTTCTGATGTTTTTTAGGAGCTCTCTTTTTGTGTTGGCCTCTTTGAGAACTTCCTCATTGGTCTTTTTAGCTGTCCAGGGAACTTTCAACATTCTTCTGAGAAATCCCATCTCTGTGACCTCTAATCGTCTTTTCATTTGTTTGTCTACTGTCCATGATTCGCTTCAATAGGTCATAATTGATTCTATATAGCATCGATGAACTCTCTTTCTCATTTTTTATTGACATAGTTTTGTTGCATAAGATATTTTTCATTTTCTGAAATGCTATTTTGGCCTGATCTATTCTGCTTTTTATTTCTGTGGTGTATCTCCCATCTGATGTTATTATTGTGCCCAAGTATTTGAAACGTTGCACTTGTTTCAGATTGTCTCGTTTATTTTTATGCTGCATGCTTGTGATGATTATTTCTTCGATATAACCATTACTTCTGTTTTCTTACTATTCAGACTGAGACCTTTCTTGTTGCTTTCTTTTACTATTATGTCTATCATTTCTTGTAGTTCGTTCTCTGTGTCTGCTATTAAGACTGTGTCATCCGCATATCGCAAATTATTTATGTTGTGACCGTTGACTTCAATTCCTTTTTTGTCGACTATTGATCTCATAATATGTTCGCTGTAAAGTGAACACAAATCCGGTGACAGAACACAGCCTTGTCTGACTCCTTTCTTCTTCGAGATATAGAAATAAATCGTAATCCTGGCTTGGTTACTCTTTATGAGTTTTAAAGACCATATTGTGGTAGCAACCAAATGGCCGTTCAAAATGCGCATTTCAGGTTTCTTTTAAGTAAATCCTGAACTAACTTGCACATAATGAACATACATTTTCAGAGGATCTAAAAGTTGACACTTATTATGTTGAAGTTCACTAAAACAAAATGTATCATCATGTGTCATACCGGATGCGTAGGCGATGATATCCTTCCACAATTCTCTGTACCTAGCCCACCCAACCCATCAATTCTTTTGTTGACTGTTATCCGTGCCACGACAGTGGACTATCTAGTATTTTCTTCATTTGTCGTCCGCGATATCTCCTTCACTGTATTTTGACAATTGTAACCAAGTATTCCATCTTTCCTCTATTCGTGTGCCCGATAAATGTCGATTGTTTCTTTCTTATGTTTTTTTTATGAGCTCATTTCTTGTGTTAGCCGCTTTAAGAATGTCCTCGCTGATTTGTTCTAAGCTGTCCAGAGAGCTTTCAGCATTCTTCCGAGAAATTCTACTTTTATCTTTTCACGTGTTTGTTTACTGTCCATGATTTATTTCCATAGGTATGAACTGGGGCTGTATTGTACCGATGAACACTAATCTTCACTTCCATTGACATAAAGTTTACTTTAGTTGATGGCACGATTTTAAATTTGAGAGAAAGTGCTGTCAAAAACATTACAATAATTTCGGAAATAAAGAGCTATCTTAGACAAGTCTATATTATATTATAGATTACAATTTTGAAGATTACATTTATTGACACATATTTTTTTACCCTACCTTGCGCCCTGCGTTGTAAAAGTCGAGCCCAAACTTGTTTCTAGGACCACCGCCTTTGGAGTTCATGTGTCCCACCCCGGGCCACCTGTAGTTGTGCTTGCAAGGATGTGGCACATTATTTCCGTTTGGGATCTCTTCTTGGAAGATTTGATAACCCATGGATGAAGTTACCAGCAGGTAACAGCCAACACTGTGTAAAGAAGAGTTTTATTTTTTTTTGTTATAAGACTATTAAACGACGGGGTGTTTACATTTGTTATAAGGCGTCTTATGCAGTTGAATGGAAGGTTTTATATCTACGTATTTTTTCCCCCCTGCGTTCGCCAGCTTTTAACCTCTGACGATGTCCCTAGAGACTAGGAACTGAATTTTGCGTGTTAATCCGTTTTTCCCTGGCAGTTGTGTGCACATGGCTCCCTCGCCGCACAGGCAGATAACTTCGGGGGTACTCATATTTTTCCGTCTACGAGTAATTGACGTTTCATGTTGGGCCTCACTGCTGGGACCATGGGTCTTTGAGTCAGAGAGAAATCATAAACACAAATTCCAACTGATGCAGCCGGGATTTGAACCGACAACCTCTCTGTCTCGAGGCCAGCGTCTTGCCTCGAGACCAACCAGTCCCCCCATCTACGTATTTGAACTTTTCAATATAAAATATTAAACAAGGTTAAACAAGGATGTATTTTATCGCCCTTGTTATTTGGAGTTGTTATGGACTTCATAATGAAGAAATGCTGCACTGGTAATAAAGGCAAATAATGGATACAAGGAGACCATTTGGAGGACCTCGACTTTGCTGATGACATAGTTCTCATCAGCAGTCAGATAAAAGCAATGCAGGAAAACACAAATGAACTATCATCAATAGCCAGCAAAATTGGACTTGAGATCAATCATGAAAAGACTAAAGTCATGAAAAGTTTAATTCCAACAGACGACAAAATATACATGGAAAACAAACCAGTGGAAGAGATCGATCACTTTATCTATCTTGGAAGTCACATTGATCGAGAAGGGGATACAAACAAAGAAATTAGAATCAGAATAGCTAAAGCAGCAATGTCTTTCAGAAGCCTTTAAAAGTTGTGGAAATCAAAACTCATCAGCACAAACACAAAACTTAGACTATTCAAATCAAATGTACTATCAACCCTTACGTATGCGTGTGAAAGCAGGAAAACAACAAGAGACATACAAACAAAGTTGAACGCATTCGAAAATAAATGTCTAAGGAAAATACTTGGTATAGTGTGGAACGAATTCAAAACAAACGAGGAAATTAGAGAAATCGCCAATCAACCACCAATATCTTCAGTAATAAAGAAAAGACGATGGTCATATGTTGGACATGTGATGAGAAGAGATAATAACCGCACAGCAAAGCAGGCCCTCATGTGGGAAACAACAGGTAAGAGAAAAAGAGGAAGACCCAGAGATACACTGAGAAGAACATTGATGAAAGAGGCAAAAGCAGCAGGAATCGGCTCCATCAATGAGATAGAACTGCTTGCACAGAACAGAGACAAATGGCGAGATTTGATAAAATATCTTTAAAAGAATTGAAAACTGCTAGAACAGAAATTCAGATAAGAGAAGGAGTATCTTGGTCTACGCCTTTGGGCCGGCTATGGCTCGAGAGGTCAATAGATATTCTGTTCTATTCTGTTCTATTCTGTTTTTTTCTGTTCTATTCTATTCTATTCTATTCTCTGTTCTTTTCTATTCTATTCTGTTCATATAATCAGCTTTATTGTAGTCTGGGCATCCTATATCTGCTTCACCAAACATCCCAGCATGCCTCTCAGTGTATACAGACTGATTGTTCCTATAAAGTGTTGATTGCAGAAAAGTTTCTCTTTCTACTAAGTACTTCAGATCGATCGGCCAGATCAGGTGCTTTTCACCTTTAGATTTATCAGATCAATCTCTCTCTCTCTCTCTCTCGCTCTGTCTGGAGAGCCGCGATAGTTCAGTGGTTAGTGAACTGGACTACAAAGGACAAGAGGTAGGGTTCGATCCCAACCGACGGCTTCCGGTTCACCCAGCTTTTAATGAGTACCGGATTTTTTTGTGTGGGAAAGTAAAGCGGCACGGGCGTAATACCGACCACATTACCCCAAAAATAATGTTCCGAAGGTCTGTAAAATGTATGGTCACTAACACCATATTTCCTATACGCCACTTGGCGTGACGGGGGTACTTTAATTTAACACAAAAAAAAAAGAAAAAAAATATATGTGAAGGCAGACAACTAAAACAAGTAGAGGAATTCAAATACTAGAAAGTCTAATGACAAACGATACTTCTCAAACAGCAGAAATAGAATCAGGATGCAACAAAGCTTGTCAAATCATTGGACAGTTATCACCACTATTGTCCAACAAGGAAATAACTCTGGAGGCAAAACAAGCACTATACAATACAATCTTCATCCAACGTTGTGCTACCAATGCCAGACCTGGACCCTAGATGCAAGAACAATAAGAAAAATAACCTCTACAGAGATGAAATGTGTTAGACGAATGACAGGAAACAGTCTGAGAGATAAGATCAGAAATGAAGAACTGAGAAAAAAGCTAGGAATGGCCTCGCCATAGAATATATAAGGAAACAACAGATAAAATGGTTTGGCCACGTGACAAGGCAGAAAGAACAAAACACTACACAACGAGCCTTCAGCAAACGTTGTGAGAACACCAGACCCAAGGGTCGACCACGAAAAAGATGGGTCGATGGAATATTAGTAGCACTAGGAAACATAACAGCAGCAGAGGCGAACAGAAGAGCAAAAGACCGCAAATTATATCTCCCCTCGACGCTGAAAGGCAGATGAGGAAGGAAAGAAGAAGAAGTTATATATATATATATTATATGAATAGCAATAGCGTTTGTATTTGATAATTTACCAGTAGAAGCTTCTATATAAGTAACTTTTCAGATGTTATATTAGAAAATGTAGTTAAAGCTAGTTTCACTAATAGTAGTTGCAGTAGTAGTAGTAATAATAGTAGCAGCTGTAGCAAATAGTGAGTAGTGATATCAGCAGCAGTAGTAATAGCAGCAGTAGCGATAGCAGCAGTAGCGATAGCAGCAGTAGCGATAGCAGCAGTAGTGATAGCAGCAGTAGTAGAATTTGACATTGTAAAAAGCAGCCGTAACACTAAAATATTTGTAGCAATTATTATTAAAATTATATTTAAAGTAAAACTGTGGAAGTGAATAAACAAAATTACAAGTTACATCGTTTTCTATTTACCAAAGAAGAAACATGTTCCGCTGTACAGTATGAACAAAGTCCACTCTATTGCCAACAAACTTTACCAGCAACTCAAAAGCCACTTTATATATCTATACTGTGATCTCAAAGCTATGAAATAACGATACGCAAGTGCTACTTGAGTAATGCATATTATATAATAGCATGTTCACAATAAAGAAGGAGACGATAAAAAAAAACAGTTGACATTATACTTAACGCTTCGATGCTTCTTCTTTCCAGAACTTTCAGTTTCGGAGTAATATGTCTTTTGAAACCAGAGGTTCCCAAGCATTTTTGTCTTCAGCATAATTCACTATAAACAGGACATATATCTTCTTCTACCTTTCAGTTCCCTGTGGAGCATAGGTCTTCAACAGACACTTTCCAAGTCATTCAGTTTATTGCCATTGATAAAAAATTCCCTCAAGGAAGCCCTGCAAACATCCTTATATCTCAGCACTGGTATGCCCTTTAGTCTCCGTTATTAAGTTCGCCATACAATATTTGTTTGGGAATACGATTGTTTGCTGTTCTTCTTACATGGCCCAGCCACTTATGTCTACGAATCCTAAGTGTTGCCATGATCGATGGGAGTTTGGCTCGTTGTAAGACATTAGAGTTAGTCACTTTGTCCTGCTATTTGATGTTCATAATCTTGCGAAGACAACGTACATGAAAGATGTTTAAACTTTTCTCCTGCCCTGCATAGGTAGTTCAAGTTTCTGATCCGTATAGAAGTGTACTAAGCACACAAATTTGATAAATTTGAATCTTAGTCCTGAGGGTTAAATTGTTGTTGGCCCATGCTCTATCTTTAAGTTTACCAAATATGGAAGCTGCCTTTCCGATTCGGGAATTTATTTCTTCTTCAAGGGAGACATTGGTTGTGATCATAGAACCGAGATAGGTGAACTTTCTCACAGGTTCAAGGGGTATGTTATTTAATGATATAGCTGTGGGGCTGGCTACCTTTTTGAAGCACCACATTCTTCTGGATACTTATTGATAGGGAGAATAATTCACATGATCTAGCTAGATTGTCAATCATTGACTGCAGGACGGATCATCGTGAGCAATCAGTGCTGCATCATCAGCAAATAGACTCTCCTTGATTAGGGTCTCAGTTATTTTTTTTATTTTGACCTCAGAAGTGCAAGATTGAATAAGGAGCTGTCAGATCTTGTACGGATGTATATATCTCCAGAGACGGTTTCAAACGCATTGTGTGGAAGGGCAGCGAAAAATATGCAGAATAGAGTGGAGGCAAGGACACAACCTTGTTTGATTCCACAGTTCATCTCAAAGGGCTGGGAAGATCTACCGTCGAACTGGATGATGGCAGACATATTGTTGTGAAACGACTTGATCAGCTTAACTAATGTAGGAGGGCAGCCAACATTTTCCAACACCTTGTATAGACCTGCTCTGCTCACCGTGTCAAACACCTTTGTGAGATCAACAAATGCTATAAATAGAGGTCTTCTCTGTTCCTTGTATTTTTCTTGCATCTGGTGGAGAGTAAAAATCATATCCGTGGTTGACCGTCCAAACCCACACTGGGGCTCAGGAAGGATAGCCAATAGCAAGTTCCGCCAATTGATGTGGGCGTTTTAAAACAATTCTTGCGAATGCCTTTCCAGTTATACTCAGGGAGGATTTGTTGCGCCAATTGATGTAAGCCCTTTAAAACAATTCTTGCGAATGCCTTTCCAGTTATACTCAGGAGGGATATACCCCTATAATTGTTGCAATCGCCCTTGTCCCCCTTATTTTTATATAATGTTACAATCTTAGCATCTTTCATGTCTTGGGGTATATCACCACTTCTCCAGCATTGGACAAGGAGTTTATAGAGGTGGGGCAGGAGTGTTTCAAGGTTTTCCTTGAGTATTTCGTCTGGGATGTTGTCGTTACCAGAAGCTTTTCTACTTGAGAGGTTGCGGATGATATCATGAAGTTCTTTCTCAGTAGGTTCATTGTCCAGTTCAGTCAGCACTGAGAGGTTGCTGATGACATCATGAAGTTCTTTCTCAGTAGGTTCATTGTCCAGTTCAGTCAGCACTGAGAGGTTGCTGATGACATCATGAAGTTCTTTCTCAGAGTAGGTTCATTGTCCAGTTCAGTCAGCACTGAGAGGTTGCTGATGACATCATGAAGTTCTTTCTCAGTAGGTTCATTGTCCAGTTCAGTCAGCACTGAGAGGTTGCTGATGACATCATGAAGCTCTTTCTCAGAGTAGGATCATTGTCCAGTTCAGTCAGCACTGAGTATTTTGGGACTAGCTGGTCTAGGAGTGGGCTTGCTGATCTGTCTACAGAATATAGACTTGAGTAATGTTCAACCCATCTTTCCAGCTGTTTAGTTTTGTCACTGATAGACGTACCGTTACCATCTTTTAAGGGAACAATTTTTGAGATGTTTGGGCCTAGAACAATCCTAATGTTGTTGTACATTGTTCGTGAATCACCCATCTCAGCAGCTTTCTGGATCGTAGAGCACAGGTTTGACCAGTACTGATTCGCATATCTCCTTGATTCCTGTTGTACTTCTGTTCTTGCTTGTTTGAATTTGTCTTTTGTGTTCTGGCATGGCTAGTTCTTCAAGGATAGGAAAGCCTTCTTCCTCTTTTCTACAAGTGGCATGAGTTTCATCGAGTTTTCTTGAACCCAATCCTTAGTGGGTGTTGCTCTTTTCCAAAAGAAGATAAGTCAATGATGTGAGATGTTAGCCGGTTTAATGTATTTTTTTTATCATCTATAATGTCTATGTCTTCTGCTTTCTCCATGTATTTCTGGAAGGTATTCTTGAACAGGATTTGCTTGATGGATAATTTTGTTGCAGCGATATTGATCCTAGGCCTGGATGGTTCTCTAGATTTGTAAAACGTTTTGGTGGTTGCCTTCACTTTGCTAATGACAAGTGCGTGGTCTGTGTCACAGTCTGCGCTATGGTATGGTCTGGTTACTCTAACATTATTTAAGTGTTATCTGTGTCACAGTCTGCGCTATGGTATGATCTGGTTAATCTAACATTATTTAAGTGCTGTCTGTGTCACAGTCTGCGCTATGGTATGCTCTAGTTAATCTAACATTATTTAAGTGTTGTCTGTGTCACAGTCTGCGCTATGGTATGCTCTAGTTACTCTAACATTATTTAAGTGTTGTCTGTGTCACAGTCTGCGCTATGGTATACTCTAGTTACTCTAACATTATTTAAGTGTTGTCTGTGTCACAGTCTGCGCTATGGTATGCTCTAGTTACTCTAACATTATTTAAGTGTTTTCTGTGTCACAGTCTGCGCTATGTTATGCTCTGGTTACTCTAACATTATTTAAGTGTTGTCTGTGTCACAGTCTGCGCTATGGTATGCTCTGGTTACTCTAACATCATTTAAGTGTTGTCTATGTCACAGTCTGCGCTATGGTATGCTCTGGTTACTCTAACATTATTTAAGTGTTGTCTGCGAACTAGGACAAAGTCCAGCTGGTGCTAATGCCCGGACCTTGGGTGGCGCCATGTTACCTTTTGTCGATTCTTTTCACTGAAAAATGTATTGGTGGCACACATGTATTTAAGGGAACAAAATTCTGAAAGTCTCTGACCATTTTCGTTCATTTTTCCAATACCATGATGACCAAGGCATGATGGCCATGAATTATGGTCAGATCTGATGCGTGCATTTAGATCGCCCTGTACGTAGAGTTGTTCTGCTTTGGGGATTGAATCCAAGGTAACTTGTCGCATCTCGTAAAATTGATCTTTATCTGCTGTGGTTGCTGACATTGTTGGTGCATAGGCACTAATGATGTTAATTGGTACAGCTTTTGAGTGGATTTTTAGTGTTATTATGTGTTCTGATGTACTATTTAGGGTGTTTATAGAATATTTGAGCTTAATATGCACAGCAAAACCCACTCCATGTAAGCGAGGCTGCTCAGATTTTAGCGCCTGCCAGAAAAAGGTGTAATTGTTTACCCTGACTGAGCCACAATCTGCAAGCCTTGTTTCCTCAAGGGCTGCAATATCAACATGTAGTCTCTGCAGCTCCATGTCAATGAGGGCTGTTTTCCTTATGTTTTCTACATTCGTGAGGTTGGTGTTATTTAATCCAGGACACCTGGTTCTAACGTTCCATGTGCCGAGATGCATTGCTCATCTGAGCACCTTTGGAGATCTCCGTTGTGCAATGTAGCTGACCTGTGCACTAATCTAAAGTAAATGGAAGAGACAATAAAATATCACGTATTTATAATTCTTCTTGTACATTCTGCATTTTTTCAGTAGTTGAATAATTGAATTAAAGAACCCTGGCATACAAGGATTGCGGCGATGACAGAGTGAAAGAGTTTGAGCAAAATTGAGAGAAGGGCACAACTGAAAAAACGTACAAACAAACAGAAATAAATGCAATTTTAAAATTCTAGTAAAAATAAAAAAAAGTAAAACATAATAACTAATATGGCAATTATAACGATATTTCTTCGTTGAAACTTGGAGTTCTGATACATCACTACCTTTATTTGATCGGGCAGCTATCATTACAAGTCTACGAGAGAAAGGTAGAACAACGGATTCTGACAGAAGTACAAATACATACAAGAGGTAGGGTTCGATCCCAACCGACGGCTTCCGGGTTTACCCAGCCTTAAATGGGTACCGGATTTTTTTCTGGGAAAGTAACGCGTCACGGGCGTAATACCGACCACATTACCCAAAAAATCATGTGCTGAAGGTCTATAAAATTTATGGTCACTAACACCATATTCCTTATAAGTCACTTGGCGCGACAGAGGCTCTTTACTTTTTTTTTTAACTTACAAAAACATGGCTGTGTGAGCTGGGAGTAAAGACCGGCGCTGCCAGAACAGAGCGATATTCTGAACGAATGGAAAGCTTTGTAAACACCGAACTGTGTTGGAATATTTCGAGGAAAAGATCTGGGCATCTATGGGTGTGCCCGGAGTGCTGTGATGATGAGGCTAATTTAACATGACATAACTTCATTGGAAATGTAAGTCGCTACATTGAGTTATTGAGTTATTGAGTTATTGGGTTATTGAGTTATTGAGTTATTGAGTTATTTGCGGGTCATCATCCTTGCACTCCGAACATGTCCATAGGTGCTCAGATCCCCTCCTCAGCAATTCCCGCAGTGCCCAGAGACTGACGACTCCAGTTCTATGTTGGTTGATAAGTCTTCTTATACGGCTACCAAGTTTCTCATTTCTGACTGTGCTCACCTTAACTAACATTTCCGTCATCCGAAGAAGTGACGTGGATCTGTGTTTGTCGAAATCCTGTGCTTTTCCCACATCTCGGAGGGCATTGATGATGTCCGCCCGATGCATTTGTTGCCTGTCCTCAACGACAGCGTTGCTAGCCAACCTGTCCGCTCTTTCATTTCCCCGTACTCCCGCATGTCCAGGGACGTAGACAAAGGTGACCTTACGTATTTTGGACTTCTGCGATGACTCTACCCATTGCCTACGTACAGAGCCTGCCTCCACATTTTTTTATCATGCTCATTGAATCACACAGTATACATGCGTGGATGTAGTCTTGTGACTCTAACCATTTGAATGCCTTGGTCACTGCCATCAACTCCATCGTCATGCTACTCGTGGTCATAACTTATGCATTACATATACGCACATAACAAAATTCCTACATATGTGCACGCATGTAACCTCTAACACACCCTTTAAACGTACTTCAGCTGATTTATTTTTGGCTGAAATGTAAATGGCCTAGACATTAAATAGACATATAAAGTCTATATATCTTCTCTCCGCGCATGGGCTGTTAGCGATATACATGCCATTAGAACATCTTGTTACTTAGCTCGGTAACATTACACCGATCGCTTGTGTTTGAAACGCTTGGCAGAGCCACAAAGGACATGAAACCTGTTGGTGATCATACCAAAAGTGGAATGTTGAATAGAAATCATGCGCCAGAATAATGTGAAGGGCATAGCAGCGTAACCGTAGCAATGTATACACTCTCTGTCAGAATTAAAATAAAAAAAAACATGTGGTTTATATGTAAATAATGGGTTCTGTGTGTAAATAATGGGTTCTGTATGTAAATAATTGGCCCTATGTGAGAAGGTTTGTGTGCATCTAGTAAGTAAGAAACAGTAAAGGTTCCATTAATGCCTTAAATAAAATGGTGAATATGGTTAGTGTCCTTATTTTTTTTTTGTTAACCGAAAGAACATTTTACGGGCGAAATGTTCAGTTTCACGCCAGGCCGTTGTAATATTGTGTTAACATATATATATATATATATATATATATATATATATATATATATATATATATGGTACCCATTTTCAGAGACTGGTGAACCATGTCGGTAAAAAAAAAAAGGAGAGTTAAAAAATCGCCATATGTGAGAATTGAAAAGGGAACCTTTCTGTAGATAGAAAGAACTCCAACTGCTCAGTCACCGCAACTTTCTAATAGGTACCTACGACACCACTTTTCGTTTCATCTCTCTCATTCTGTCTCTGCATTTTATCTTCTTTGCAGCAAAGTCTTTAACATGGATGACAAGGGAGAAATAATTAAAAGAAGCCTTCCTTCCTTCCTCCTCCTCTCTCTCTCTCTCTCTCTTTCTCTCTCTCTCTCTCTTTCTTTCTTTCTTTCTTTCTTCACTTCCAATGCCACCTATTAGAGTGTCAAGGAGGATTCAAAGTTCTGGTTCACGCCCTTCTGGCTGTTTCAACAATTGCCAATTGATGTTGTTGATGCGTGTCTTTGATGTTGCTTGGCTATCTTACTCTTGGTCTACCTCTTGCTTTTCTCCCTTCTATTTTAATGCTTTGAATGGTAAGGAATTACATGGCGTTCTTTCTAAATGAGCAAACCATTTTATTTAATGTTTCTGCATGCATTTTAGGATTGGTTCAATGCCCACCCTTTCTGTTATGACTTTGCTTTTGATAATGTCTCTTTGATCACTCCAAGTTCTTTTCTGGGACATCACCTTTAAAATTACTGAACTAAACGTCACCACAAGATAACATTAAAAAAAAAAACTATTGCTAATCGTCTTTATCAAACAGGACAGTTGTGAAGATTATTAATGCTGGAGAACGTACTTGAAGTGTATTTAACTCTTTCAGTACGGACGGGTTTTATCAATTTAGTGATAGAGATTTCAGAGACAAGATTGTTCATGTTTTTAAATATTAATATATGTGTTTATATTTATCTAACACTTAACATATTAAATATTAATTTTTAGATTATTAAACAAGGAATTAGATTTAATCAAAACCAAGATGATACAAAACGTATAAATAATATGGTTTGATTACAATTCACACTAATCAAATTGAGATTTACGCACTGTGCGGCAAAACGTACGGAAAGAGTTAAGAATAGCAATCTACACAGATAGGGAGTCTTGATAGCTCAGTGGTTAGGGAACTGGACTACAAAGGACAAGAGGTAGGGTTCGATCCCAACCGACGGCTTCCGGATTCACCCAGCCTTTAATAGGTACCTGATTTTTTTCTGGGAAAGTAAAGCGCCACGGGCGTAATACTGACCACATAACACCAAAAAAATCGTGTGCCGAAGGTCTGTAAAATTTATGGTTACTAGGATCTTATTCCCTATACGCCACTTGGCGTGGCGGGGGGCACTTTACTTTTTAAAAAAAATCGGCACAGATAAGCTTTAAAGAAAATAAACATAAAATGGTATTGAGCATCTGGAGTAACAGAAATACAAGGCAAACTACAACGTTTCGGCAAAAGCCTTCATCAAGTATAACAAACATATTTAACTCAAAATTCCGAGTAAGAACGCACAATATAAAAGAAAAGAAAAGTAAAGAGCCCTGTTACACCAAGTGGCATATAGAGAATATGGTATTAGTGACAAAAATTTTTACAGACCTTCGGCACATGATTTTTGGGGTAATGTGGTCGGTGTTACGCCCTTGCCGGTTTACTTTCCCATAAAAATCCGGTACTCATTTATAGCTGGGTGAACCCGGAGCTGTCGATCAGGATCGAACTCGACCTCTTGTCCTTTGTCGTTCAGTTCACTAACCACTGAGCTATCGCGGCTCCTAACCCACAATATACATTTATCAAATGGCGAAAAAGAGGTTTATTTTTTAATCTATTTTTTTTAGATCTGTGTTGTGTATTCTGACTCGCAATTTTGTGTTGAATGGGAATAGGGAAGGGGCAAATATCTGCAGTGATGCTGTAAAGCTGGTAACAAGGAGCAGGCAAGTGGTGGGTGTAACGTACACGCCTACAAGGTTTAGTGATAGCTTTACAAAAAAAGGAACTAAACGAAATACTATAGTTCGCTGGTACCACATAAGTATTTTGTTGTTTACCGTTTTTTTTATAATTATGTCACCATATCTTGTAGGAGTGTACATTACACCCCACCACTTGCTTCTTTAATGTGTATAGTTTTTTTTTTGTTATACCTGAAGAAACCTTTTGCCGAAACATTGCAATTTGTCTAGACTTTCTGCTAATCTAGCAGATCAATACTATTTAATATTTATTCTCATTGTTTTCTGCAGCTATTCTCGTTCCACCACATATTATTTACTATTTGTTATATGTGATATCTGTGTTTATCTCTTCTACGGAAGAGCTGTCATTTGCTTAAAAAAAATCATATTTTAAGCTTACTCGGGTGTGGAATGTCACTTCAAACAGCAGCAAACAATAAGAGGGTATTTTACTGTTATCAGCATGAGCTCAAGAGCGGTACATTAGCAACAAATGAAACGTAATTATGTTAAAGGACACAACAGCCTGCCCAAAGTCATCTTAGAAGGGAAAATACAAGGTAAAAGAGGCAAAGGCAGACCAAGACTAACATGGACGAGTAACATCAAAAGATGGACAAGTCAGCCTAAGATAACCTACAACATCAAAGCAAGAGACAGAGCGGAATGGTAGTCATTTTTCGATGCGGAGACGGCACTCAATGAATGAAATGAAATTGAGTTATAAAGTTATTTGCGGGTCATCATCATTGGACTCCGAACATGTCCATAGGTGCTCAGATCCCCTCCTCAGCAAGTCCCTCAGTGTCCAGCGATTGACGACTCCAGTTCTATGTTGGTTGATAAGTCTTCTTACACGGCCACTAAGTTTCTCGTTTCTGGCTGTGCCCACCTTAACTCCAATTTCCATTATCGGAAAAAGTGACGTGGATATGTGTTTGTCGAAATCCTGTGCTCTTCCCACATCTCGGAGTGCATTGATGATGTCCTCCCGATCCATTGGTTGTCCGTCCTCAACGACGGCACAGCTAGCCAACCTGTTCGCGCTTTCATTTCCCCGTACTCCGGCATGTCCAGGGACATAGACAAAGGTGACCTTGCGTATTTTGGATTTCTACAACGACTCTACCCATTGCATGCGTACAGAACCTGCCTCCACTTTTTTTTATCATGCTCATCGAATCACTCAGTATACATGCGTGGGTGTAGTCTTGTGACTCTAACCATTTGAATGCCTTGGTCACTGCCATCACCTCCATTGTCATGCTACTCGTGGTCATAACGTATGCGCCACTGTCTTCCTTGACTATTCTGCCTTCTGAGCGTGCTGTAAATGCCCATGCACTACTTTGGTGTCGTCTTACAGATCCGTCTGTATAGATGACTGCATCTTTCTCATCGGTGTTATCGCAGATGAGACCGTTGACCTCAGCATTAACCACGACCGGGTTCTGTTCCCTACTTTTCCTGTCGAGTGTGACAATACACGAGGACAATTGTGATCCTCTTCAATGTGATACAGATACGCTTTTGACTTGCATTGTTAGAAAATTAGCGTTAATTTACTGTAAAATCTCATTTTAGAGCAAACGGTTTGAATTCCTAAAATTATATAACAAAAAAAAACGAGTTGTGCAAAATTCAGATTACCTTTGTACTTAAATGTTATAAAATCTGAAGGTCGGTGAAAAAATAAGATTTCACGGAAAAGAATTACAGAAATTCATCAAACAGTTTCCGAGATAATTGATCAACTCTGAGGGCACGAATTTGTGAACGAACTATAATATTATTTCTCCATGTCGCCGAAAATCTCTCTTTCCCTCTTTTCATTGGAGCTTCGTAAAACAAGAATACCCAGAAGTAGGTAAGAAGGCCTACGAGTTGTAATTATTTTGCGACTACCTACTTGTGTAAGACATGAAGACTGAACATAAACCCTGTAACGTGGGAAAACATAGCTGCAGACCGCAATCTCTGGAAACACACTTTAAAGGTTCACCTCAAACAAGAAGCAGACAGATTCATAGAGAAAGAGAATACACGGCGAAAGAAAAGAAAGGAAAAAATAACATTTCTAGGGACGCTGAAAAATGCATAGTCAACTATGACTGACGGAGGCTACAACAACAACAACAACAACAACAACAACAACAACAACAACAACAACAACAACAACAACAACAACAACAACAACAACAACAGCAGCAGCAGCAGCAGCAACAGCAACAGCAGCAGCAGCAACAGCAACAGCAACAGCAACAGCAGCAACAGCAGCAGCAGCAGCAGCAACAACAACAACAACAACAACAACAACAACTACTACTACTACTACTACTACTACTACTACTACTACTACTACTACTACTACAACAACAACTACTACTACTACTACTACTACTACTACAACTACTACTACTACTACAACTACTACTACTACAACTGATACTACTACTAATACTACTACTCATATCAGACCGAGTTTTTGGCATCATTGGCAGCCATTAAAACCAAATACATATCATGTTTCAACGCTAAGAGAGAGATTCGATTACTTATTAGTATATCCACATTTCAAAAGCTTCTACTCTCTGTTCTGTTTTCTTGTCTAATGTCCATGTTTCTGCACCTTATAGGAATGTTGAGAAGACATAACATTTTGCTATTCTTAGTTTTTAGCCCTGGTGTTATTTGTTTTGATGTTAGTATGTTCTTAATGAAATTAAAATTATTTTTTGCCATTCCTATTCTTTTGTTTATTTCACTTGTACATTTTCCATCACTGGTTATAGTATGTTCAAAGTAGTTGTAGTTCTGAACTGTCTTCAGGTCTATTCCTTCAATTTTGATATCCACTTGTGGGTTTTGAGTATTTTCTTTGTTTATGATCATAGTTTTAGTCTTTTTGATATTCATATCTAGTCCATATTTTTTGTTTGTCATGTTTATTACATTAAGTAATTGTTGTAGATCTTTAGGATTTTCTGCTAGTAGTACAGCATCATCAGCATATCTTAGGTTATTGATTATCTTTCCATTAATGTTTAGGCCTGGCATCTCTATGATGTTTTTAAAGATTTGCTCAGTGTATAGATTGAACACACTTGGTGATAAGATGCATCCCTGCCATACTCCTCTTTTTATATCAATGGGTGTAGAGTTCTCTTTGTTATATTATGTTATTGCTGTTTTCTCCCAGTATATATTACACATTAGTCGTATGTCCATATCATCTAGATGTATCTTTTAGGCATTCTATAAGTTGTTTGTGGTGTAGTCTATCAAAGCTTTGGTGTAGTGTATGAAGCAGACATGTATTGGTTTGTTTACTTCTGTGTACTTTTCGATTAATGTTCTCATGCAGAATATGGCTTCTTTGTTCAAGAGAACTGCTAAACACAATTCAAAGAAGACAAATGCGATTTTTGGGCCGTGTTAAAAGACAAAACAGCCTACTAAAAGTAATCCTGGAGGGGAAAATACAAGGTAAAAGAGGCAGAGGCAGACCAAGACTAACATGGACGAGTAACATCATAAGATGTACAAACCAGACTATGACAACCTGCACCATCAAAGCAAGAGACAGAGCAGAATGGCGCTCCATGGTAGCCAACCTTCGTTGCGGAGATGACTCTTGATGATGATGATGATGAATCTCGAATTAAATCTGTTTTCAATGCCTTCATTATAATTATTAATGTGCTCCCATTTGCTTTAATTTTATTCATAATTGCTTAGATTTAATACTCTCCCATTTGATTTTCATTCTGACAAAGTGCTTGATCTTTATATTTATATTTCTTTGTTAAATGTAGAATAGTATACGCCCACCATGTTCATCTTTGTACATTTTTGTTGTTGTGTACCTGATGGAAGCTTTTGCCTAAACGTCGTAGTTTGTCATGTCTTTTGATTTAGTTTAGCTGCTTCATACCGTTTTATGTTTATTTTATGTATGTTATATATATCATCATCATCATACACCAGTACTGGGCCTGCTGGCGTAGGTGATCATGTCTCTCCATAACTTTCGATCTCGACAGTTATTTATCATTTCTGTTGTTGACCTTCTGCCAAGCCATTCTCTTAAGCTGTCTGTTATCTTTTCATTTTGGTTCCCTCTATCTCTTCGTCCCTCAATTTTCGCAGTTGTTGCAATATATTCCAGTTGTTCTCTTCTCATTACATGGCCAAAAAATGATGATTGTTTCTTCCTAATATTGGAAATTAGCTCTCTTTTTTGCTTTGGCCTCTTTCAGAATATTTTCATTACTCTTCTTAGCTGTCCATGGTATTCTCAACATTATCTGTAAAACCACATTTCTACAGACTACAGTGATTTTCTTGTCTGTTGTCCTATTGTCCATGATTCACATCCATATGTTAAGACTGGCTCTACATAACATTTAAGAACTCTTTTTCTTGTTTCTATTGTCAAAAATGGATTGCATAGTATCTTCCTCTTTTTTTTTGAAAGCTGCTTTTACTTGAGCCATTCTGCATCTCACCTCTGTTGTACATCTTCCGTCTGAGGTTAACAAAGTTCCCAAATATTTAAACTATCTACCTCTTTTAATATTGTTCTTCTTGTCTTTATTTTCCACAGATGTGATATGTTTTTCTTTGCAGTTACCATTACTTCTGTCTTTTTGCTATTACGGTTGATTCCTTTATGTTTGCTTTCTTTCACTATAATGTCCAACATTTCCCATACGGATTTATACAGAAGTCATATTATCGTGCGCGTGACTTTATGATAAATAAAAGAAGTTATGTGGATATAATTACAGAGCACGGGAGAGTGTGTCATATAACAACGTCGGTAGCCCAGACACAAATACAGAACTTCAATAATTATGAAATTCAAAATTTATGTGTAATGACCGACTTTTATATGCAACCTAGATATTTATCCAGATGACTTGTGAAGTGTAACTAAAGAGTTGTGTTAATAAACTATTGTACGAGATCTAGACATGAGTCATCATATGAAGTGTCAAACACAAATGTTGTTCAGAACAGATTTGAGTTTCAATGTCTGTGTTGTGAATGAATCACGTGGTATTGAGCACGTGGTCAACTGAGATTTGTTGCGAAACCTGAAGATCGTTAACTGCAAATAGCTTCTCACTATTCCAGCGAGACATCCCCTCCCCCCCCCCCTTCCTGAGGCTGCTTATTCGTTTGAGAATTGCCACCCCCAGATGTCGCCGGTTGTAATCAAAGTAGAAACAACCCGGCAACCAGGCGTGATTCATGTAGATCTTCAATGTCTGCCCTGTGCACAAGAAGACTTTGGAAAATGGGACTCCTTTGAGTGGTGCTCGCACAATTCCAATATCAAATACAAATATTGATGAAGTCTTCGTTTACTTTTGTTTTATGTGTAGATAGGTGCTTCCGGTTTCATAATGGCGGGCGGATGTTTGTTTCTTCTACTGCCCCTAATTTGGCCCTGATGTCGGATATACTTTCCCCGGATGTTGATGCGTGCGTCACTGATGAGCTATTTCTTTGTTTCAAGTTCTTTGCCATTGCTGCACACAACCATCTGTCTATGATGTTTCAGTAATTTTCTTTCTCATGTATTTCTTTTCAAAAATGTAAAACAGCTACGATTCTTGTATAGCAATTGTAAATATTGGAGTTCCACTTCCGGTGCGGCACAAAATGGAGGTATTCTTTTCGCTGGTTCGGCGTTTTATTTTGCATTTTGTGTGCATTACAAGTGAGATACATTATTCTCTGACGCATTATTGCATGATTGTTTACTTTTATAACCGGTTTGGCTGAACGTGTTGCTTTCATGTTGTGTGATACGGAATGAGGATTTTCCAGCGGAATATACCATGCTCATGGTGTATCCACGTGCTGAAGAGCTGTATGACTGCGGTTAGCCAGTCTCTAACGTAGAAATGGGTTCTGGATCATGCGATCAGGTGAGTGCACGTGGGTCTAAACCATCCTCGCCGAATCAGCGACGTTTAGTGACGAAGTGAACATACAGAATTGGAGTCGTCAGTTGCTGGACGTTGTGGGACTTACTGAGGTGAAGATCTGAGCACCTATGGCCATGTTCAGAGCGCAATGATGATAACCCACAAGTAACTCAATGATGATAAGACACAAATAATTGACTGATGATAAAACACAAATAAATCAATGATTCTAACACAGAAATAATTCAATGATTATAACACAGAAATAATTCAATGATGATAAGACACAAGTAACTCAATTATGATAACACAAATAACTCAATGATGATAACACACATAACTCAATGATATTAACACAAATAACCCAATGATGATAATACGAAAGTAACACAATGATGATAACACACATAACTCAATGATAATAACACAAATAATTCAATTATGATAACACACAAATAACTCAATGATGATAACACAAATAGCTCAAGGATGATAACACAAATAGCTCAATGATTATAACACAGTAATATTTCAATGATTGTAACACAGAAATAATTCAATGATTATAACACAGAAATAATTCAATGATTATAACACAGAAATAATTCAATGATGATAATACAAATAACTCAATGATGATAACACACAAATAACTCTATGGTGATAGCACACAAATAACTCTATGGTGATAACACAGAAATAATTCAATGATGATAATACAAATAACTCAATGATGATAGCACACAAATAACTCTATGTTGATAACACACAAATAATTCAATGATGATAACACACAAATAATTCAATGATGATAACACACAAATAATTCAATGATGATAACACACAAATAATTCAATGATGATAACACACAAATAATTCAATGATGATAACACACAAGTAGCTCAATGATGATAACACTAAATAATTCAATGATGATAACACAAATAACTCAATTGTGATAACACACAAATAACTCAATGATTATAACACAGAAATAATTCAATGATTATAACACAGTAATATTTCAATTATGATAACACACAAATAACTCAATGATTACACAGAAATAATTAAATGATTATAACAGAAATAATTCAATGATTATAACACAGAAATAATTCAATGATTATAACACAGTAATATTTCAATGATTATAACACAGAAATGATATCATTTGTGATAAGACACAAATAAATCAATTATGATAACCCACTAATAAATCAAACATGATAACCCACACATAATTCAATATGAAAAATGATTAGAAGCGGCCAATTTTAAATTAAACCAATGTTTCCAGTTAAAACATTTATATCTTCTTCTTTTCTCTTTTCACTGATACCTAAAAGGTGTCGTGGTTTATATCATGTGTCGTTCTTGTGCTGCTCGAATTGTCTGAATTAGTGATTTTCCTTTGTTGTTACATGTCTCTGTCACTGCATCTATCCATCTTCTTCTGGGTCTTCCTCTTGACCAAGAGGAACATTTATATATCACACTAAAATGTCTCATATTTGTCAATTCGCTTTCCTACAAACCCTTTTCTTACAAGTACCATCATATCATCTATACACAACCAATCTATCTATCTATCCATCCATCCATCCATCCATCCATCCATCCATCCATCCATCCATCCATCCATCCATCCATCCATCCATCCATCCATCCATCCATCCATCCATCCATCCATCCATCCATCCATCCATCCATCCATCCTGTGTGTCTATCTAGTTATTCTGTCTGTTTGTTTGTCTGTCGATCTTTCTGACTTTCTATTTGTCTGTCTGTCTGTCTGTCCGTCCGTCCGTCCGTCCGTCTATCTGTCTGTCTGTAAGTCAGTCAGTCAGTAAGCCGGTCTGTCTGTCTATCTAGTTATTCTGTTTGTCTATCTGTCTGACTATCTATCTGCATGTCTGTCTGTCTGGCTGTCTATTTATCTATTCTGTCTATCTATCTCTCTATCTGCCTGCCTGCCTGTCTGTCTTTTATCATTTCGAAATAAAGACGACACAGCACAGAAATACTAGACTCTTGTGTCCAACGATCATTGTTATCAAATGTCAGACCTTGCACAAGACCCGCATTTAATCTCACCAAGCTGGCTCTATTCTGACTATTAACGTGTCGGAAGTCAAAGCTTATCAAGGGCGTCCTTAGAGGGCATGAAGTTGTCAAATAGCCTGGCATCAGCGCCTCACGGATATCCGGTATGTAGTTTTCATTTACGTAAAAAACAAAAACAAAGGATCTCTCATTTGTTGTTGTTGTTGTTGTTTTCTATTATTTTAGCAATTTAGCACGCACTTCCGCTTTCTCTTTACTCATCAATATTATTGAGTGCCGTCTCCGCATCGAAGGTTGACTAGCATGGAGCGCCATTCCACTCTGTTTCTTGCTTTGATGGTGCAGGTTGTCATAAGTTGACTTGTCCATCTTTTTATGTTACTCGTCCATGTTAGTCTTGGTCTGCCTCTGCCTCTTTTACCTTGTATTTTCCCTTCAAATATTACTTTTATTAGGCTGTTGTATCTCTTAGTATGCCCCAACAATTTCATTTGTCTTGTTCTAATTGTGTTTAGTAGTTCTCTTTTCATGTTTAGCTGTTTTAAAACTCCATCGTTTGTTTTCTTTTCTTTCCATCCAATTCTACCTATTCTTCTATAGATCCATATTTCAAAGGCTTCGATTTTATGTTCTGTTTTCTTGTCTAATGTCCATGTTTCTGCACCATACAGGAATATTGAGAAAGTGTAACATTTTGCTATTCTTAGTTTTAGCTCTGGTGTTATTTCTTTCTTTTTACTAGAGAAATGTAAATGATCTTGTCATTGAAGAATAATGTAAATGATCTTATCATTGAAGAATAATGTAAATGATCTTGTCATTGAAGAATAATGTAAATGATCGTGTCATTGAAGAATAATGTAAATGGTCTTGTCATTGAAGAATAATGTAAATGATCTTGTCATTGAAGAATAATGTAAATATTAAAAAAATTGTGTTAGCTCATTTTATTTAAATAATTCAATCTAGATTTCCAAGTTAATTTCTCTATTTGATTAAAGAAATCTATGTATAAAGATCTTCGCAGTCGGAGGCAATCTGATCATCAGAGAAAGACTCCCTCAAGCAAATTGAGTCTCAAAATAAATTTCTATATTTGCAATGGAGATAATTTTTTTTTTCAGAAACATAACTAACCATTAATTAAGTTGGAATTCCCATATAATATATATGAACATGAAACATTAATTTTAGAAGTGAAATATAAGCCAGAACAGAACAGCTTAAATAAACTCAGCAGGCACGAGCTCGATAGAAGAACTCGTTGACTTTGCAACATGCTCCTGTGGAACATCCAGAAAACAAGTTCAGCATATTCCAATGGGCTGCAGCATTCTCAACACTCTCGGAAAACAAATATGGCCCACCAAAAAAAGTACACTGAATGACAAGTTACGCACTGTCTTGATCCATGCTGATCGAAATGTCTAAACGTATAGTAGTGGCTGATCGAAATGTCTAAACGTATAGTAATGGCTGATCGAAATGTCTAAACGTATAGTAGTGGCTGATCGAAATGTCTAAACGTATAGTAGTGGCTGATCGAAATGTCTAAACGTATAGTAGTGGCTGATCGAAATGTCTAAACGTATAGTAGTGACTAATTGAAATGTCTAAACGTATAGTAGTGGCTGATTGAAATGTTTAAACGTATAGTAGTGGCTAATTGAAATGTCTAAACGTATAGTAGTGGCTGATCGAAATGTCTAAACGTATAGTAGTGGCTGATCGAAATGTCTAAACGTATAGTAGTGGCTGATCGAAATGTCTAAACGTATTGAAGTGGCTGATCGAAATGTCTAAACGTATAGTAGTGACTAATTGAAATGTCTAAACATATAGTAGTGGCTAATTGAAATGTCTAAACGTATAGTAGTGACTAATTGAAATGTCTAAACGTATAGTAGTGGCTGATTGAAATGTCTAAACGTATAGTAGTGACTAATTGAAATGTCTAAACGTATAGTAGTGGCTGATCGAAATGTCTGAGACTGATCAGCAACCTATAGATGACAGCCCGCACCAGAATTGGAGGGGAAAATGGTGATCAAGACCCCTTTCAACCTCCCAGCAGATCACTTGGAGACTTCTACTTCTTCTTCTTATTCTGCGATCTTAGCTCATTCAGACTAGGACTCTGGACTCTCTTATGAAGGCAGCTGACTGTTTCAGTGATTTGGTTGCCTCGTATAGTTTCTCTTCCAGGAAGGTGGGTGTGGACATTGTTATCCGGTCTGTGTAAAGGGGGCAATCCTGTAGAACATGTTTTGTTGTCATGTTATCCAGTGTACAGTGGCATTGGCTGGTAGTTCCTATTTTGAGTTTTGGTGAACATGTGGTTTCTCATTCTGTTGTGGCCAGTGCATAGGCGAAGTATGATGACTTGACCCCTCCTTGATTGTTGGAGGTATCCGTCCCTTACGTTATACTTTGGGTGTTCTTGTTTCCATTTTTCATGAAGCAGACTATCCAGTTTGGGCAAGCGAGTAGGGATAAAATAGGGAAAGTTACCAGTTACTGGGAAATACTGCATTGAAGTCAAAATTGTTGGACCGAATGACGCAAATATTGCAACCTTGTTGCAAATCACATAAAGGCATTTACGCATATTTAGCGTCCTTTGAGAGTAGATGCCAAAGAAGTCTATCTACTCTTTCAGCCTTCGGGAGATTGCAGAAAAATTTAACGACAGGAAGAAAAACAAAAGCTAGACGGAAAGGATGAATGGATGGAAGGAAGAAAGAAAGTAACTTTTATTTTGATCATCATCATCAGATACCATGCCTGCTGGCGTAGGTGATCATGTCTATCCATAACTTTCGAACTTGACAGTTATTTATCATTTATGTTGTTGATCTTCTGCCAACAGCCTACTAAAAGTAATATTGGAAGGGAAAATACAAGGTAAAAGAGGCAGAGGCAGACCAAGACTAACATGGACGAGTGACATCAAAAGATAGACAAGTCAATCTATGACAGCCTGTACCATCAAAGCAAGAAACAGAGTAGAATGGCGATCCATGGTAGCCAACCTTCGTTGAGGAAAAGACACTCGATGATGATGATGATGTTGTTGATCTTCTGCGAAGCCAATGTCTTAAGCTGTCTAGTATCTCTTCTCTTTGCTTCCCTCTATTTCTTCGTCCCTCAATTTTCCCAGTTGTTACAATATATTCCAGTTGTTCCCTTCTCATTTAATGGCCAAAAAATGATGATTGTTTCTTTCTAATTTTGGAAATTAGCTCTCTTTTTGCTTTAGCCTCTTTGACTCTCCAGTGATTTTCTTGTCTGTTGTCCTATTGTCCAGGATTCACATCCATATGTTAAGACTGGCTGTACATAATGTATTTTGATTGGAGAGTTTTTATAGTATATCCACGTGTAACAAAACCCAACATCTACACAATAATAATGGTTGATCGTGAAATACTTGGGCATAGTGATAACATTAGATGGAAGATGCAACACAGAAATAAAAAAAAACAGAATAGCTCAGGCCAAAATAGCATTTCAGAAAATGAAAAATATATTATGCAACAAATCTATGTCAATAGAAATGAGAAAGAGTGTTTCATCGATGCTATATAGAACCAATTCTGACCTATGGAAGCGAATCATGGACAATAGACAAACAAATGAAAAGACGATTAGAGACCACAGAGATGGGATGTCTCAGAAGAATGTTGAAAGTTCCCTGGACAGCTAAAAAGACCAACAAGGAAATTCTCAAAGAGGCCAACACAAAAAAGGGAGTTCTTAAAAAACATCAGAAGGAAGCAATCAACATTTATTTGGGCACATTATGAGAAGAGAAGAGGACAGTTGGAATACTTGGTTACAGCTGGCAAAATAAAAGGAAAGAGAGATCGCGGACGACAAAAAGAGAAAATACTGAATAGCTTGGTGTCATGGCATGGAAAACAGTCAACAACAGAACTCATACGATGAACTGTTGTTAGAAGATTGTGGAAGGACATGATCGCCAACGCCAACCGGTGCGTCACATGATGATGGTTATTTTGCAATCCACACTTGCAACGTCATATCCTTCTTGTTTGTTTGTTTGTGAACAGTTTATCTGGTAAAGGAGCTGAGTTGGTTCTATTATATAGTCTGTCTCTATCTTGTTCAAGCTTATTCTCTTCCGTTAACTTACAAGAGAGCCACAAGAGCGTTGCAATTAGGATGTCCTTAATAGCATTGTAAGTTAGCACAATTTTTATTTGACTGTTATAAAGTATATACTGTTTATACAAATAACGAAACAAATTAAATGTCGTACCTGTTTTATTATTCAATGCGATGTTTCATTATTATGATCATAACATGTACATTATTGATCAATTTAAGAGACTATTTCAAAATAACATTATATCATTGTATCATATGCTCATTTGAGCTAATACTCTTTCCTCTTATCAGTTTATTTTACAGCTAAAGTCAATATTTATGCTCTGTGCTGTTTTTTTTCCTTGTCGACAAAATACTCTGTATCTCTACTGTTATTTATTATTTTAACGCTAAAAAAACGTCTTTATACTGTTTCTTATTTCTTACAAAAAATTCCGTCTTTTTTTCTCTCTCTCTGCGATCAAGACTCAATCAGAGTAGGATTCAAGACTCTTTCATGAAGTCAGCTGTCTGTTTAAGTGAATCGATTGCCCCATATAGTTTTTCTTCCAGGGAGGTGGGCGTGGACCACATTGCTCTTCTCAAGTCTGTGTACTGGGGGCAATCCTGTAGAACATGTTTTGTAGTCATCTTGTCCAGTGTAAGTGGCATAGGTTGGTTGTACCTATTTTGAATTTGGTGAACATGTGATTTCTCATTCTACTGTGGCCAGTGCATAGGCGAAGTATGATGACTTGATCCCTCCTTGATAGTTGGTGGTATCCGTCACTCTCGTTATGCTTTGCGTGTTCTCGTTTCCATTTTTCATGGAACTGACCTTTGAGGATGGATTTGGCTTCATCATAACTGAGCGGATGGCTCTCTTGTGGTAATCTCCCTCCCTCTTTAGCTAATTTGTCTGCGCGTTCGTTCCCGTGTATATTACAGTGTGATGGTATCCACTGAATGACTACTCTCTGGAAGTTATTGCATAGTTGGTCCAGGGCTGTTCTCAAGTTATCTAGTTCATTGTTCTTGGTACTTTTTAGAGCTGATAGTACTGACAGTGCATCAGTCAGAATCACCAATTTATTGTGCATGCTATTTTTGTGTCGAGTATCCAGTGTTGCAGCATCTCTGATGGCCTCAGTTTCTGCTTTAAAATTGTTTGAGAATGTTCCAGTAGCTATTGACTTAGTGATCTCGTCTTGATTATTCAGCGTCAAGAACACACCTCCCCCTCCATTTCTGGTGGCATTTGTAACAGAGCCATCTGTGTATATGTGGGACCACGAGTCCTGTGGGTAGGTATCGTGTATGTGTTTTCTGCTACGTGTTTTCTTTCTGTGTCTTATTGGGTGCCTTTTTTCATGATTCCCGTTATATTTTCCTTAAGTTCTGGTATTTTATGTTTTCCATGAGGAGACATATCAGATGGGCCCAAGGGTTTCGATATTGTTTGGGAAAGTACTGGGTCTCCAGTAGTTAGTTCATTGGCAATTGCAGCGAAGTTGCTCCACTTTAGTCATACAATTCCGGAACCAGTTATTATTTGGTGCATGGGGTGGCTAAGTAGCCTTCTATATTTCTCCGCTTGTTGCAATACTTTAGTGACCCGTCTGTCATCTAAGGGTTGTAAACCTGTTACTGTTTCTAGAGTCTTGATAGGTGTAGATTTCATAGCACCAGTGATGATATGGGCAGCTTGGTTCTGTGTTCTGTTAATTTTCCTAAGGTGTGATTTGGAAGCCATAGCCCAGGCTGTGACTCCATACTCTAGAACTGGTCTGACTCTTCCTACGCATAGTCTTTTCAAAATGTTGCTGTCTCCCCCCCCCCCCAGTTCGTTCCTGCCAATTTCTTCATATTTGTTCGTTTTCTGGCTTTTTTCCTTGCTCTGTCTATCTGAATTGTCCAAGTCATTCTGCGATTCATGGTGACACCAAGATATGTTGGGTTTTTGGTCTATAGGGAGTGTATGGTCTTTTATCTTCAAGTTTCCAGAGAGTGTGTTTCTTGACAGGCTGAAAATTGTATATGTAATTTTTTTGTTCGTTGATTGGTAAGAACCAGGTGTTCGTCCATTTTTCAAGTTCACCTAGGGCATCTTGCATCCTGGGTCCAGCCACCGACATACTTTCCTCACGAGCCCATAACGCCAGATCATCTGCGTACATTGCTAAGTGTATTCTGGGTGGAATGTCCATTACGATGTCATTTATGAAAATTAAAAAGAGTGTTGGGGACAAGACTCCGCCTTGTGGGACACCTTGTTCGATAGAGACCTTCTTACTTAGTTGACCTTGAACTTGTACTGTGGCCGTTCTATCCTGAAGGTATTGAGAGATCCAATTGAATAAACGACCCTGAATGCCAAGTCTAAAAAGCTTGTTCTTTAAACCCTCTCACCATACCCTATCAAAAGCATTCTCCATGTCGACCCACACTGCTAGTGTGTGTTTCTTTTCTTGTAGAGCATCCTCTATTTCCTGTGCAATGTGGGTGACCAGGTCTTCAGTTGATCTATGCTGACGGAAGCCACTTTGTTGTGGTATGATTTGTTGTTTTGTCTCCAAATGCGACATAAGTCTTCTGTTAACCAGCCTTTCCATGAGTTTACTCTGGCAGCTCAGTAGGCTAATTGGTCTATAGATACTTGGGTCTAGTGGGTCCTTTCCACGCTTGAGGATGGGCACCATAATAACTTCTTTCCAGATTTGCCGGCACATAACTTCTCTTCCAGCTAGCATTTATTATCCTTAGAAGCTGGCTCTGGCTTTCTGTCCCAGATTTAGGAGCATTTTGTTGGAGATTCCATCTTTACTAGGGGAACTTTTGAACTTCAATCCTTTGATGGCAAAATCTAATTCAGTTGGGGTAAAGATGGTCGTCTGATGCTCTTCTGGTGCCAAAGACATGTGTTTTGCATCTTGGTTTTCCCGTCTTGCAGCTTTCTGTTTTTTCTATTGGAATGTTTATTCTACTAATGTTTTTGTAAGTCTCCATCAGTAGATTTGCTGCCCTTTTGCCTGTGAGGATGTTCTGATTGTGTGCTAGATTGTGTGCTGGAAGTCTCGCCACGGCTGACGATTTGCTGGTAGTTCTTCTCGGTCTTGTTTCTTAGTCTCATTGTGAGAACCATCCATATGATTGTTCTACGTAGCGATTCACTTAGTCTGCCTTGCTTTCTTTCTTTTTTTCTAGATGGTTTCCACATGAATGCATGATGGAGTGAAGTCTTTCTTCATGCAATCTCAACACATGACCGATGTATATTTCCTTTCAACTTCATGTGCACCATAGGTCGGTCTTCAACAAACACTTTCTAAGTCATACTGTTTCTTTCGATTATTTTAAGATTGCCCGATGTCCTCCAAATCTTCTTTCTTCTTCTCTGCTTCCGCTTATCTTCTCCAAGTATATTTTGGCCTTCCTCTTTGTCTGTTTCCTTGTGTTTTTCAAGAAAGGGCTCAATTTGCTTCCGCAGTGTTTGTCCTATCCAGCGCCACCGTCCCTGTCTTATTTATTTTTCCATTGGTATTATTTTGGTTTCATGACTTCTCTATATTTGTGAGGTTTTTGCGCCTTATGTTTTTTTACAGTTCACGCTAGTCAATCTCATGTTTACTCTCCTTAGTCGTTTCTTGAGAACATGTTTGGTAGGGAACAGCGCCAGAATTCTTTACCGTTCTATTGGGCGCACGGACGTCCCTTATTTTAGTCGAACCAAAATTCTGAGCGTAAGTGATGGACTTTTGTTCGTACAGCATTTCGTTATGCCTTGTCCCGAACTCACTATGTCGAGGAGATACCTTGCTAATAATGATAGCATTGATGTGTGTCTGCACTAAGCACTACAACAAAACGCTTGCTGTCAACAATTTCCAAACTTTCTCTTTAAGAATTGCTGTTTCACCAATTTCGTTATAGCGAAACTACAGCAGTCCTTCCTTCCTTCCTTCCTTCCTTCCTTCCTTCCTTCCTTCCTTCCTTCCTTCCTTCCTTCCTTCCTTCCTTCCTTCCTTCCTTCCTTCCTTCCTTCCTTCCTTCCTTCCTTCCTTCCTTCCTTCCTTCCTTCCTTCCTCCTCCTTCCTTCCTTCCTTCCTTCCTTCCTTCCTTCCTTCCTTCCTTCCTTCCTTCCTTCCTTCCTTCCTTCCTTCCTTCCTTCCTCCCCATTCCTTCCTTCCTTCCTTCCTTCCTTCCTTCCTTCCTCCCCATTCCTTCCCATCCCTTCCCATCCATTCCTCCATTCCCACCTTCTCCATTCTCTCCCTTCCTTCCTTCTTCCTCTATTCCCACCTTCTCCCTGCCTGTCTCCCGTTCTGCCTTCCTTCCTCTCTCCCTCCCTTCTCCCAAATAAGTGTATAAAAAAAACCCACAGTAGACAGCAAAAACCCCTATAAAAACATACAGCAAACTAAGATAATGTCCTTTGACAAAACGAAAAGCCAATCCAAAATCCCCATCAAGAGCAACATTGTAACAAACTATGAATTTTTAGGATTTGTAACAACTAACACATTTAAAATGTAAAATTAACCGCGTTCCCTACACTCTACGAAATACATTACTCTCCATTCTGGGAAAAAAACAACTCACCCGAAGCAACAAGCGGATGTATCGTCTTCAAAATACATGGATAGATAAAGACACTCTCGGAAACGTAAACACTTTAAAACGCCTGATACTGGACTAGTCCAACAGATGAGCAAAGACAACTGACGATTGTCACACTTGGACATGAAAGGCAAACAAGAATTTAACAAGGAAATGGATGAAGTCATAGTTGACAGCTTTTTTGGATCAACAATTGCATAAACGTACAAAACAATGACATGTTGCTTTACTTTGTCTTTAAGCTTGTTTACCGTTTTGTTTTATTTGCGCTGTAACTTTCTTAAGTGTTAACTTTTACAAATTAAGCTGCGCCCAATGTATTTTATTATTAGGACAAAAATTGTGGAGAATGAAAATGATTTTCTTTCTTTCTTTCTTTCTTCTTTCTTTCTTTCTTTCTTTCTTTCTTATCCTCTCTTTTACTTTATCTCTTTTTTCTTAATTTTTTAGTCTCTCCTTTTTCCTCTCTCTTTTTTCTTATTTCCTCCTTTCCTTCCTTCTTTCTTTCTTTCTTTCTTATTATCTATTTTTTTCCTCTCTCGCTTTTCTTTCTTTTTCTTTATTACTTTCGTTCTTTCTTTCCTTCTTTCTGTTTTTATTTCTTTCCCTCTTTCTTGTTCTCTCTCTTTCCCTGTCTCTTTTTTCTTTCCTTCTTTTTCTTTCTTTCTTTTTTCTTTATTTCTTTCTTTTTTTCTTTCTTTCTTTCTTTCTTTCTTATTACCTCTCTTTTCTACTACCTCTTTCTTTTTCTTTTATTCTTTTTTATTATTTTTCTGTCAATATTCTTTTTTTATATTTCTTTCTCCTCATTCTCTCGCTTATTTTCTATCTTTCTCTCTCCTTTTTCTCTTTCTCACCCGCTCATTCTCTCTCGCTCTCTCAATTTTCTTTCTCTTTTATTTTCTTGACTTCTTTCTCATATATTCCTTTATTTTAAGGAAAACCAGTAACTAAACCAATGGTTCATTTATTATCAAATTTATATCCGTCGGCGTTATTGAGCGACATCGATGTCTTTAAGACGATGTAAATATGTAGATAACATTTAACAGTGCATGGATTGTTGCTGCCGTCAAAGCAGACGAGCTATTGCTGACTTGGACAGCTCCGATGTAATGGTTTTGAAAAATAAATTGCATATATTGTAACAAGTTCAAGAGAATATGAATAACGGGAACCCATTTCCCCTGCGTGGCTACCATTTTTCTGATCATGTTTAAAAAGGTTAAGTTACAAGACTTGAATCGGCAATCTTACTACATGGGTTTTCACCCTTATGTGCTCGGCCGCCTATCCAGAGGTGTTTTCGTTCGGAGACTCCTGTATAGTGTCGTCTCAATCATCGTAACTCACGAGCAAGAGCCACTGTCACCTGTTTTGCATGTTATACGTAACTTTTAAGCATATCGGGATACCTTGTATAACGAAAAAAGCAATGAAGGCGTATTAAAATATTTAAACATTAAAAAGAACTGGCTTATAAATAAAAATGTACAGAGGAAATGAAAATGTTATAGCCACGTCAAAAGTCATAGCGGGGTAGAAGGAATAATAATTGAAGCAATGGTTCCTGGGTGACGCAACTGGGGCAGACCAAGTAGAAGGTGGTTTCAAGACACCAAAGAGACTTTGAACATAACAACAGAAGAAGTAAGAAGTCTGGTTAGACACAGGGACTTTTTCCTTGGTGGTCTATGGTGAATGCAACGTTCTGCAAAGGACATGCTACTCGATGATGATGATGATAATGATGATGATGATGATGATGATGAAGCAGGTTGGGTTTAAGGTCTGTGCCGGGGCTACGAAGTTCGTGCGTCTGAGCCGAAGCCATCTTCAGTGCTTTCGCTGGTTTGTGGCAGGGGTTCTTCATACTGGAGAACGTGCTGAGGAGGGTATCTGATTTCTCAGGAGTTGTCCCCTTGTGCAGTGATGATGACCTCTCAACTACACCAACCTAAAAAATGTAAAAGTAAAGAACCGCCGTCACGCCAAGTGGCGTATAGGGAATATGGTGTTAGTGACTATAAATTTTACAGACCTTCAGCACATGATTTGGGGGGGGGGGGGTTAATGTGGTCGGCATTGCACTGTGCCGCTTTACTTTCCCAGAAAAAAAATCCGTTACCCATTTAAGGCTGGGTGAACCCGGAAGTCGTCGGTTGGGATCGAACCCAACCTCTTGTACTTTGTAGTCCAGTTCACTAACCACTGAGCTATCGCGGCTCCCCATACCAACCTAAGCTAGGAGTAAAAGAATGATTGCAGTTATCAAAATATACTTTATCAAAGTCTTGTGTGTCGACATGAAAATGCTGCAAAATGTGACAATTTGTATCAACTCTGCTATCATACTATATCGACTTCTTAATCAATATGTACCAGCTTCTCTATAAATATGTATATGATTCTCTATTAATCTATATCAAATGTTTTAATTTGTATAGTATTCTTTATCAATCTATATCAAATGTTTTAATTTGTATAATATTCTTTATCAATCTATATCAAATGTTTTAATTTGTATAGTATTCTTTATCAATCTATATCAAATGTTTTAATTTGTATAATATTCTTTATCAATCTATATCAAATGTTTAATTTGTATAGTATTCTTTATCAATCTATATCAAATGTTTTAATTTGTATAATATTCTTTATCAATCTATATCAAATGTTTTAATTTGTATAATATTCTTTATCAATCTATATCAAATGTTTTAATTTGTATAATATTCTTTATCAAGAATCCACTGAATTACCGAAGAGTTCATCGGTGCTATATAAAACCAATTCTGACCTATGGAAGCGAATCATGGACAGTAGACAAACAAATGAAAAGACGATTAGAGGTCACAGAGATGGGATTTCTCAGAAGAATGTTGAAAGTTCCCTGGACAGATAGAAAGACCAATGAGGAAGTTCTCAAAGAGGCCAACACAAAAGGGAGCTCTTAAAAACATCAGAAAGAAATAATCAACATTTTTCGGGCACATCATGAGAAGAGGAAAGTTGGAATACTTGGTTACAACTGGCAAAATAAAAGGAAAGAGAGATCGCGGACGACAAAGAGAGAAAATACTGGATAGCTTGGTGTCATGGCATGGAAAACAGTCAACAACAGAACTGATACGATGCACTGTAGATAGAAGATTGTGGAGGGACATGATCGGCTACACCAACCGGCAGGGTACATGATGATGATGATGATGATGATTCTTTATCAATCTATATCAAATGTTTTATCAATCTGTATGATATTCTTTATCAATCTATATCAAATGTTTTATCAATCTGTATGATATTCTTTATCAATCTATATCAAATGTTTTATCAATCTGTATAATATTCTTTATCAATCTTTATCAAATGTTTTATCAATCTGTATGATATACTTTATCAATCTATATCAAATGTTTTATCAATCTGTATATATTCTTTATCAATCTATATCAAATGTTTTAACAATCTGTATGATATTCTTTATCAATCTATAGCAAATGTTTTATCAATCTGTATAATATTCTTTATCAATCTATATCAAATGTTTTATCAATTTGTATACTATTCTTTATCAATCTATATCAAATGTTTTATCAATTTGTATACTATTCTTTTTTCAATTTGTTTCAAATTTTCTATCAATCTGTATCATCATCAGCATCCTCATTATCATCGAGCGCCGTCTCCACATCTAAGGTTGGCTAACATGGAGCGTCTTTCCGCTCTGTCTCTTGCTTTGATGGTGCAGGTTGTCTTAGGCTGTCTTATTCATCTTTTGATGTTATTCGTCTAAGTTAGTCTTGCTCTGCCTCTGCCTCTATTACCCTGTATGTTTCCTTCCACGATTACATTTAGAAGGTTGCTGTGTCTTTTAATATGCCTCAAAAATCTCATTTGTCTTGTTAGAATTATCTTTAGTAGTTCTATTTTCATATGCTGCTTTGTACTTTATACTCTTTTATTTTATTATTTAAAAGCTGTCTATATTAGAGTTATTGAGTTATTTGTAGGTTACCATCTTTGCACTCCCAGCATGTCCATAGGTGCTCAGATTCACCCCCCCCCACCCTTTCCCTTTCAGCAAGTTCCGCAGTGTCCGGTAAATGACGATTCCAGTTCTGTGTTGGCTGGTAAGTCTTCTTACATGCCCACTAAGTTTCTCGTTTCTGCTTGTGCCCATCTAACTTCCATCTCTTTCATCCGAAGAGTGACGTTTACTCATGGTTGTCGAAGTCCTGTGCCCTTCCCACTTCTCGGAGAGCATTGATGATGTACCGATTCATTGGTTGACCGTCTTCAACGACAGCGCAGCTAGCCAACCTGTCCACTCTTTAATTTCCCCGTACACCCGCATGTCCAGTGACAATGTTAGTAATACTATATATATATATATATATATATATATATATATATATATATATATATATTACAGTGTTTGATTACAAGGTTGCTTAATACTTTTGACATTTTACCAAGAATCATCATTTTTATTCTCGTAACCGGTAGGCTATCGATGCCCTGTCTACTGGTAACAACTTTGGCCTACCCACATTTTAGAGATGAGATTCCTAACGGCAACAACGTGCCACATCCTTGTAAACCGAACTATAGCTGGCCGGGAGTCGGACATGAGAATCCTAACGGAGGTGGAGCCAGAAATCCGTTTGGGCTGGCTTTTCAAAGAGCAGGAAACAAAGTAAGTAGAGTGTCTTCCTTGGATGTTTTTATATAGTTTCTGTCTTCAAAGAGCTTTATTAAAACATCTTAAATAATTGAGTCGAAAAATATGTTAATATCATCATCATCATGTGCCATACCGGTTAGCGTAGGCGTATATGTCCTACCACGTTTAGAGGCTGAGTGAACCTGGAAGTCTGGGAACAAATCTGTCACTTCCGGGAATCGAACTCCACCTCTTTTGGTCAGGAAGCGTTCGATTTTTATTTAAAATATGCACATTCTCCACCACACATGAAGTAAAGTAAGTAAAGTACCCCCGTCCCGCCAAGTGGCGTATAGGGAATATGTGTTAGTGACCATAAATTTTACTGACCTTCAGCACATGATTTTTGGGGTAATGTGGTCGGTATTACGCCTGTGCCGCTTTACTTTCCCAGAAAAAAATCCGGTACCCATTAAAGGCTGGGTGAACCGGAAGCCGTCGGTTGTGATCGAATTCTACCTCTTGTCCTTTGTAGTCCAGTTCACTAACCACTGAGCTATCGCGGCTCCCACCACACATAAAGTTCAACATTAAATTATAAGTTCTTTTCATGAACATTACTTTTTAAATAAGAAAATCAAAAAAAAAAACTGAAGAATAAATGACGACAAGCTGATTCTGAATCTGCCAGTAATGAATGGTTGGTATGCTAACTGTAAGGTAGGATATTCCGGGTTAATTTCCCAGGTATGTACAATTTTGTTTTGGTTTGTTCAACCCTGACGGTTATGAGAGTGTATCTAGCTTCTGAAAATACGTGCCTGAGATTTTTTTCTCAATTAAAACATACCCCCCCCCTATAGTTAAGATGTCGGCCAAGGTCACAGGTCACAATATTGATTTGTGGAATTAAAAAATAAAACATTTAAAAAATAATATTCGTGTTTTTCATGGCTTTATCCTTCCCCTGTCTTTTGGTTGTTAGATTAGATGTCTAGCCCTCTTAAATAAAAAAAATAAGCGAAAAAAACAGGCGGTCCTGTGTACATTCAGCGTACGTTAAATATCCCTTGGAAGTTGGAAAACGAAAAGAGTAGGTCAAAATTGGCCACTGTCCGGGCAAAATTAAAACGCAGGATATATCAAACGTTATACCTCTCGACGATAAAAGTTATTGTGGCTCTAAAGTTGGAGAATATCTGCCTGTATGGCGAGGGATATATGAGCGCACGGTTTCCGATGTGAAAAATAAGATAATGTGATATTCGCGGAAAAATTAGTCCCTCGGGACATCGCTAGAAGATATAAAGTTAACGAATGCAAACAAATAAACAAACAAGCAAACAAACAAACAAACAAATAAACAAACAAGCAAACAAACAAACAAACAAATAAATAAACAAGCAAACAACAAACAAACAAATAAATAAACAAGCAAACAACAAACAAACAAATAAATAAACAAGCAAACAACAAACAAACAAATAAATAAACAAGCAAACAACAAACAAACAAACAAGGAAACAACAAAACTTGACTCTGGTGTGGATTCACTTAGTTATGAATTTCTGCCACCTACTATCCTTACGCTGCTTTGTTATTTAATGTGCAACTTTCTATATGTGGTCCCACACCTCCCCCCGCTTCTCTCAGTGGACTACTGCGCTGTGTAATGAAGACTCTGATGGTGACGGGAAGAAGAACGGAGAAGAGTTAGGGGACCCGTCATGCAACTGGAAACCAGGTCAACTTCCTCTCAGGACAGATGGTATCTCCCACCCAGGTAGGTTTGAATTCGTCAACATTTATGGGTCCCCCACAGCTTTATGACGGACGTGGAATATGGTGTTAGCGCCCATATTTTTCATTGAAATAGCGCCCATATTTTTCATTGAAATTATCGCCCATATTTTCATTGAAATTAGCGCCCATATTTTTCATTGAAATTAGCGCCCATATTTTTCATTGAAATTAGCGCCCATATTTTTCATTGAAATTAGCGCCCATATTTTTCATTGAAATTAGCGTCCATATTTTTCATTGAAATTAACGCCTTTATTTTTTATTGACATTAGCGCCCATATTTGTCATTGACATTAGCGCCCATATTTGTCATTGACACTAGCGCCTATATTTGTCATTGACATTAGCGTCTGTATTAATATGAATTTACTTTAATATATGCGTTGTTATTCATGCGAGCTGTGTAACAAGAACAATCCTGAATTCGTTGACTGTAACAATGCTATTTCTATTTTATAATTTATTTGTAATTTATATTATTCACATACTCAAGACTATCGCCAAGGACCATCGTTTTCTTAGTAGTTTGGCAGCATCGCCTACCTTTCTTCCCCCACCCCTCTCTCTCCCACCGCACCCTTAGATTGATTTTCCCGCCACACAGGCATTTTGTCCTTTCATACTCGCGTGTTTCCGTCACGTGTTAATTTCTAGACACAACCTTAACGTCCAAGTCATTCTGATGTGTTCCAGCACGGAGGACAGACTTGCTGCTTTAAGCTAAATGCCTTTTATGATATTTTTTTCTCTTTTTCAATTTTATATATCTTGACGCTCATCCTACCTCTCCTCATGTAGTATTCATTTCTCTCTTCCCTCTCCTTTCTTTTTTCAACATCCTACTTTCCTCACCCTCCACTTGATCATCTAACATGTAGTTATGGATAAAATTGTGCTTCACTGTTTGTCGTGGTTGTCTTTGTATTCTGAAGAAAGTCACAGGCCGAAACGTCGGTATTGTGTTGTGTTCCTTCCTTGTAAAGCTGTCACCATACTTTGGAGTGTTTAGCACACCCCACCACTGGTTCCCCGCTACCAGCTTTACCGCAGCATTGCAATTATTTGCCTGTTCCCCATGAAGACCTAAACAAAGTTATGAAGCAAGTGGAATCTTCAGACACCTTGATTGTAATAGGTGACATGAACGCTAAAGTAGGAAAAGGCAGATATAAGACCATTATAGGAAATTATGGTTCAGGAAAAAGAAATAACATAGGAGAAAGATTAATACAATTCTGTGAAGAAAACTGGCTGATAATATGTAAAACCTACTTTGAGCAAGAGAAAAGGAAACTATACACATGGAAAAGCCCTGTAGATAAGAAGAGGAATCAAATAGATTACATAATGATAAAATATAGGTTCCGTAGCAGCGTAAAGAAAGCCAAAACCTATCCAGGAGCAGATATTAATTCAGATCACAATCATGTAATGATTAAAATGAAAATCAAACAAGAGAAACAAGCAAAAGAACTACTAAACACAATTCAAACAAGACAAATGAGATTTTTGGACCATGTTAAAAGACACAACAGCCAACTAAAAGTAATCCTGGATGGAAAAATACAAGGCAACAGAGGCAGAGGCAGACCAAGACTAACATGGACGAGTAACATCAAAAGTTGGACAAACAAGCCTATGACAACCTGCACCATCAAAGCAAGAGGCAAAGCAGAATGGCGCTCCATGGTAGCCAATCTTCGTCGCTGAGACGGCACTCGAAAATGATGATGATGAACAATGTTATTGGTCAAAGGGAAGTAATGAATGAGACGAGTTAATCTGATTTTCACGTTTTGGTTTTCGATGAAAGTAGGGATATTACCATTCACAAAATGTATGTCCAGCCCATCAGGTGACATTTTCTGTCAGTTTTTACTTGTTGGTATTTGGAAGTTAACTACTAGTGGTGCTCATGACATAGTAGAGGGAATAAAAAATGCCGACATGATCAACTTTCTTAACCGTCATAGAACAACGAAGAAGCACGAATTATGTTGGTAAAAGATAATGAGTGTCTGTGTGTGTGTGTGTGTGTGTGTGTGTGTGTGTGTGTGTGGAAAGGGGGGGGAGAAATTTTAAAATGAAAAATATATTAGTTGAAGCAATTGTAGTGGTAGTTGTAGTAGAAGTGGTAATGGCAGTTGTAGTTGTAGTGGTAGTAGTGGTGGTGATAGTAGTAGAAGTAGTAATTGTAGTGATAGTAGTTGTATTGTAATATTTGTAGTAGTGGTGGTTGTATTAGTAGTAGTAATAAAAATAGTAGTTGTAGCATTAGTACTTGTAGTAGTGGTAGTAGTTGTAGCAATAGTAATTGTAGTAGTGGTAGTAGTTGTAGCAATAGTAATTGTAGTAGTGGTAGTAGTTGTAGCAATAGTACTTGTTGTAGTGGTAGTAGTTGTAGCAATAGTACTTGTATTAGTGGTAGTAGTTGTAGCAATAGTACTTGTATTAGTGGTAGTAGTTGTAGCAATAGTAATTGTAGTAGTGGTAGTAGTTGTAGCAATAGTACTTGTATTAGTGGTAGTAGTTGTAGCAATAGTACTTGTATTAGTGGTAGTAGTTGTAGCAATAGTACTTGTATTAGTGGTAGTAGTTGTAGCAATAGTACTTGTATTAGTGGTAGTAGTTGTAGCAATAGTAATTGTAGTAGTGGTAGTAGTTGTAGCAATAGTAATTGTAGTAGTGGTAGTAGTTGTAGCAATAGTACTTGTATTAGTGGTAGTAGTTGTAGCAATAGTACTTGTATTAGTGGTAGTAGTTGTAGCAATCGTAGTTGTAGTAGTGGTAGTAGTTGTAGCAATAGTACTTGTTGTAGTGGTAGTAGTTGTAGCAATAGTACTTGTATTAGTGGTAGTAGTTGTAGCAATAGTAATTGTAGTAGTGGTAGTAGTTGTAGCAATCGTAGTTGTAGTAGTGGTAGTAGTTGTAGCAATAGTACTTGTATTCGTGGTAGTAGTTGTAGCAATCGTAGTTGTAGTAGTGATGGTTGTATTAGTAGCAGTAGTAATACAAATAGAAGTTGTAGCAATCGTACTTGTATTAGTGGTAGTAGTTGTAGCAATAGTAATTGTAGTAGTTGTAGCAATAGTAATTGTAGTAGTGGTAGTAGATGTAGCAATAGTACTTGTAGTAGTGGTATTAGTTGCAGCAATAGTACTTGTACAGTAGTGGTAGTAGTTGTATCAATAGTAATTGTAGTAGTTGTAGTAATAGTAATTGTAGTAGTTGTAGCAATAGTAATTGTAGTAGTTGTAGCAATAGTAATTGTAGTAGTAGTAGTAGAAGAAGTTGTAGAAGCTAACTGATTAAATACATTATTTAATTCTCCGGAAATTGAAATGTGTGCTAAACGGAAACAACACACACTTTTCCTTGTAATTTATCATAATTAAGATCAATAATTGGAAAGAAATTCTCAAAGAAATGCACTTTCTATTGAAAGCATTTACAAGATCTGCTGCATGAAAGGGCGAAGGTCATTCAGTTGCGTTGAATTTGTAAAATCAAACATTCCGCTCATCGGCTGGGACAATAATAAAGGGAACAATGCTCACAGTAATAGGGAACTCTTTATACAGAGCTTCGCAGCAGGAGACAATCTGGGCATCAGAAACGACCATCCCGTCGAGCAAGTGTTTCGGCCCTTGAGCTTCTTGACACCCTGAGGGAGGTGAGCCCGCCTGGGTCATGACACCCAGGCGTCGACCTCCTGCTGCATCCATTCTAAAGCTTACAGTATATATTCGGCTCATTATTTAGTTGGAATATTTTATTACAACTGGCACAAAACAAGGAAAGAGAGATCGCGGACTGTAAACGTGGGTTTGCGAGCGAAAATAGGTAGAGATAGAATTAGGGTAGTACTGTTTGCTCAAGCAAACCATCAGTACTAAAGGCAGTGAGAGTCGTCCATGTTGGACTTCAATCAGGCGACATCAGCTATCGGTTTCTGTGCATCTGTCTTGGAGCAACCACTCCCTTCCACTGCTCTGCACTAATTCTGTCTCTACCTATTTTGGCGCGCAAATCCACGTTTAGAGGACGACAAAGAGAGAAAATACTAGATAGCTTGGTGTCTTAGTATGGTAAACAGTCAACAACAGAACTGATACGATTCATGGTAAATAGAAGATTGTGGAAGGACATGATCGTCTACGCCAACCGGTATGGCACATGATGATGTAATATTCAGCACAAAATAACTACACTTACTCTAAGTAATACTCCGTTCGAATCTAGGGTCTCTACCAGCGTGGTATACTTACGTGTCTTAGCTTTAACCCAGCACATTGATGTCCTCTTCGTGGTGGCAACCGTCTGACGTGACTTGTAATTGCAACGTCCTTTTATATAAACTCGCGTACAAGCTGCTTTGGCAAGGCGTTAACTCAGCCATAGATTGTTACACAATCCTTAATTTTATTACTTAATTCAGGTGTCTGTGACCCCTACACAAGCGACTTCTGTAAGACCAGGAACCCATTTCTGAAGTGTAACATTGATGTACTTGAGGCGTGTGACAGGATCAAGGAACCAGGTAAAATTTTGTAACAATTCATGTAGTTTATTTCAACAAATCCTCTATTTATTTTCTGAATGAAAAATATGAAATTGTTACCATTTGATCATTGTTTATTGGGATAGTCAAGGTTACTTAAGATGTTCATCATCATCATTTGGTGCCTTCTCCACATCAAAGGTTGGCTATCATGGAGCGCCATTCCGCTCTGCCTCTTGCTTTGATCATCATTGCAATTATCGTCATCATCACCATCGTCTTCATCCCCATCATCATCTACAGCAGCATCAGCATCGACATCATCATCATTATCAGATCATCATTATAATCAATATCGGCATCATCATCATCAACATCACCATCAGCAACAACATCATCAACATCATCATTAGTATCATTGTTATCATCTTCGTAATCATCATCAGCAGCATTGCCATCATCAGAATCAATATCATCATTGGCATCAACATCATCATTGGCATCAACATCATCATTTGTATCAACATCATCATTTGTATCAACATCAGCATCAGAATCAACATCATCATCATAATCAGAATCAACATCATCATCAAAATCAACATCATCATCAAAATCAAAATCATCATCTGTATTAACATCATTATCAGAATCAACATTATCATCAGAATCAACATCATCATCAACGTTAACACCAGAATCAACATCATCATCTTCGTCTTCATCATCATTAGCGTCAACATCATTATCTTCTTCATCATCTTCATCAAGTATCATATCTTCTGTCGCGGTTAAACTCACTTCTCCCCAGGGTCAACATCATTATCTTCTCCATCATCTTCATCAAGTATCATATCTTCTGTCGCGGTTAAACTAACCTCTCCCCAGCGTCAACATCATTATCTTCTCCATCATCTTCATCAAGTATCATATCTTCTGTTGCGGTTAAACTCACCTCTCCCCAGCGTCAACATCATTATCTTCTCCATCATCTTCATCAAGTATCATATCTTCTGTCACGGTTAAACTCACCTCTCCCCACATTTATTTTCTAATTTACCAATCCCGTCGTTAACTTCCTCCCAAACCATTATCTTAAACTGTGCACATATCTTCTTCTTCTTCTTCTTCCTCTTCTCTTCCTCTTTTCTTCCTCATCTGCCTTTCAGCGTGGAGGGGAGATATAATTTGCGGTCTTTTGCTCTTCTGTTCGCCTCTGCTGCTGTTATGTTTCCTAGTGCTTCTAATATTTTGTTAATCCATCTTTGCCGTGATCGGTCCTTGGATCTGGTGTTCTCTCAACGTTTATTGACGGCTCTTTGTGTTGTGTTTTGATCTTTCCGTCTTATCACGTGGCCAAACCATGTTTTCTGTTGTTTTTTTTAAAATATATATTCTGTGGCGGGAATTATTCCTAGCTTTTTTCTCAATTCTTCATTTCTGATCTTATCTCTCAGACTGTTTCCTGTCATTCGTCTAACACATTTCATCTCAGCAGAGGTAATTTTCTTATTGTTCTTGCATCTAGGGTCCAGGTTCTGGCATTGGTAGCACAACGTTGGGATGAAGATTGTATTGTATAGTGCTCGTTTTGCCTCCAGAGTTATTTCCTTGTTGGACAATATTGGTGATAACTGTCCAATAATTTGACAAGCTTTGTTGCATCTTGTGTCTATCTCTGCTGTTTGTGAATTGTTTTCTGTGAATTGAACGTCCTAGGTATCTACATTCCTCTACCTGTTTTAGTTGTCTGTCATCTATATTTAAGTTGATGTTCTGCTTCTCTCCTGCGATATTCATAGCTTCTGTTGTGTTGATGTTGACTTTCATGTTGTATGTTGTGTCCATACAGTTGAGTCTATTTAAGTGTCCTTGTAGGTCTTCTATTTTTCCATGTATTAGTGCCTGATCGTCTGCAAATCACCATCATCATGTGCCATACCGGTTGGCGTAGGTGATCATGTCCCTCCACAATCTTCTATCCACAGTGCATCGTATCAGTTCTGTTGTTGACTCTTTTCCATGCCATGACACCAAGCTATTCAGTATTTTCTCTCTTTGTCGCCCGCGATCTCTCTTTCCTTTTATTTTGCCAGTTGTAACCAAGTATTCCAACTTTCCTCATCTCATGATGTGCCCAAAAAATGTTGATTGCTTCTTTCTGATGTTTTTTAAGAGCTCCCTTTTTGTGTTGGCCTCTTTGAGAACTTCCTCATTGGTCTTTTTAGCTGCAAATAGAAGCTCGTTGATCTCCTCTGGCTTTGATGGATGTGCATATATGAACTTACGATATAAACCTGTACACTTCAAGAGCCGCATTTCTTTCTATCAACTGTTTGTAAAGTGACGACATCTATGTTGTGGTGGTTAGTTTTAATCAGATAAACCACTTGGTAAGTCCCATATGTTTCATCATTTAAATATGATGAATGCCTGACTATGACGAATATCGTTTTTTTTCTACCAGATGTGCAGCAACTGAACCTTACTTTCCCTATTACTAAAATCCCGCCAACTGAGACCAACTATTTCTGCATGACCTTTGACCTTCCCGCTGACCAGGACTACCACATCATCGCCAACCAACCAATCATTGACAACATCAACATCCTGCACCATATGCTTATATTTGGCTGTGCAAGTAGTAAGTATGTAAACTTATGCTATTTTAACATAATTATGTTATGAGTTGGTGATGGTTCGTGCTGGTTTCTGTATCATATCTCACCACCATCTGCCTTCACATCAACCCTAATTTCTGTAGAGTAAGTAAGTAAAGTAAAGTATCCCCGTCACGCCAAGTGGCGTATAGGGAAATATGGTGTTAGTGACCCTATATTTTACAGACCTTCAGCACATGAGTTTTGGGGTAATGTGGTCGGTATTACGCCCGTGCTGCTTTACTTTCCCAGAGAAAAATCCGGTAACCATTTAAGGCTGGGTGAACCCGGAAGCCGTCGGTTGGGATCGAACCCTACCCCTTGTCCTTTGTAGTCCAGTTCACTAACCACTGAGTTATTGCGGCTCCCAATTTCTGTAGAGCAAAATAAAAAAAAATAATGTCTTTCCCTACTCCACGACAAAATACACCCCATCAAAGGAGTATAACTTATCCTTAAGGTCGACGGCACGTTGTCAGCGTTACTGAGGAAGCCCTATTGTATCCAACCGTTGACATGGTAGCTCTCATTTTGCCCTGCATTTTTACTTCTTCTACGATCATGACGTCATTCAGACTAGGACTCCAGAATCTTATGAAGGCTGCTGTTTGTTTCAGTGATTCGGTTGCCCGGTAGAGTTTCTCTTCCAGGGAGGTGGATGTGGACCACATTGTCTTCCACATGCCTGTGTATGGAGGCAAGCCGGTAGAACGTGTTTGGTTGCCATGTTTTCAATTGTTTTAAATCAACCACGTGCTAATACGGCGTATTTTCAAGGGATTTAACTCTAATATAATTGCATGTCTCGTAGCAGGCCTAGAATGATCTCCCTTGTGCTATATGGTTTACATCAGGGATGGCCAATAAGGTGTCCGCGTGCTTTTTTGGCCCGCGATGGATACAAAATAAAATCAGTTTGCATTGAGCAAAATGTCCTGGGTAAAATTGATTAAAAATTTGTTACATTAACTTCTACCGTGGAGAAAACTAACTCAAATATTCCCTAGTAGTTTGTTTAAAATAATGTATAATTATTGGTGGAAACATATATATATATATATATGTGTGTGTGTGTGTATATATATATATATATATATATATATATATATATATATATATATATATACACACACACACAAAATATCGTCTTTTAAAAAAAATAAAATATTACGTTTTTAAAACGAAATATCTATCTCTTTTCTTTATTAAATAAAATACTTCTTTAAGAGAAATTATTTCTGTTTTCTTGGACGTTCCCTCTCAAAAACAAATATCTCGCATTTTCACTGGAGCTTCGCTGGCTCTCAGTGGCAGTTGAGGTTGATTGAAGGCACGAGCTCGACTATGCGTGACAGGCCGGACGGAGCCTTATTGTCACGTGTGGATATCACCCTCTTCTGGTCCTCCTGATTTTCGGGTTCACCAATTCAAGTACTCATATCTGGACAACGTTTGCATCTAGAAAGATCTGCGCTTGCATCTACAAAGATGAGGAAATTGAATGTGAGAACTTTGAAAGAGATGCCAAACAGTCTTGAGGGGAAACTCCAGCCGTGATGTTCCTGATGTAGTAACGTCAGGGGCACTTGACCATCGCGGTAAGATGTGATCTATGAACGGTGATCCTGCATTTCACACTGATCCTGCATGGATCATCGAGCCCGACCCTCCACCAGCCAACGCAAGAAGGCTACCGGAAGGTCGGTGACCTCGATCCCTTTTAATCTGCAACTTTTCTAAGAGATTGGTTTGACATTAATTATTTGTTTCATTCTGCACTCATCAACGCTAATTATAGCTTAGTCAAAAGGGAGCCGCTAGAGCTCAGTGGTTAGTGAACTGGACTACAACAGACACGACGTCGGGTTCGATCTTGATCGACGGCTTCCACGGCTTCCAGGTTCACCCAGCGAGGGTCTGTAAATATTATGGTCACTAACACCATATTCCCTATACGCCACTCAACTCTTTACTTTTTAAAATAGTTTATTCAAAGCTGACAAATATCTGCTTCATTTGTGTGCCTGGTCTAAAGTTAACAAGGTAGAAAAACAAAGAAAAGCACAATATTTTATCAGAATTGTTTTTATCATAGAAAAGCACATTTCATCTTAAAGAGCACACCATTTTGTCTATAAAGCACGGTTTTAAAAATAAATCTGAAAATCCTATTTTATTTTTAAAAGTCCACAATATTTGTTTTTAAAAAACACAATTTTTATATTGAAAAGCACAATTTTTATATTTAAAAAAAAACAATTTTTATGTTAAAAAACACAATTGTTATGTTAAAAACACAATTTTTATGTTAAAAACACAATTTTTATGTTAAAAACACAATATTTTATGTGAAAAAAACCACACATTAATTGTTTTTAAATCAGAAGGAAAGCACATTTAATTTTAATTCAAACAAGACAAATGCGATATGTGGGCCATGTTAAAAGGCACAACAGCCCACTAAAAATAATTTTGGAGCGGAAAATACAAGGTCAAAGAGGCAGAGGCAGACCAAGACTAACATGGATGGGTAATATTACAAGATGGAGAAATCAGCTATGAAAACCTGCACCAAGAAAGCAAGAGTTGGAGCAGAATGGCGCTTCATTGTACCCAACCTTCGTTGCGGAGATGGCACTCGATGATGATGATAGCACATTTCATCTTAAAGAGCTCATAATTTCATCTATAAAGCAAAGTTTTAAAAAAAAAATATGAAAACCACATTTTATTTTTTTAAATGTCCACAATATTTTATTTTTAAAAAGCACAATATTTTATCTAAAATAAAAGTTTAACATATTATCTAAAAAACACAACATTTTATTTCTAAAATGCATATTTTATCTAAAGAAACGTAATATTTTTTTCTAAAAGTACACTATATAGAATATAAACAATCACAATAATTGATGTGAAAAAGCACAATATTTTTTCTAAAAAAAGAAGTATTTTGTCTAATAAAGAAAAGAGATAGATAGATATTTCGTTTTAAAAAGTGTAATATTTTATTTGTAAAAAAGGGCAATATTTTGTGTGTGTGTATATATAAATATATATCATTATCATCATCAAGTACCGGGCCTGCTGGCGTAGGTGATCATGTTTCTGATCACCTCTGTTGTACATCTTCCGTCTGAGGTTAACAAAGTTCCCAGACATTTACATTCATTTACCTGTTTTAATATTGTCCCACTTGTCTTTATTTTGCACTGAGGTGAAGTCTTTTTCTTTGTTGTTACCATAGCTTCTATATTTTCGCTATTAAAGCTGAGTCCTTTATCTTTGCTTTCTTTCACTATAATGTCTAACATTTCTTGTAACTCATATTCACTCTTTGCGATTAAGACTGTATCATCAACATAACCAAAAAAATCAGACAAAATCAGGAAAAAATGGCAGTGAACATGCGTTTAAATAAAATATTATTCTATGTCCGAGGTAGTGATGATGTCAAAGCTAGAAGACAAAAGGCGTAGTTGAAAGGAATCGAGCCCAGGCACGACAAACACACATTGTTCATTCTGCAGTCAGGTCTGTCTGCGCACTCTTGGCAGATTCAGTTATAAGGGAAACTGCTCTGTAAAATATCTTCCAGCAATAAGAGATTAAATATTACCATTTAACTAAAAAACACATATATTACCATTTAACTGAAAGACACTTATATATTACCATTTAACTAAAAGACACTTATATATTACCACTTAACTAAAAGACACTTATATATTACCATTTAACTGAAAGACACTTATATATTACCATTTAACTAAAAGACACTTATATATTACCATTTAACTAAAAGACACTTATATATTACCATTTAACTAAAAGACACTTATATATTACCATTTAACTGAAAGACACTTATATATTACCATTTAACTAAAAGACACTTATATATTACCATTTAACTAAAAGACACTTATATATTACCATTTAACTAAAAGACACTTATATATTACCATTTAGCTGAAAGACACTTATACATTCCCATTTGACTAAAAGACACTCATATATTACCATTTAACTAAAAGACACTTATATATTACCATTTAACTAAAAGACACTTATATATTACCATTTAACTAAAAGACAATTATATATTACCATTTAACTAAAAGACACTTATATATTACCATTTAACTAAAAGACACTTATATATTACCATTTAACTAAAAGACACTTATATATTACATTTAACTAAAGACACTTATATATTGCCATTTAACTAAAAGACACTTATATATTACCATTTAACTAAAAGACACTTATATATTACCATTTAACTAAAAGACACTTATATATTACCATTTAACTAAAAAGACACTTACATTTTACCATTTAACTAAAAGACACTTATATATTATCATTTAACTAAAAGACTTATATATTCCCATTTAACTAAAAGGCACTTATATATTACCATTTAACCAACAAATCACGATTTCTTACTACCAATCGTTTGTCAAGACGTCTAAGCTTATACACATATACTATACAATGAGAGGAGAGGGTGCTGGTTAATCTAAAGGTAGGAGACAAATTATAATAAATGAATATTATTATAGAGGGAAACTTCCGAGGTGATAATCAGCGAATCAATTCAGAGGTAGAGGTTTATTTACAGCGCTCTAAAAAAATGACAAATAATCAACAACAGGAAAAAAAAAAACAACTTTGGCTTTTCGTGGCAATGCGCTGTGCCACTGAATACGGGTTCGATCCTGCTTCGGTCCATATATTGTTCTTTGTTTTTTTTTTTCTGTTGTTGATTATTTGTCATTTTTTCCGAGTGCTGTAAACATACCTCTTCCTCTGAATTGATTCGCTAATCGAAAGGTACGATGTTGGCTCAGGACAGGAAGGTCACGCATTCAAAACCAACCTAAAGCGGTGGTATTTAAAAAAAAAAATAGGAAAAATTAATCCGTGGTTTCTTTTTGACGTTACTCTCCCCTGATCTCTTGGGTAGTGAGATCCTATGTCTAGCCTTCTCGGATAAGGACAGAAAACAGGAGGTCCCGTGTGCACTCGCGCACGTTAAAGATCCATTGGTAGTTACAATTAAAACGAGTAGGCCATAAATATGGCCGCTTCCCCGGCAAAAACGTCAGCAAAAGCCTTCCCACAGCGTGGATCTTAGGAGGTACTATGGAGTTCGTGCACGTGGGCCAGGATTCTGCTCGGATTTTCTCGAGATTCTCGAGGGGGATACCGGAGCACCTATGGGTTTGTTCGGTGTGCAGTGATGATGCTTCTGAAAACAACAACAAGAATATCCTACAGTACATTTCTTTTGATTAAAGAAAATTATCAGTTACGTTGTAATAAAAATGGGAGCCGCGATAGCTCAGTGGTTAGTGAACTGGACTACAAAGGACAAGGGGTAGGGTTCGATCCCAACCGACGGCTTTCAGGTTCACCCAACCTTTAATGGGTACCGAGTTTTTTTCTGGGAAATTAAAGCGGCACGGGCGTAATTCCGGCCACATTACCCCAAAAATCATGTGCCGAAGGTCTGTAAAATTTATGGTCACTAACACCATATTCCCTATAGGCCACTTGGCGTGACGGGGGTACTTTACTTTTACTTTGTAATAAAATGGAAACAACAATGAAAGAAGTAAAATTGTTCACTATGAGAAGTAAATCTTTATAGATCCCCTCTCTTTACTTCTTCCAGATAACAACTTAACCCTACAGACCCCACAGAAATGCTCAATGAGCGACAAGGAATGTAATTCAATCATCAGCGGTTGGACTGTTGGCCAAACTGGCACCTGCTATGACAATAACACTGGCTTCAAAATTGGACAAACTGGCTACCATCGAGTCCGTCTTGAGGTGAGAGTAATATCCTAGTTTTTGTATTTGAGTTTCTGGTTGTCCAAAGTGAAGCCAAAAATATATTAATTTGTTTTTTCGTATTAGTCTTTAGACTTTAGTTCCTACTGACATCACATCAATACATATCTGGCAAGTACTACTAAACTGTAAGTCCTTATATCTTGTAAGTACTACTAAAAGTCCTTATATCTTGCAAGTATTACTAAACTATAAGTACTTATATCTTTCAAAGTACTACTAAAGTCCTTATATCTTGCAAGTACTACTAAACTGTGAGTCCTTATATCTTGCAAGTACTACTAAACTGTGAGTCCTTATATCTTGCAAGTACTACTAAACTATAAGTCCTTATATCTTGCAAGTACTACTAAACTGTGAGTCTTATATCTTGCAAGTACTACTAAACTGTGAGTCCTATATCTTGCAAGTACTACTAAACTGTGAGTCATTATATCTTGCAAGTACAACTAAACTGTAAGTCCTTATATCTGACAAGTACTACTAAACTGTGAGTTCTTATATCTTGCAAGTACTACTAAACTGTAAGTCCTATATCTTGCAAGTACTACTAAACTGTAAGTCCTATATCGTGCAAGTACTACTAAACTGTGAGTCCTTATATCTTGCAAGTACTACTAAACTGTGAGTTCTTATATCTTGCAAGTACTACTAAACTGTGAGTCCTTATATCTTACCAGTACTACTAAACTGTGAGTCCTATATCTTGCAAGTACTACTAAACTGTGAGTCCTTATATCTTGCCAGTACTACTAAACTGTGAGTCCTTATATCTTGAAAGTATTACTAAACTGTGAGTCCTATATCTTGCCAGTACTGCTAAACTGTGAGTTCTTATATCTTGCAAGTACTACTAAACTGTGAGTCCTTATATCTTGCCAGTACTACTAAACTGTGAGTCCTTATATCTTGAAAGTACTACTAAACTATCAGCTCTTAGAACTTGCCAAAAAAGTCACTTATCTGCGGTCCAGAGCTTGATCAACCACGGAATGAGCTTAAATTGGTTGACTTTTGACTTTAAGGACCTTCTGAAATTCTGACTAATAGAAGCCTAGTTCGCCGTGTTCCCTGTAGCTGTGGCCCTTACCGATATAGAAGACCTAGTATTGCAGTACCTCTAGGCTGCACAAGTATTTACCAGTACAGCCTTGTCCTAGACTGACTTCAACTTCTCCAGTAATAGAGGGACATATCCTGGAAGCCAATACGACCCGCCACACACGATGAGTCAAAGAGCTTCCGTTGGTATCAACAAGTGGCATATCGTCAATTACTCATCGACGGAAAAAATATGAGTGTCTCCGAAGACGGAGTTATCTGCCTGTGCGGTGAGGGACCCATATGCACACAGCTGCCCGGGAAAAAACGGATTAACACGCAACATTCAGTTCCTTGTCTCTAGGGACTTCGTCAGAGGTAAAAAACTGGCGAACGCAAATAATAATAATAAATAATAATAATAATAATTTGCATTAGTACAAGAACTAAGTTGGCTTCTTTTTTTCCAGCTCTTTCCCGTTTGAGATCTTTTTCTTGATCACTCTTCTCATTGTATGACCGATGTATCCCACCTTCTTTTCTTGATCACTCTTCTCATTGCAGACCGATGTATGCCCACCTTCTTTTCTTGAATATAGATATTTTTCGATGCATGGTACTTCTCTATCTATCTTTCGTTCGCCTGAAGTATTGTCTATATCTGCAATGTCGTTTCCTGTATAAATTTTACTGTCTTTTGTAATTCTTGCAGTGGCCCATATAGTTTTGTCTGTAGTGTTGTATCTATGGGCCAATGGATTTTCCTCAGTCTACTATATTATGTGCAGTCTTGAAGTATGTGTTCAGTAGTCTGGGGCGCCTGTCCACATGTACAAGTAGTTGAGGTGCCGATCTTGAATTATGTGTACATGTGACTATGGAGTCGATTGTGCCCTGTTCTGAGGAGTATAATGATAACTTGTTCATATCTATTCATATTATGAAAGGCATCCTGATTTGGGGTTTGTGGTCCTCTGATTGATTTGATTATCTGTTTCTTTTAATGGTATGTAACCCTTGTATCTAGTTGTGTGCCTATTGAACCTTCCTTTGCCAACTGATCTGCTTTCACATATCGGTATTTCTCTTACTTCTGCAGATGTCTTGATTTCATTCAATGGTATACACTTAACTATACACATACTTTTCCTGAGGCATTTGTTTTCGAGTGAATTAATTTATTGTATATTTCTTTCATTGTTTTGCATCTCTCTCAAGCATAAGCAAGAATAGATATCATATTTCACTTTCTGTGTGGTTTCGCCTTTTGTCTTTTGGCGTGTGCTGAGACTGCTATGATGGGGACTACAGCTACCTTTCTTTGTTTGGGAGATGAGTTGAATTCGGATGATTCCACTGGTACGGGCGGTTGAGCAATTATGGATTTTAATTCGTTTGCAGTGATACCGGGGCCTTCCATAACCATAGAACCAAAGAACCAAAGATATTATATTTTATTTTAAGCTTAATTTTTGCTTTTAAAATTTCCGATTATTTATCAAAACTGAGCAAGCATGTGGCAAGGAACTCAAATATAAACTAATAAAAATTAAGATTTTAAAAGCCTGTATTTTTTTCCATAGCAGCATATGACTGTGAAACATGGGCAATCGATAAGTGTGCTGAATAAAAATATACTAATCTCTTTGAATGCAAGTGTTGCAGAAGAATATTCAGAACATCACGTATCAAGAAAAGAACAAACATGTCAATTTTACAAGAACTTAATACTCAAGAGAACTGGTTGATAAAGAACATACAAACAAAGAAAATATAATTCTTTATCATGTAAAATGACATAATGGTCTGGAGAAGATAATAATAAGTAGGAATAGTTTCAGCAAAAGCAAAAGGAGCTTTCATTTCACTGGGAAACATATGGAAATCCAAAGAAATGAAGTTAAATACAAAAATAAAAATGTTCAACTCAATGTTAAGTCGGTCCTATTATATGGCTGTGAAACATGGAGAACAACAAAATTGACAATCGCGAAGATACAGACTTTCATTAACGGATGCTTACGCAGAATAAAAGGATGGAAATGGCAGGACAAAATCACTAACATAGAATTATGGTAATGTACCAGTCAAATACCAGTGGATAAAGAGATACAGCGAAGACGATGGCGCTGGATAGGACATGCACTGCGGAAGCCAACTGAGAGTATTACACAACAGGCCCTTTTTTGGAATCCCTAGGGGAAAAGACAAAGAGGAAGACCAAGGAATTCTTGGAGAAGACATATAGAAGCAGAGATGAAGATGCTCGGGAAAACATGGAATGATCTTAAAAGAATGGCAAGAAACAGAACGATTTGGAAAGTGTTTGTTGAAGACCTATGCTCCACAGGGAGCTGAAAGGTAAAAGAATATACATTTGATCTAATTTTTTATAGTTCATTTTAATGAGAACCTGTGACTAATCTCTAACAGATTCACTACAACAATCCGAGGTTAGTCAATGACTACACCGACTCCAGTGGGATGCGTCTTTACTACCAGACTGTGAAACCTGGGGTTCAAGATCTTGCGACGTTCACAACTGGACAGTTATTGTTGGAGATCCCACCAGGTACGGGTCATAGATTCCATTGATTAAATTACAACAATTAATGTCATCAATAGTAATATAAATTGAATCTTTAAAAGAGCTACAGAAGAATATATTATAATTGGAAATACAAATATTATTGGAAGGTTTTAGGCGTCTCTTAGATCATTAAAAAAATAATAAAAATGCTTGCAACAGGATACAAAGAGCAATCGGAGCACATGACGATCTTTTGATCATTGTGAAGAGACGCCAAAGGTAATAGTTTAGCCTAGTATCTTGATCGCTTAGCTGTGCAAAGACATTTGCAAGGAACTATATAGAATAAAGGTAAGGGTAAAGGCAAAGTACGAGACTTGAATCGGCGTCTTAGCACGCGAGTTTTCACCCATATGTGCTTGGTCGCCTAACCAGAGAATTTCGGAGACTTCTGGACAGTGTCGCTTCAAGTATCGAAACTCACGATGCAAGGCGGCATTCCTCACCTTCCCAGGGTGTTACCCTGTTACCCAATTCGCCAGCGGCTGGGTCGACCGCGGGAGTATTTTTTTCCAACCACGAGTACAATTCATACTGCTTGGGAATCGAACACGGGTTGTCCGAACATGGGAAGCCCAGTAGAGTAGCAAGAAGGAAAGGTAGGCAAAGAAAGAGATGGGACGATAACATTAAAGAAAGGACAGGCCTCGACTTTGCAGTCCCAGAGAGTGACTGAAGATAAAAGAGAAATCTAGTAGGTAAACGAAGTCTGACAGTGGTGCCCTAACGACACTCCTAGCTGAAAGGTAAGAGGAAGAAGAAAGAAAAGAAAAAAGGAAGAAAAAAAGGAAGAATAGAACTGGTAGCTTATTTTAACAACATCAAATATTTCGCTGCCGAATCTCACAAAAATATTCGTGCAAACTTTCATCTTCTGTTATTCCTGCTGCTTTTTTCCCAACAGACAGGTGATAATTACATGTTATCTGGAACTCAGAGATAACGCGTGTTCCGATAACTCGTCAGTAACCCATATTTATATATGAAACTTTTGGGGCATGTTAAAAGACACAACAGCCTACTAAAATAAATACTGGAAGGGAAAATACAAGGTAAAAGAGGCAGAGGCAGATCAAGACTAACATGGACGAGTAACATCAAAAGATGGACAAGTCAATCTATGACAGCCTGCACGATCAAAGCAAGAAACAGAGTAGAATGGCGATCCATGGCAGCCAACCTTCGTTGCGGAGAAGGCACTCGATAATGATGATGAGCCCATATTGACCGACTGAATAAAAGCCAGAGTATTAGATGTAGCCAAGACACTACTGCACATCCACTTAATGGTTCCTGAAATAAGCTGCCGGATGAGGAGGGTCAAAGAAGGAAGACACACCAGATACCAAAAATGCTATTATTATTTCATGTGTCGGTTCGAAATGAACAAAATAAAGGATAAATGAAGAAATGAAGTAGATCTTGAGAAGAAGGTAAGATAAAGAAGGAAGGTGTTTTATTTATTTTTACAAAATATTTTCTTACTCTGAAGTAAGTAGCATACTTGTTTTTTCTAATTCCTTGATTCTCTATTATGATTCTCTCTTATGATTCTCTCTTATGGTTCTCTCTTATGATTCTCTCTTATGATTCTCTTTTATGATTCTCTCTTATGATTCTCTCTTATGATTCTCTCTTATGATTCTCTTTTATGATTCTCTCTGATGATTCTCTTTTATGATTCTCCGCAGGTCAGAAAGAAGTCGAGCATGTTGCAGTGTGTCCATCTTCATGCACGCATTTCATATTCACAAAGCCTGCCAAAGTGATCAGTGTACTGAACCACATGCATTATAGAGGCCAGTAGATCTTTCGTTAAGTTGTTTCTGTTTGTCACTTACTGTCGTCTTTTTTTTCTTCTTCTTTCCTTCCTCATCCGCCTTTCAGCGTCGAGGGGAGATATAATTTGCGGTCTTTTGCTCTTCTGTTTGCCTCTGCTGCTGTTATGTTTCCTAGTGCTTCTAATATTCCATCGATCCATCCTTTTCGTGGTCGACCCTTGGGTCTAGTGTTCTCACAACGTTTGTTGAAGGCTTGTTGTGTTGTGTTTTGATCTTTCTGATTTGTCACGTGGCCAAACCATTTTATCTGTTGTTTCATTATATATTCTATGGCGGGGGCTATTCCTAGCTTTTTTCTCAGTTCTTCATTTCTGATCTTATCTCTCACACTGTTTCCTGTCATTCGTCTAACACATTTCATCTCTGTAGAGGTTATTTTTTTCTTATTGTTCTTGCATCTAGGGTCCAGGTTTGGCATTGGTAGCACAACGGTGGGATGAAGATTGTATTGTATAGTGCTCGTTTTGCCTCCAGAGTTATTTCCTTGTTGGACAATAGTGGTGATAACTGTCTAATGATTTGACTAGTTTTGTCGCATCTTGATTCTATCTCTGCTGTTTGAGAATTATCGTTTGTCATTAGAGTTCCTAGGTACTTGAATTCCTCTACTTGTTTTAGTTGCCTTCCTTCTATAGTTATGTTGATGTTCTGTTTATTTTTGGCGACATTCATGACTTCTGTTTTGTTAATGTTGATTTTCATGTTGTATTTTGTGCCTGAGCTGTTGAGTTTGTTTAAGTGTTCTTGTAATTTACCAAAGTTGTGTGCTTTGTGTGCTGCTATACGGTTCAGAAACTTGGACTACCTATGCAGGGCAGGAGAAAAGGTTAAACAGCTTTCATGTGCGCTGCCTTCAAAAATTATGAACATAAAATGACGGGACAAATGAACCAACATTAATGCCTTACAACGAGCCAAACTCCTATCCATTATGGCAACACTTAGGAATCTTAGACTAAGGCTGGGTCATGTAAGAAGAATGGAAACCAATCATATTTCTAAACAAATATTGTGTGGAGAACTTAGGTACGGAAAGAGACCGAATGACAGACCAGCGCTGAGATATAAAGAATCTTTCAGGGCTTCCTTGAGTGAATTTTCGATCTGTGAAAGAAAGTGGGAACATCTGGCTGCAGATCGCAGCTCATGGAGAAGTAAAAATAGAAAATGGCACATCAACTTTCGAGTCAGTGCTGACATCAAATTCCGAAGACAAAAGGCGCAGGAGAAAGGAGACAGGCTAGGCATCCTAAATAAAATATTAGCAAAAACGGCTCAAAGAAGACACGTATATAAATTACAAAGGTATTATCTTTGTTGTTAGGATCATCATCCCTGCACACCGAACGAACACATAGGTGTCTCGATATCTCATTCTAGAATCGCGAAAAAAACCAAGGAGAATCCTAGACCACGTGCACGAACTCCGTAACACGACCTTAGATCTACTTTGTTGCTAGGTTTTTTCTGACAAATTTTGCCCGAGTAGCGGCCATATTTATGGCCTACTCCTTTCCATTTTAACTGCCAAGGGATCTTTAATGTGCACACGGGATCTCCTGTTTCTTGCCGTTATCAGAGAGTGCTAGACATCGGGTCTCACTACCTGAGAGATCAGGGGAGGTCATCATCATTAAAAAAAAAGCGCGGATTAATGTTTCTTATTTTGTTTAAATTACCACTGCTTCTGGTGGGTTTTGAACCCGTGTCCTTCCTGTCTTGAGGCCGACGTTGTGCCTCTAGACTACCCAACCCTCAAGATATCAATCACTTTACAAGAAACGTAAAAAGACATGCTAACAAGTCTGGATTTTTAAAGATCATCATCATCATCATCATCATCACCATCATCATCATCATCATTGAGTGCCGTCTCCGCATCGAATGTTGGCTACAATGGAGCGCCATTCCACTCTGTCTCTTGCTTTGATGGTGCAGATTGCCATAGGCTGACTTGTCCATCTTTTGATGTTACTCGTCCATGTTAGTCTTGGTCTGCCTCTGCCTCTTTTACATTGTATTTTTCCTTCTAATATTACTTTTATTAGACTGTTGTGTCTTTTAACATGACCAAAAAATTTCATTTGTCTTGCTCTAATTGTGTTTAGTAGTTCTTTTCTCATTTTTAGTTGTTTTAAAGCTTCTTCGTTTGTTTTCTTTTCTTTCCATCCAATTCTACCTATTCTTCTATAAATCCACATTTCAAAGGCTTCAATTTTCTGTTCTGTTTTCTGGTCTAATGTCCATGTTTCTGCACCATACAGGAATATTGAGAAGATGTAACATTTTGCTATTATTAGTTTCAGCCCTGGTGTTATTTGTTTTGATGTTAGTATATTTTTCATGGCATTGAAATTACTTTTTGCCATTCCTATTCTTTTATTTATTTCAGTTGTACATTTTCCATCACTGGTTATAGTATGTCCCAGGTAGTTGTAGCTCTAGACTGTCTCTAGATGTATTCCTTCAACTTTCATATTTAATTGTAGGTCTTGAGAATTTTCTTTGTTTATGATCATAGTATTAGTCTTTTTGATATTCATATCTAGTCCATATTTTTTGCTTGTCATGTTTATTACATTACGCAATTGTTGTAGATCTTTAGGATTTTTTGCTAGTTGTACAGTATGATCAGCATATCTTAGGTTATTGATTATCTTTCCATTAATGTCTAGGCCTGGCAACTCATTGATGTTTTTTAAAGATTTGCTCAGTGTATAAATTGAACAAGCTTGGTGATAGGATGCATCCTTTAAAGATAAAAATGAAAAAGATGTATTTTTGTTAAAAATATACTTTACACGTGATTGAAAGATTTATGACGTTAAAATAAAGTTTTATAAAAAAAAATATTGTCTAAATATAATATTTTATTTATAAACAGGGAAGAGCGGAAAAGTTGTTGTAATCAGGAATGGCACAGCAATAAAGACATTGAGTAATGATGAGATTTATAATTATGATTCGCCTGTTGAGCACTGGTAAGTACAAATTATTTATTTTATGTGTACCAATTATATATCTCCTGCGTGTTACCGGGGCCTCGTTATGAGGGAAGTAAAGAATAGTGACACTGTGGCCTTCCAGGCATGTTGTAAAAGGCGACTAAGGAGGTTGATCGATGGCTTGACAAGCTGTCATTGTAAAAAGTATTGTTATGGAAACAGAAGCAGTGATCTCTGCAATATGTGCCACTTTGGCACGCAAGGTTTCTGTTTTTGAGATTGTGGTTCTGCCCTATGTGCCGTCTTGGTCTCGAAAGGACAATAGATAGATAGAATTATATATATATAAATAACCAGTGGTCACTGACCAAGCATCTCAATGATTTAGACTTTGCTGGTGATATAGCTCTCCTTTCACACAACCATCAAAAGATGCAAGATAAAATGAGCATACTTGGTGAGAGATCATATCAGCTGGGACTAAAAATAAATAGAGAAAATTCTAAAATTATGAGAATTAACGCAGTTGGCAAATAATAATAGGGGAAATAACTCCACTAGACGTACAATGTTACATATATCTGGGCAGTAATATAAACAATACTGGAGGAACAGAAAATTATACCAAAAATAAGGATATTAAAAGCAAGAAGAGTATTCGTTGCACTGGGAAGTCGAAAGAACTTAGGTTATATACACAAATAAAAAATGTTAACTCCAATGTTAAGTCAGTCTAATTATATGGCTATGAAACATGAAGAAAAACAAAAATGACAATTAGACCTTCATTAATGGATGCTTGCGCAGAATAAGAGGATGGAAATATCAGGACAAAATCATTGACATAGAATTATGGAAGAGTATCAGTCAAATTTCAAGAGGTAGGGTTCGATCCCAACCGACGGCTTCCGGGTTCACCTAGATTTTTTTCTGGGAAAGTATAGCGGCACTGGCGTAATACCGACCACATTACCCCAAAAATCATGTGCTGAAGGTCTGTAAAATTTATGGTCACTAACACCATATTCCCTATACGCCACTTGGCGTGACGGGGGCTCTTTACTTTTACTTTTACATCCTCAATCACATCTCTTCACATCTATTAACAGGCACAACCCTCCATTTGAGCTACTTCCGGGCGACGAGATCAGGACCACTTGCGTTTACAGCTCAACATCATATCCTAACTACGTTTACTTCGGCGAATCAACTGCTGACGAGATGTGTTATGGCTTTATCACTTTGTATCCTAAAGATGCTGTCAAGCTTGAAGGTAATTCTACACTATATTGTTATTAATGTGGTTTGATATTGCGATTTTTCCCCCTTTTTTCGCGCAACTTGAAACATGTTTGAGATACTTTGTGTTTTGTTATGTCCCCTTAGACAACTTCTGCTTCTTCTTCTGTCCTTCCTCTATTGCCGTTGGCGTCAAGGGGAGATACAATCTGCGATTCTTTGCTCTTCTGCAGGCCTCTTCTGATGTTATCCCTCCTAGTGAGGAAAAATTAAAAAATAAAAAAAGGTATGTAAGAAGCTTTACGTGACAAGTGGACGACACAGACTAAACAACGTTTCGGCTCAATAGGCCTTCATCAGGAACAAACAATAAAAACACACACACACAAATTAATAACGAAACAACCAAAACAAAAACAATCGAAATGTGTTAAAGAAAACAACAACAAAAAGTAAAACTATCCTGTCAAATCCAAAATAAAATCGTAACCAAGTGCGGCTGTCATGAACGTCGAAAATCGTGCGAAAAAGTGCGTAAATGTAAACAGAACCAGAGGAGTAAACACAAGGGTCAGTGTGCAAACACAAAGGAGAAAGAATCGAATAGTAGTCTGACAGGTGTAAAAAGACGCTAAGAGTGAGATGTCTGAGAGTGGGGTACAGTAAAAATAAATGAGGGGTAAGAAGCACAGAAAAAAAAAAATTTTTTATAGAGGAGAAAACCGAAGTGTCTCATAAGGGACTAGAGGAGAAGAACTATAAAAAGTATGGCATAGTAAGTAGACCAAAGAACCCAAATATGTGTAGTAGAGAAGGCTATGCAAAAGGGAAGGAGCAAGCAAAAAGAAACTATGCGTATGAGTGTGATACATTCATACCTCTCGGGGTCAGCGAACCATACTGGACTATAAGGCGATTTTCCAAAGTATAGCGGCTGCGGTCGCCAGAGTGACAAAGGACAATACCAGTGACACGGATGTCGTCTTTGCCCTTGTGATCAGGGGAGTTGAAGTGGGAAGATACCGGAGTACCAGTATTTTGTTGGACATCACGTAGATGTTCACAAAATCTTTCCGCTAATCTTCTTCCAGACTCACCAATATAGGTCATATGGCATCGTTGGCATATGATGGCATAAATGATGTTGCGGGACACACATGTGAAGCTATGCTTGATCTCGAACCGTCCATTAGGGAACAAAACCGAGTCAGCAGGGAGCACATAGGCACAGGTAATACAGTTTCGACCACAAGGGGCCGTACCGAAGTGTTGAGGGTGGGAGCAAGGGAGATGGCTCCTAACCAAAATATCTCTCAAATTCCTGTCGCGCTTAAAGGCGATCATCGGGGGATCACTAAAAAGTAGACGGGTAGTGGGATCAGAGAGGAGAATGGAACGGTAGCGGTTGAGTATCCTCACAGCAGCTAAGTTGTGGGGATGATATGTGAGGGTGAGTATAGTTCTCTCAGAAGGGGGGCGGTTGGAAGGGGTGAGTGCCTCGGGACGGGAGATAAGGAGGACCCGCTGGAGGGCAGACTGGAGGATCGAGTCTGGATAAAGCCGGCGGCTGAAGAAACCTAACATGAGGTGAGCCTGTAGGAGGAAATCTTGGTCATCCTGGCAGATGCGACGGAGACGCAATAACTGAGAGAACGGAATAGAATCACGACAAGAAGGTGAATGGGATGAAGTGTAGAGAAGATAGCAATGGGCGTCTGTGGGTTTATAGAAAATCGAAGTATGGAGGCCAGAAGTACCCAAAGAAACGATAATATCTAGGAAGGTGACAGAGGAAGTGGATGTACAAGATGTGAACTTGATAGCTTTGTGATAGCCACTAATGTGGTCGATAAACCTGGAGAGGTCATCCTCAGGTAGATCGGTAAGTCCGAAGCAGTCATCAATGTACCGAAGGTATATGATGGGAAGGGGACCTTGATATGAATTGAGAAATTGGTACTCAAGGTAGCCCATAAACAGGCAAGCATAGCTAGGGCCCATCTTGGTGCCCATGGCTACTCCACTAACCTGATCATAGAAGTCACCATTGAACTCTAAGGTATTGAGGTTGAGTACAAGCTCAGTAAGGCGGAGAAGAGTGGCAGTATCCACAGAGGGGTGTTGTCTCTGGTCAAGAAAGAAACGTAGAGCTAAGAGGCCGTCGGAGTGAGGAATAGAGGTGTAGAGGGAGCAAACATCAAGGGTAAAAAGTCGGTATGAGCGACCATGGGAGAGAGAGATAGAAGAGAAGATATTAAGTGCATGGTTAGTGTCCTTGACATATGAAGGAAGACTGGCAACCATGGGCTGGAAGACACTGTCTAGATAGTCAGATATGTGTTCAGTCGGGCATGCACACGCAGACACGATGGGGCGTCCTGGATAGTCGATTTTGTGAATTTTGGGGAGCATATAGAAAGATGGTTTCCCAAGACCACTATTCGGGATAATAAGGCGAGACGCGCTAGGGGGAAGGAGGTGGTCACGGATCAGTTCTTTGATGGTAGATTGGACCTGTTTATTGTGGGGGACAGTAGCGTCATCAGGACGGGGTTTATAAAACGTGGTATTGGATAGTTGTTTGTTGCCCTCTGAAATGTATAAGTCTCTGCGCCAAACTACCACCGCTCCCCCTTTATCGGCCGGTTTGATGACAATGTCTTCTCGGCGGCGGAGATTAGAGAGGGCTCGAAGCTCAGAGGGAGATAAATAATCTCTCTCTCCCATGGTCGCTCATACCGACTTTTTACCCTTGATGTTTGCTCCCTCTACACCTCTATTCCTCACTCCGACGGCCTCTTAGCTCTACGTTTCTTTCTTGACCAGAGACAACACCCCTCTGTGGATACTGCCACTCTTCTCCGCCTTACTGAGCTTGTACTCAACCTCAATACCTTAGAGTTCAATGGTGACTTCTATGATCAGGTTAGTGGAGTAGCCATGGGCACCAAGATGGGCCCTAGCTATGCTTGCATGTTTATGGGCTACCTTGAGTACCAATTTCTCAATTCATATCAAGGTCCCCTTCCCATCATATACCTTCGGTACATTGATGACTGCTTCGGACTTACCGATCTACCTGAGGATGACCTCTCCAGGTTTATCGACCACATTAGTGGCTATCACAAAGCTATCAAGTTCACATCTTGTACATCCACTTCCTCTGTCACCTTCCTAGATCTTATCGTTTCTTTGGGTACTTCTGGCCTCCATACTTCGATTTTCTATAAACCCACAGACGCCCATTGCTATCTTCTCTACACTTCATCCCATTCACCTTCTTGTCGTGATTCTATTCCGTTCTCTCAGTTATTGCGTCTCCGTCGCATCTGCCAGGATGACCAAGATTTCCTCCTACAGGCTCACCTCATGTTAGGTTTCTTCAGCCGCCGGCTTTATCCAGACTCGATCCTCCAGTCTGCCCTCCAGCGGGTCCTCCTTATCTCCCGTCCCGAGGCACTCACCCCTTCCAACCGCCCTCCTTCTGAGAGAACTATACTCACCCTCACATATCATCCCCACAACTTAGCTGCTGTGAGGATACTCAACCGCTACCGTTCCATTCTCCTCTCTGATCCCACTACCCGTCTACTTTTTAGTGATCCCCCGATGATCGCCTTTAAGCGCGACAGGAATTTGAGAGATATTTTGGTTAGGAGCCATCTCCCTTGCTCCCACCCTCAACACTTCGGTACGGCCCCTTGTGGTCGAAACTGTATTACCTGTGCCTATGTGCTCCCTGCTGACTCGGTTTTGTTCCCTAATGGACGGTTCGAGATCAAGCATAGCTTCACATATGTGTCCCGCAACATCATTTATGCCATCATATGCCAACGATGCCATATGACCTATATTGGTGAGTCTGGAAGAAGATTAGCGGAAAGATTTTGTGAACATCTACGTGATGTCCAACAAAATACTGGTACTCCGGTATCTTCCCACTTCAACTCCCCTGATCACAAGGGCAAAGACGACATCCGTGTCACTGGTATTGTCCTTTGTCACTCTGGCGACCGCAGCCGCTATACTTTGGAAAATCGCCTTATAGTCCAGTATGGTTCGCTGACCCCGAGAGGTATGAATGTATCACACTCATACGCATAGTTTCTTTTTGCTTGCTCCTTCCCTTTTGCATAGCCTTCTCTACTACACATATTTGGGTTCTTTGGTCTACTTACTATGCCATACTTTTTATAGTTCTTCTCCTCTAGTCCCTTATGAGACACTTCGGTTTTCTCCTCTATAAAAATTTTTTTTTTTCTGTGCTTCTTACCCCTCATTTATTTTTACTGTACCCCACTCTCAGACATCTCACTCTTAGCGTCTTTTTACACCTGTCAGACTACTATTCGATTCTTTCTCCTTTGTGTTTGCACACTGACCCTTGTGTTTACTCCTCTGGTTCTGTTTACATTTACGCACTTTTTCGCACGATTTTCGACGTTCACGACAGCCGCACTTGGTTACGATTTTATTTTGGATTTGACAGGATAGTTTTACTTTTGTTGTTGTTTTCTTTAACACATTTCGATTGTTTTTGTTTTGGTTGTTTCGTTATTAATTTGTGTGTGTGTGTTTTTATTGTTTGTTCCTGATGAAGGCCTATTGAGCCGAAACGTTGTTTAGTCTGTGTCGTCCACTTGTCACGTAAAGCTTCTTACATACCTTTTTTTATTTTTTAATTTTTCCTCATATTCAGCTTTACTGCAGCTTCGCATTTTTATGCCTTACCCCCTCCTAGTGACTCTAGTATTCCCTTTATCTATCTCTTTCTCAGTCTTCCTCTTAATCTGGCGTTTTCGTAGCGTTTGTAATCGCTCTTTGAGTCATTGTTAGTTCTTTTTGTCGTGTTATGTGGCCGAACCAATTTATTTGTTGTTTCTTTATGTATTCGATAGCTGGTTCAATTTCGAGTTTCTTCCTCAGGTCGGTGTTACCTACTCTGTCCCTTAAGCTGTTTCCTGTCATTCTTCTGACACATTTCATTTCGGTGGTCGTTATCTTTCTTATTGTTCTAGACTCCAGCGTCCAATTCTGGCACTGATAGCACAGAGTTGGTAGAAAAATTGATTTGTACGTATTATATTGTCCTTTTTGCTTCCGTGCTCAGTCAACAAAAAGCCTAACAACTTACAAAAGCGAAAAGAGTTTATCTAAAGCCCAACCGGTCGAGGAGTTTAGTGTCATCGTTTTTATATTCGCTCCTTGTTTTCCTTGTGTATTGTAAAAAAAAAAAAAATTATCACGGAAGAAGAAAGGGCACTGTATTGCAATTTACAGCGAAACTTCCGTAGTTTATATCTTTCAGCCCGAAGCATTCGAGTTCGTAACATAATTTTTGGTCACCGGATTTGCTTTCCGTGTTCAATCACTTCAACATTTGCCAAATTTATTGATTTATTAAACGTAATTGGGAGTAGGCTTACCTGACTTTGGCTTAACGCTCTGCAGCTCGTAACGAAGCTAAGGGGTACAGCTGCACTCTGCAAACGGACTCGATTCTGTGCTATCGTCTCCAACGAAGTAATCGTCCATCCTGCAGCGGTCGTTCTGCCCTACTCTTTTCGGCTCTTTACCACCAAGAGATCTTTAACGTATATATATATATATATATATATATATATATATATATATATATATATATATATCATGTCTTTACCCGTTATATAAGAACACGAGACATTGGATCTCAATACACACGACTCCACGGGAGCATAAAGGGACAAGGAAACCACGGGAGCATAAAGACACAAGGAAACCACGGGAGCATAAAGTGACAAGGAAACCGTGGGGGCGTAATATCACAAGGAAACCACGGGAGCATAAAGTGACAAGGAAACCATAAAAAGAAATGTGCCGTTGGTATTTGAAAAATATGAAATTAACACCATGTTCCCCACGCGTCTTAAAGCATGGAGGAAACAAAATATGTTTTACTTTGCATTCGAGTAATTATAAACATCGGATGGGGGCTGATGAGAATACATACTCGCATACAAATTTGTAATTAATGTGCAACACAATAAAGGTCATTGTGCGTAATTTTTTAGAAGACATTAAATAGAGTTTGGTGCAAGTTTCAGTGTCGTTGGTGTACACTTGCACGTGCAGTTACACGTGCCTCATACTAATCATGGCAAAGGAGCCTAAGGTTAGAAATAAGTACCACTCCTACACAAGAGTTTCTTATACGCTTAAAGAATTTTTGTAACAGGTTTCTCCAGACAACATGGGCTGCTAGGAACATTCCAAGATTAAAATATTTGTTATTTATAACAGTGCGAAATAGGCTCAAAAAGGGCAAATATATTATCTCACAGACCTGCAGTTAGATTGGTGCTGTCAGTTTATCATAGACGGCGCGTTTTATCTGGGCCAGAAAGCGTGTGGTATGACCCGGTATATTTAATGTTCTCTGTGAAGTCAAGATTCTGTTTTCAATGCATCGATGGTCGTTATTTGTATGCATGCATTGCGTCATGAGGAACGTTTTGCTGACAGTTTTATGTTGTAGAAAAAAAGAAAGAGAAGAGGCAGTTGTAATGATTGGGGGAGGGGGGGACTTATTCAGCCAGAACAAAACTCATTATCATCCATTGTAACATGGCGGGTGTTAGACACACAGATGACGTTATCATCAATAGTAACTTGGCGGGCGTTAGATACACAGATGACGTTATCATCAATAGTAACTTGGTGGGTGTTAGATACACAGGTGACGTTATCATCAATAGTAACTTGGCGGGCGTTAGATACACAGATGACGTTATCATCAATAGTAACTTGGCGGGCGTTAGATACACAGATGACGTTATCATCAGTAGTAACTTGGCGGGTGTTACATACACAGATGACGTTATCATCAATAGTAACTTGGTGGGTGTTAGATACACAGGTGACGTTATCATCAATAGTAACTTGGCGGGCGTTAGATACACAGATGACGTTATCATCAATAGTAACTTGGAGGGTGTTAGATACACAGATAACGTTATCATCAATAGTAACTTGGTGAGTGTTAGATACACAGATGACGTTATCACCAATAGTAACTTCGTGAGTGTTAGATACACAGATGACGTTATCATCAATAGTAACTTGGAGGGTGTTAGATACACAGATGACGTTATCATCAATAGTAACTTGGTGGGTGTTAGATACACAGATAACGTTATCATCAATAGTAACTTGGTGGGTGTTAGATACACAGATAACGTTATCATCAATAGTAACTTGGTGGGTGTTAGATACACAGATGACGTTATCATCAATAGTAACTTGGAGGGTGTTAGATACACAGATAACGTTATCATCAATAGTAACTTGGTGAGTGTTAGATACACAGATGACGTTATCACCAATAGTAACTTGGTGAGTGTTAGATACACAGATGACGTTATCATCAATAGTAACTTGGTGTTGTTAGATACACAGATGACGTTATCATCAATAGTAACTTGGTGTTGTTAGATACACAGATTGAGTTATCATCAATAGTAACTTGATGTTGCTAGATACACAGATGACGTTATCATCAATAGTAACTTGGTGTTGTTAGATACACAGATGACGTTATCTTCAATAGTAACTTGGTGTTGTTAGATACACAGATGCCGTTATCATCAATAGTAACTTGGCGGGTGTTAGATACACAGATGCCGTTATCATAAATAGTAACTTGGTGTTGTTAGGTACACAGATGCCGTTATCAACAATAGTAACTTGATGTTGTTAGATACACAGATGCCGTTATCATCAAATGTAACTTGGTGAGTATTAGATACACAGATGACGTTATTACCAATAGTAACCTGGTGGGTGTTAGATACACAGATGACGTTATCATCAATAGTAACTTGGTGGGTGTTAGATATACAGATGACGTTATCATCAATAGTAACTTGGTGTTGTTAGATACACAGATGCCGTTATCATCAATAGTAACTTGGTGTTGTTAGATACACAGATGCCGTTATCATCAATAGTAACTTGGCGGGTGTTAGATACACAGATGACATTATTACCAATAGTAACCTGGTGGTGTTAGATACACAGATGACGTTATTACCAATAGTAACTTGGTGTTGTTAGATACACAGATGACGTTATTACCAATAGTAACCTGGTGGTGTTAGATACACAGATGACGTTATTACCAATAGTAACCTGGTGGTGTTAGATACACAGATGACGTTATTACCAATAGTAACTTGGTGTTGTTAGATACACAGATGCCGTTATCATCAATAGTAACTTGGTGTTGTTAGATACACAGATGCCGTTATCATCAATAGTAACTTGGTGTTGTTAGATACACAGATGACGTTATTACCAATAGCAACTTGGCGGGTGTTAGATACACAGATGCCGTTATTACCAATAGTAACTTGGCGGGTGTTAGATACACAGATGCCGTTATTACCAATAGTAACTTGGCGGGTGTTAGATACACAGATAACGTTATCATCAATAGTAACTTGGTGAGTGTTAGATACACAGATGACGTTATCACCAATAGTAACTTGGTGAGTGTTAGATACACAGATGACGTTATCATCAATAGTAACTTGGTGTTGTTAGATACACAGATGACGTTATCATCAATAGTAACATGGTGTTGTTAGATACACAGATTGAGTTATCATCAATAGTAACTTGATGTTGTTAGATACACAGATGACGTTATCATCAATAGTAACTTGGTGTTGTTAGATACACAGATGACGTTATCTTCAATAGTAACTTGATGTTGTTAGATACACAGATGCCGTTATCATCAAATGTAACTTGGTGAGTATTAGATACACAGATGACGTTATTACCAATAGTAACCTGGTGGGTGTTAGATACACAGATGACGTTATCATCAATAGTAACTTGGTGGGTGTTAGATACACAGATGACGTTATCATCAATAGTAACTTGGTGTTGTTAGATACACAGATGCCGTTATCATCAATAGTAACTTGGTGTTGTTAGATACACAGATGCCGTTATCATCAATAGTAACTTGGTGGTGTTAGATACACAGATGACATTATTACCAATAGTAACCTGGTGGTGTTAGATACACAGATGACGTTATTACCAATAGTAACTTGGTGTTGTTAGATACACAGATGACGTTATTACCAATAGTAACCTGGTGGTGTTAGATACACAGATGACGTTATTACCAATAGTAACCTGGTGGTGTTAGATACACAGATGACGTTATTAACAATAGTAACTTGGTGTTGTTAGATACACAGATGCCGTTATCATCAATAGTAACTTGGTGTTAGATACACAGATGCCGTTATCATCAATAGTAACTTGGTGTTGTTAGATACACAGATGACGTTATTACCAATAGCAACTTGGCGGGTGTTAGATACACAGATGCCGTTATTACCAATAGTAACTTGGCGGGTGTTAGATACACAGATGACGTTATTACCAATAGTAACTTGGCGGGTGTTAGATACACAGATGACGTTATTACCAATAGTAACTTGGCGGGTGTTAGATACACAGATGACGTTATTATCAATAGTAACCTGGTGGTGTTAGATACACAGATGACATTATTACCAATAGTAACCTGGTGGTGTTAGATACACAGATGACGTTATCATCAATAGTAACCTGACGGGTGTTATGTACACAGATGACGTTATCATCAATAGTAGCCTGATGGTGTTGGAGACACAGATGACTTTATCATCAATAGTAACTTGGCGGGTGTTAGATACACAGATGACGTTATCATCAATAGTAACCAGACGGGTGTTAGATACACAGATGACGTTACCATCAATAGTAACTTGGTGTTGTTAGATACACAGATGACGTTATCATCAATAGTAACTTGGCGGGTGTTAGATACACAGATGACGTTATCATCAATAGTAACTTGGCGGGTGTTAGATACACAGATGACGTTATCATCAATAGTAACTTGGCGGGTGTTAGATACACAGATGACGTTATCATCAATAGTAACTTGGCGGGTGTTAGATACACAGATGACGTTATCATCAATAGTAACTTGGTGAGTGTTAGATACACAGATGACGTTATCATCAATAGTAACTTGGCGGGTGTTAGATACACAGATGACGTTATCATCAATAGTAACCTGACGGGTGTTAGATACACAGATGCCGTTATCATCAATAGTAACTTGGTGGTGTTAGATACACAGATGACTTTATCATCAATAGTAACTTGGCGGATGTTAGATACACAGATGACGTTATCATCAATAGTAACCTGACGGGTGTTATGTACACAGATGACGTTATCATCAATAGTAACCTGATGGTGTTGGATACACAGATGACGTTATCATCAATAGTAACTTGGCGGGTGTTAGATACACAGATGACGTTATCATCAATAGTAACTAGACGGGTGTTATATACACAGATGACGTTATCATCAATAGTAACTTGGTGTTGTTAGATACACAGATGACGTTATCATCAATAGTAACTTGGCGGGTGTTAGATACACAGATGACGTTATCATCAATAGTAACTTGGCGGGTGTTAGATACACAGATGACGTTATCATCAATAGTAACTTGGCGGGTGTTAGATACACAGATGACGTTATCATCAATAGTAACTTGGCGGGTGTTAGATACACAGATGACGTTATCATCAATAGTAACTTGGTGAGTGTTAGATACACAGATGATGTTATCATCAATAGTAACTTGGCGGGTGTTAGATACACAGATGACGTTATCATCAATAGTAACCTGAAGGGTGTTATATACACAGATGACGTTATCATCAATAGTAACTTGGTGTTGTTAGATACACAGATGACGTTATCATCAATAGTAACTTGGCGGGTGTTAGATACACAGATGACGTTATCATCAATAGTAACTTGGCGGGTGTTAGATACACAGATGACGTTATTATCAATAGTAACTTGGTGAGTGTTAGATACACAGATGACATTATCATCAATAGTAACTTGGCGGGTGTTAGATACACAGATGACATTATCATCAATAGTAACCTGACGGGTGTTAGATACACAGATGCCGTTATCATCAATAGTAACTTGGTGGGTGTTAGATACACAGATGACGTTATCATCAATAGTAACTTGGCGGGTGTTAGATACACAGATGACGTTATCATCAATAGTAACTTGGTGAGTGTTAGATACACAGATGACTTTATCATCAATAGTAACTTGGCGGGTGTTAGATACACAGATGACATTATCATCAATAGTAACTTGGTGGGTGTTAGATACACAGATGACGTTATCATCAATAGTAACTTGGTGGGTGTTAGATACACAGATGACGTTATCATCAATAGTAACTTGGCGGGTGTTAGATACACAGATGACGTTATCATCAATAGTAACTTGGTGAGTGTTAGATACACAGATGACTTTATCATCAATAGTAACTTGGCGGGTGTTAGATACACAGATGCCGTTATCATCAATAGTAACTTGGTGGGTGTTAGATACACAGATGACGTTATCATCAATAGTAACTTGGTGAGTGTTAGATACACAGATGACGTTATCATCAATAGTAACTTGGTGTTGTTAGATACACAGATGTCGTTATCATCAATAGTAACCAGACGGGTGTTATATACACAGATGACGTTATCATCAATAGTAACTTGGTGTTGTTAGATACACAGATGACGTTATCATCAATAGTAACTTGGTGTTGTTAGATACGCAGATGACGTTATTATCAATAGTAACCTGACGGGTGTTAGATACACAGATGACGTTATCATCAATAGTAACCTGACGGGTGTTATGTACACAGATGACGTTATCATCAATAGTAACTTGGCGGGTGTTAGAACACAGATGACGTTATCATCAATAGTAACTTGGCGGGTGTTAGATACACAGATGACGTTATTATCAATAGTAACTTGGTGAGTGTTAGATACACAGATGACGTTATCATCAATAGTAACTTGGCGGGTGTTAGATACACAGATGACATTATCATCAATAGTAACCTGACGGGTGTTAGATACACAGATGCCGTTATCATCAATAGTAACTTGGTGGGTGTTAGATACACATATGACGTTATCATCAATAGTAACTTGGCGGGTGTTAGATACACTGATGACGTTATCATCAATAGTAACTTGGTGAGTGTTAGATACACAGATGACTTTATCATCAATAGTAACTTGGTGGGTGTTAGATACACAGATGACGTTATCATCAATAGTAACTTGGCGGGTGTTAGATACACAGATGACGTTATCATCAATAGTAACTTGGCGGGTGTTAGATACACAGATGATGTTATCATCAATAGTAACTTGGTGAGTGTTAGATACACAGATGACGTTATCATCAATAGTAACTTAGTAAAGTAAAGTACCCCCGTCACGCCAAGTGGGGTATAGGGAAATATGGTGTTAGTGACCCTATATTTTACAGACCTTCAGCACATGATTTATGGGGTAATGTGGTCGGTAATACGCCCGTGCTGCTTTACTTTCCCAGAAAAAAATCCGGTACCCATTTAAGGTTGGGTGAACCCGGAGCCGTCGGTTGGGATCGAACCCTACCCCTTGTCCGTAGTAGTCCAGTTCACTAACCACTGAGTTATCGCGGCTCCCACTAATTTTTAGGGAATTAGTAAAACCCAGGTGTCCTCGCCAGGGTACGAACCCCGGCTGTTGCCGTGGTAAGCCAACCGCCTATCGATTGCGCTAACCGGACACAATAGTAACCTGACGGGTGTTAGATACACAGATGCCGTTATCATCAATAGTAACTTGGTGGGTGTTAGATACACAGATGCCGTTATCATCAATAGTAACCTGACGGGTGTTAGATACACAGATGACGTTATCATCAATAGTAACCTGACGGGTGTTAGATACACAGATGACGTTATCATCAATAGTAACTTGGTGGGTGTTAGATACACAGATGCCGTTATCATCAATAGTAACCTGACGGGTGTTAGATACACAGATGACGTTATCATCAATAGTAACCTGACGGGTGTTAGATACACAGATGACGTTATCATCAATAGTAACTTGGTGGCTGTTAGATACACAGATGACGTTATCATCAATAGTAACTTGGCGGCTGTTAGATACACAGATGGAATCATTATACAACTCAGAATCCACGTAGAGCCTTTGCTCAATACAAATTAACCAGGCATGACATTGCGCATCAACAACCGACTCATATGGTCATAAACCACCTGCAGCAACAACCGACTCATATGGTCATAAACCACCTGCAGCAACAACCGACTCATATGGTCATAAACCACCTGCAGCAACAACCGACTCATATGGTCATAAACCACCTGCAGCAACAACCGACTCATATGGTCATAAACCACCTGCAGCAACAACCGACTCATATGGTCATAAACCACCTGCAGCAACAAAATATATTAAACTTCTACAATGACACTCTGTTTCCACACATCTAAGCAATTATATATATATACTCGTATATATATATATATATATATATATATATATATATATATATATTAGTTATAACGTGTTTCTCATCACCACGTGCTATACCAGCTATCGCGGCTCCATAGTCATGAGTCATCATCATCATGTACCATACCGGTTGGAGCAGGCGATAATGTCCCTGCACAATCTTCTATTTTCAGTGCATCGTATCAGTTCCGTTGTTGACTGTTTTCCCTGCCATGACGCCAAGCCATAGAGTATTTTCTCTCTTTGTCGTCCGCGATATTTCTTTCCTTTCATTTTGCCAATTGTAACCAAATATTCCAACTTTCCTCTTCTCATGATGTGCCTGAAAAATGTTGATTGTTTCTTTCTGATGTTTTTTAGGAGTTCCTTTTTTGTGTTGGCCTCTTTGAGTACTTCTTCATTGGTCTTTTAGTTGTCCATGGAACTTTCAACATTATTGTGTTTCTACGTTCAACGTGTTTCTACTCGTTTGTAATACACTCACTGTTTAATCATAATTACTCAAATTTTATGTTATCCCATTTGTTCCCCATTTTAGCAAAATATTTTATTTTTATTTTGCCCTAAATATTGTCTTAATGTCACGAACATAAATGAATATTATTTTCCCAGCTTGCCTCTCCTTTGGCTCGTCATCGATGTGTGATTTGTTTGTCAACCATCACATTGGCCAATGTAATTGGCAAGATTTCATACCAGGTAGTAAAATATATAATGACGTCACGAAAAACTGTAACCTGGACGGTTTCTGCAGGTGAGTAATCTTAACTCTTATAAACTCGTTCCGTACGCTTCCCCACATTGTGAGTCACTCTCAACTTGATTAGTATGAACTGTCATCAAACCATACTTTTTACAAGTCTTGTATCATCTTGGTATTGGCGAAATATAATTTCTTGTTCAAATGCCTAAAAAAATCATATATAATATGTTATGTGTTAGATAAATATAAACATGAATATTGATTACTTAAACCATGAAGTATTTTGCGTCTGAAATCTCTTCCGTTGTATTGATAAAATGCGTACGTACTGAAAGAGTTAATGAAGAGGTTCGTTATTTTTCTAACATGACAGTGGCCCTATAAAATAGGTATCGGCCTGTATCTGTATTGGCTTCTTAAAGAGCGACATAAAAGTAAAGTACCCCCCGTCACGCCGAGTGGCGTATAGGGAAATATGGTGTTAGTGACCCTATATTTTACAGACCTTCAGCACATGATTTTTGGGGTAATGTGGTCGGTATTACGCCCGTGCTGCTTTTACTTTCCCAGAAAAAATCCGGTACCCATTTAAGGCTGGGTGAACCCGGAGCCGTCGGTTGGGATCGAACCCTACCCCTTGTCCGTAGTAGTCCAGTTCACTAACCACTGAGCTATCGCGGCTCCTACTAATTTTTAGGGAATTAGTAAAACCCAGGTGTCCTCGCCAGGGTACGAACCCCGGCTGTTGCCGTGGTAAGCCAACCGCCTATCGATTGCGCTAACCGGACACCCAAAGAGCGACATAGATAAATAAATATCTATTCGTATAGAGCAACATAGAGCCATGAAAATAAATTTGTATAGAGCAATATGTTGACATGAATATAAGTTTGTATAGAGTAACATAGAGACATGAATATAAGTTTGTGCAGAGCAACATATTGACATGAATATAAGTTTGTATAGAGTAACATAGAGACATGAATATAAGTTTGTGCAGAGCAACATATTGACATGAAAATAAGTTTGCATAGAGTAATATAGAGACATGAATATAAGTTTGTATAGAGTAACATATTGACATGAATATAAGAA